>JAJQZP010000404.1:0-217882 GCA_025403435.1 Artocarpus heterophyllus
CGATCATCGAATATCAGGTCGAGCTGTTGTGGATTCGACGTGCTTCCTCTCTGTCATTGGGCAATTCAGCTGTGGTCAGGTATCGGATGATCGGGTCCATCCATGTGTTCATATGTTCTTCGGCTACACTCGATACTTCTTTATTGATGCTCAGCTCGGACAATCTCTCAATGGGGACCGAAGATAGATCAGTGTCACCTAGTCCTGAGGCTAGCCGAGCAAGAGTGTCAGCTTTCGTATTTTCTGATCTGGGGACCTGGTTGAACGAGTAGGACTTGAATTGTCCGAGCAACAGCTTGACCTCTTTTAAATACGTGGCCATTTACTGTGTTCGGGTCTGAAATACTCCAGTGACTTGTTGAACAACCAACATTGAGTCACTGTGGATAACAACGTGATCTACTCCAAGTTCTCTGGCGATCCGAAGTCTGGCCAGGAGTGCCTCATACTCTACCTCGTTGTTCGAAGCCTTGAAGTCAAACCTGAGTGCATAGATCACTTTATATCCATCCGGGCTTATCAATAATAGCCCAGTGCCTGAACCATTTACGCAGGAAGATCCGTCCATAAAAAGTTTCCATTCTGGTCCTAATGTGGTGTGACTATCACTGCAACTGGGGGTGTCTGGCACTATTACGGGCGCTTTCTCAGCCAGTAGCGTCCCTTACTCGACATAAGTAAATTTGGCAATAAAATCTGCTAGGGCTTGAGCCTTGATGGCCGTCCTCGACACAAAGTGTACATCGTATTGACCAAGTTCTACCGACCATTTAGTTATCCGACCTGACATCTCCGAGCTTTAAAGAACTTGCTGAAGTGGGAACTTGGTTGGGACTTTTATAGTATAACCTTGGAAATAGGGTCGCAGCTTCCGAGCAGAGGTGACCAATGCGAAGGCCAACTTCTCAAGTGGTGGGCACCTTTTCTCGGCACCCTAGAACGCATGGCTTATATAGTAGACCAGCCTTTGGGCTCCGTCTTCTTCTCAGTCAAGAACCGGGCTCACTGCTTTCTCAAACACGGCTAGATAGGCGGTCAACATTTCTCCGGGGTAAGGTTTAGACAAGAGTAGGGGTGTAGCTAAATATCTTTTTAGATTCTAGAAAGCTTCCTCATACTCCCTGCTCCACTCAAACCTCTCCTTTAGTGCCTTAAAAAATGGATAACACTTGTTGGTAGCCCGGGAGACAAATCTAGAGAGAGCCGCAATCATGCCGGTGAGTTTCTGCACTTCCTTCATGGTCTGAGGTGAGTGCATGTCTATAACTGCTTGGGCCTTCACTAGGTTAACCATAATGCCTCGTCGGTTAACCAAGAATCTAAGAAACTTGCCAGAGCTTACACAAAATGCACACTTTACCGGGTTGAGTTTTATCCCATATTCCCAGAGTATGTCAAAACTAGCTCGGAGATCGGCCATGTGGTCCCTTGCTTGGACAGATTTAACTAACATGTCATCCCCATAGACCTCCGTTGTTTTGCTGATTAGCCGTACGAACATCTTGTTAAGTAGGCATTGGTAGGTCGCCCCAGCATTCTTTAGCTCGAAGGGCATTACCACATAGTAGTAGAGCCTTTGGTCAGTAACAAAAGCTATCTTTGCTTGATCTTCCTCGGCCATCTTGATCTGATTATACCCAAAATAGGCATCCATAAAGCTAAGCAACTCATGCCCGACCGTCACATCCACAAGTTGGTCTATCTGAGGAAGTAGAAAGCAGTCTTTTGGACAGGCCTTGTTCAGGTCGGTGTAGTCTATACTGACTCACCACTTCCCATTGGCCTTCTTGACAAGAACAATGTTGCCTACCACTCTGGATATTTGACTTCTTAGATAAATCTAGCCTTGAGAAGCTTCTGGACCTCTTTGTTTACAGCAGCATATCTTTTCGGATTAAAAGCTCTTCTCTTCTGAATCAATAGTTTGTAGTTGGGTTCGATATTGAGCCGATGACAGATTACGCTCTGATCAATGCCAGGCATGTCCTCATGTGACCACTCCAACACATCCTGATACTCAGTAAGCAGCCCCTCTAGGTTGGCCCGGATCTCAAGTTGCAACTGGGATCTGAGTTGGACAGTGCGCTCGAAATGCTCGGGATCCAGGCTGAACGGCACCAGGTCCTCGACCAGGGTAGCCCTTACTTCTTCCTCGGGAAGTCGGGGACCAAGTTCGGATAGCATCTTGGGCTGCGGGTCCGCAGGAAGTTCCATTTCATCGACCACGTAAATGGCTAGATGTTCAGTTGCCAGGCGATCGTTGCACGAACGGCATTGGCATAACAGGCTTGGGAGTCTCTCTAGGACGATCGAATGACTCCAACCCCATCCTCTGTAGGGAATTTCATCGCCGGGTGATACGTGGAGACTATGGCCTTTAGCGTGTTCAACGTCGGGTGGCCGATGATGATGTTGTATTCGACGGGTTTGTCGACGATCAGGAAGTCGACGACACACATGACCCCAGCAGCACCCTCTCCGAAGGTCATAGGCGGGCAACCTTTCCAATTGCTCAGACGTATTCTCCTATGAAGCCATAAAGCGGTGTGTGAACCGGGACTATGGTAGCATTGCTGATTTTCAGTTTGTCAAAAGCTTGCTTGAACAGTATGTCAGTTGAGCTACCATTGTCAATCAGCACTCGTCGCACTATATTGTTGGAAATGTGCAACTCGCAGATGTGGGCATCATTGTGTGGGTGGATTAACTTATCCGCCTCCTCCTTAGTAAATGTGATTGGAGTGTCTTGCTGGCAGCAGATCTTATTCACATGCTCGGACATGTTAATGAACTCGCCCTGCTCGACCAACCGAGCTTTTTAGATGTAAGCTCGCCGCCCACATGAGGTGTCCCCAGTGACAGGCCCTCTAAAAATCGTGTGAACGATGTTTGGGGGTTCTGAGGTGTTTCCACCGTCGTTACGTGGTCGGCCTTTGCCGTCTTGGCTCGACGGGTCATTTCTCCCGAAGGCAGAGCCCAGAGTTATAACCTGTTCAATGAATTTGCTCAAATGTCCTTCTCGGACCAGTCTCTCATTTTGGTCCTTCAGATGAATACACTCACGGGTATTGTGCCCGACGTCCTTGTGGAACTCACAAAATCTGGTCTGATCCAGCTTTATTTTGCTACCTTTGAGCTTGGGCGGAGGTATTAGCAGATTTTTCCCGCTCATATGGGCAACCACCTCGTCTATTATTGCTACCAAGGGGTGTAGCTTTGAAACTTCCCAGTTAGCGTCTTCGGTTTCTCAGCTTTCTTCTCTTTCTTTGGCTTCTTATTCTGCTCGGCACTGAGTTGTTCTGGTGTTTTCTTCTGCTTATTCTCTTTCTTGGTTCCTCTAGGGCCTGCCTCATCTCTACGGCTTTTCATGTACTCCGTTGCATCAGTGTACCTCTGGGCGTAGCCAAGCATTTGTGAAAACGTGCTCAGCTGCTTGAAGGCCAAAGACCAAGTTAGCTTCTCATCTCGAAGACCCCCACAAAAATGTGCTTTAGGGTCTCGTCTTTGACGTGTTTGACCTTAAGAGCTGTTCGGGTAAACCTATTGATGTAGTCTCGGAAGTTGTCATCCCCTTGCTTGACTGCGCACAAATACATGATTTTGTTTCTCCTCGTCTTTGTGGTGGAAAAGGCTGTTGAGAAGGCATCAGTGAGTTGTCAGAAAGAAGTAATAAAGGCTAGATCAAGAAGCCTGAACCATTGCCGAGTTAGGCCAGCGAGGGTCAACGAGAAAACCTTGCACATTGCCGCGTCACTGGCGTTTTGAAGGAGCATGTGTCCTCTGAACAACTCAACATGCTCGTCTGCATCCGTGATCCCATCATAGGCCTTGATCTGTGGGACCTTGAATTTAGGCAACATGAAGGCTCGTATTATCATGTCTGGGAACGGTGGATCCAAGGCCCCTATGTCTTCCAGGCCGAAAAGATTGTTACGAATCTCGTCAATTTGGCACTGTAGCTCCTGAAACTGGCTACTGTTCGTATCCTCGGGCAGTTCAACCCTATAGGGTGCTTCGCCCTCGACGCGGTCACCTACCCTGGGTTGTTGGTTTTGTTGTACTCCTTGGTGTCCTAGCCGATCAAACACGAAGGCTCAAGAACCTTGGGGTAACGGTACCTATGCTACCTGAGGACCAAGCGGGCCTTCTTGGAAGAGTCTGTTGTTGGCTGAGATGCCATGTGTGGAGCCTCAGGAACGCTTGAAATCTGCTTCATCGGGGTTGTCGGCATCCCGTCCTACTCGACCTCCAGCCTGGTCAACCAAGGCTGGAGGAAGGAGGCCGGGTGTAGGCTGACATTGAGCTTGTTGTGCGAGCTGCTACGTCAGTATCTAGACAGCATTGGTGAGTTCCCAGATTGGGTCTTGGATGACCGGGTCTTGTGCTTGTTCGGCCCTTGTTGTGCTCCCTTGTCCTCTAGATCAGGACCTCGTAGTTCGAGGGCATCCCCTGGGCTTGCCAAGGTTCTGATGCTGGTTTCGTGCGTCTCCCAACCCCTCATATCGGGCAGCATCATCTCAAACATTCCCTCTTGTCAGCAACTCGGTATTTGGGCTAGCTGTGGCCAATGTTCTTCAATGAAAGGCACGAGACCCTCCTTTTAGCGCCAAAATGTTGATGCTTACCGAGCTCCAGCGCCGAATCAACACCACGTGCGCAGGACAAGGGAGCACGGCCAGGGCCGAACAAGCACAAGACCCGATCGTCCAACTGAGAATGTTCTAACTAGGAGCACTTTCGAGACACCGATGCCATCTCCTCGGGTTCATGCCTCGACTTTGACACAACCCTTGTCAGTTTCGGTTCTTGTGAACTACAATGAGAAACCTGAGAAATTCAATGGTTTGAATATCAAGACTCGGCAACAAAAGATGTTGTTCTATTTGACAACACTAAATCTTGCGAGATTCTTGAAAAAGGATCCTCCTATTGTTAGAGAAGATGAAGTAGGGCTTAGACTTTGCTTGCTGTTGAAGCGTGGAAGCATTCTAACTTCTTGTGCAAGAATTATATTATGAATGGCTTGACTGATACACTTTATAATATATATAGTCCAAAGAAGACAACCAAAGAAGCATGGGAATCTTTAGACCATAAATACAAAACAGAAGATGCTGGTGCTAAAAAGTTTATAGTTGGACAGATCATGAACTATAGAATGGTGGATTCAAAGACTGTAATTAGTCAAGTTCAAGAACTGCAATTACTCATTCATGAAATTCATGCAGAAGGAATGGTAATTAGTAAGTCTTTCCAGGTAGCTGCAATTATAGAGATGCTGCCCCTTGCATGTAATGACTTCAAGAACTATCTGAAGCACAAGCATAAGGAAATGAGCATTGAAGATCTTATTGTTTGACTTTGTATTGAGGAAGACAATCGTGGACCTGAGAAAAAGCTCTCTAGCAAGTCTGTTGCCAAAGCAAATGTGGTGGGGCATAATAAAAGCTCCAAGAACAAGAAGAACAAGTCGGGGTCCAAGCTTGGACCTAAGGGTGGAATTTCTAAGAAGCAGAAATTCCAAGGGAAGTGTTTCAACTGTGACAAGGTAGGTCACAAGTTGGCAGATTGTAGGCTGCCAAAAAGGAACAAGAAGAAAGAGGCCAATGTGGTGAACACTATCACACAAGAAGTCTCAGACATCAGTCTTTTTGCTGTGGTATCTAAAGTCAACATGGTGGACTTAAACCTGAAGGAGTGGTGGCTGGACACTGGGGGCACATGCCATGTTTGTTGTGATAAAGTTGCCTTTGCTGAATTATGCTATCAGATTCTATGGAGAAGCTGTATATAGGCAATTCGGCTACATCTGATATCAAGGGCCAAGGGATGATATTTTTGAAAATGACATCAGGCAAGGAAGTTAAGCTGCAAAATTTGTTGTATGTGCCTGATATTCGGAAGAATCTTATTTCAGGAATTCTGCTGAGTTCACATGGCTTCAAGATGGTTTTTGAAGTTGATAAAATAGTTTTGTCTAAACATGGGGTGTATGTGGGAAAGAGATATGTGCAAAATGGAATGTGGAAAATAAATGTAATGGTTGTTAGGCCCAATTCCATTGATAAAAATAAAAAGTCTTATATGCTTGATTCTTCTAGGTCATGTTAATTATAATACTTTGCATAGATTAATTAACTTGGATCACATACCCACATTTGATATTAATCCCAAACATAAATGTGAAATATGTGTGGAGGCAAAACTAACGAGATCTTCGTTCCAAACGACTGAAAGAAATACTGAGCCACTTGATTTGATACATAGCGATGTTTGTGACTTAAAATTTGTTCAAACTAAGGGTGAGAATGAATATTTTGTTACTTTCATAGATAATAGCACAAAATATTGCTATGTATATTTGCTTGGGAGAAAAGATGAGGTTATAGAGAAGTTTGCTCTCTATAAGCAAGAAGTTGCAAACCAACTTAATAAGAAAATTAAGATGATAAGAAGTGATGTGATGGTGAATATGTTGAAACATTTAGTGAATTTTGTGCACAACATGGTATTATTCATGGGGTTACGCCACCCTATTGACCTCAATCAAATGGTGTGGTTGAACTCAAAAATTGTACCCTAAAGGATATGATGAATGCAATGTTAATAAGTTCTGGATTACTGTAGAACATGTACGGGGAAGCCATTTTGTCAACTAATTACCTTTTAAATAAGGTACCCCGAAAGAAAGAAGACAAGACCCCTTATGAATTGTGGAAAGGTAGAAAGCCTTCCTATAAATACTTGAGAGTATGGGGGTGTCGAGCAAAGGTAATGGTGCCTACACCAAAAAAGATGAGAATAGGTCCTAAAATGGTTGATTGCATCTTTATTGGTTATGCCCACAACAGTAGTGCTTATCGGTTCCTCGTGTATGAATCTAAAAACCCTGATATTCACAAGAACACTATAATAGAATCTAGGAATGCATCGTTTTTTGAACATGTATTTCCTTGTAAATCCAAAGAGGATGGTCCAAGTTCATCTAAACGAACGATTGAGGCTATTAAAGAAAATAGTCAGGATCAACTAGAAGTTGAAACTAGAAAATAAGAAGAAGAAGAAGAGCCTAGACGTAGCAAAAGGGCAAGGACAGAAAAGTCATTTAGACCAGATTTTCTGACCTATGTGCTAGAGGCTGAACCTCAAACTTTCGAAGAAGCCATAAGCTCATCTGAGGGTCCTTTATGGAAAGAAGCTATAAAGAGTAAAATTGATTCCGTCATGCAGAATCATACTTGGGAATTAGTGGACCTTCCTCCAGGAAGTAAACCGCTAGGTCCTAAGTGGATTTTCAAATGGAAAATGAAAGCAGATGGAACAATTGACAAGTATAAGGCTAGACTTGTTATAAAAGGTTATAGACAAAATGAATGCCTTGATTATTTCGATACTTATTCTGCTGTGATGAGAATAACCTCTAATAGAATGATTTTGGCGATTGCTGCTTTGCAGAATCTTAAAGTGCATCAGATGGATGTAAAGACTGCTTTTCTTAATGGAGATCTTGAAGAGGAAATATATATGGAATAACCTGAGGGTTTTATTGCACCAGGAGAAGAAAAGAAAGTCTACAAATTGGTAAAGTCTTTGTACGGGCTTAAAAAAGCACTAAAGCAATGGCATGGGAAATTTGACAGTGTAATAATTTCAAATAGTTTCAAAATTAATGAGTGTGACAAATGTGTTTATACCAAAAGTACAAACGATGGACATGTCATTCTTTGTCTGTATGTAGATGACATGCTAATCGTGGGTAGCAATGATCAGATGATCAAATCTACCAAGGATATATTGAACTCTAGGTTCGACATGAAAGATATAGGACTTGCTTATATGATTTTGGGAATCAAAATCAAAAGGTTGCCTGATGGACTCATTTTGAGTCAGTCACACTATGTGGACAAGATACTTGACAAATTTAGTAAAAATGACACTGGCATGGCCAAAACACCAATTGATATTTGTCAACATCTGTCCAAAAATAGAGGAGAAAGTAGATCTCAGGTGGAATATGCTAGAGTGATAGGCAGTTTAATGTACTTAATGAGTTGTACAAGGCCAGATATTGCCTACGCTGTTAGTAGTCTGAGTAGATTCACGAGTAATCCAGGAGATGACCACTGGAAAGCAATTGTTAGAGTACTCAGATACTTACGATATACTCGTGATTATGGGCTACATTATACAAGAGATCCTGCTATTCTTGAAGGGTATTCTGACGCAAGTTGGATATCTGATATACAGGATTCTAAAGCTACAAGTGGATATGTATTCACTTTCGGAGGCGTAGTGGTTTCATGGAAGTCCTCAAAGCCAACAGTAATAACCAGATCCGCTATGGAATTTGAATTTGTAGCCTTAGATAAAAGTGGTGAAGAGGCTGAATGGCTAAGGCATTTCTTGGAGGATATTCCTAAATAGCCTAAATCTGTGCCTGCAATATGCATACATTGTGATAATCAATCTACTATTGGTAGGGCACAGAATGTGATATACAATGGTAAGTCAAGGCATATACGTCGTCGATATAATACCATTAGACAACTGATCTCGACTGGAGTCATGACAATAGACTATGTAAGGTCTAAAGAGAATATTGTGGATCCGTTAACTAAAGGACTACATAGAGATGAAGTTGAGAAAACATTAAGAGGAATAGGACTGAAGCCCATAAAAGAATAGGTCGAAACAATAGAAACCTAACCTTGTTGACTAGAGATCCCAAGATCTAGGTTCAATGGGATAACTAAACTGAATAGACTGAGTAAGATCACTGATGAGATTGTAAAAGTGTACATTTTCTAATGCTTAAATCATTTGTTTACGCTTTTATTTCTCATTAAATCCTCTAATTAATAGCATTTTGTGTTAATAAGCATTTTTGTGTCTTGGTGTGAAAATATGATTAAAAATGCATTTTTAGTGTGTTTTTATTATTAGAGTCATTTTGGTGTGTTAAATAAGTGTCTAGTCTGTAAATAGTCAAAACCGTAAAAGTAATGTGGTTATTTTATTTTGAGTGTTAGTGTGTTTGGTAGTGTGTTTTAAGTTTATAAATATGTCTTATTATATTTTTAGTAATTTTTAAAAATATTTCCAAGTCATAAAAATTTTATATGTGCTCAACCGCAAGAGACTGGAAATTTTAAGAGTTTTTATCTATTTTTGTGTGTTTTATTGTAAAATAAATATTTTTAATAAATATTACGTTTGTAAAATAATTAATATTAGTATGTTTGTGATTTTAGATTTGAAATCTGGAAGAAAAACGGAGCAAAACGACACCAAAACGGATAAAATTGGACATAAAATGCATCAAAAATCCTTGAAAAATTCAAAATTCAAAATGCAGAGGACACGTGGCGTCATGGGAGCCGTCGGATTCATTGCCAAATCAATCTCAGCCGTCCGAGGAAGAGACGCGTGTCAACGCGTCATTCGGTGCGTCAGCGAAATCTTAAAGTGCGGTCCACTTGTCGAGATATGATTGGCGCGTGTGTTACACGCGCCGACAAGTTGCAGCGCGTCAGTGGAGTGTCTCAGACCATCTTGGATCGCGTGCGGTCATGACCACATGCAGCCTCTCTCTCAGCCATTCGATGCGAATACCGAGACTGATCTAACGGTCCAGAAAACTCGGTTCCACTGTTCCAACCTGGGCCCATCTTACCCGCATCTGACAGCCGTTGGATCTCGTTTTGAACGGTTCAGATCGTGCTTGTTCCGTGCTGATCTGGTCTGCGTCACACTGGATTACAAACTCAAATTCGCATACTCACGAGCGCGGATCAGCGCGAAGAAGAGAAGGAACAAATGATTGAAAATTGTCAACTTTCAACAGTAAAGATCATTAAATAGCAATGGACGTTTGCAATCTCGAATCACTATAAATACCGAGGCTTTTGCCTCAGTTGGGGTGCGATCCGCAGCATAAAAATGCTGTTGTAATAATTATAGTTTAGTTTTTATTCTAGTTTTTAATCTAATTTCTTGTAAAATATTTTCTAGTTTATGTTGTAGAAATTATGTTTAATAATATCAGTAGTATTTTATTAATTATGTCTTTTTAAATTTCTTTTTAGCTGAGGGGAGAGGGGAAAATTCTGGCAAAATTATCTTAAATATTTTTGGTTTTTCTTAGTTTTCTAAGCTGTTGTAATGCCAAAATATTCTCTTAGAAAACCTAGAATTTCAATATTTTCTTAGCTAGAACTCTGTCAAAATTACGGTTTTGATTTATCGACGACATAGACTGGCACGGATAATGCTTGGGAGGACCTTGATTACTCGTAGACAGAGAATGGCTCGGTAAATGCTTAACTCACTATCTTGGTTGTTATTTTAGTTAAGTTATGTTGAAATGCTGCTTATTTATTAAGTTGTGTTTTTGTTGCATTATAGACATGGAATGGCACAGTAAATGCTTGGTAATTCTTGATTTATTGTCGACATAGGATGGCATAGTGCATACTTAAACTAACTAATAAATAAAAAGAGAAACTAAAATATATTAAAGATAATCGTCAAAACGGAACCTTTGAACCTCAGCCCTGTTATTATAGCTATTTCACTTCTTTAAATTGTCGTTATTATTGTTGTTACTCTGCTTAAGTTATTAATTGCGTTTCTTGTTATTAAAGTTCCATATTATCAAAATCTAAAGATGAAAAATGTTGTAAAAAAAATGTGTAAATATTGTAAATACATTATGTGAATAATAAATATTAATCCTCAAATTTTTCAGTTAATATAATACATGTACTGGAACTGAATAAATCCTTCCTTGTGGGTTCGACCTCGGATTCACCGAGAAAATATTACTTGAGACAACCTTATACTTGAGGTTAGTTTAAAATGCGTAAATAGACGCGAGACCAATCACTATGACGGTTACCCCAACCCATTCCTATAATAAAAACAGTGATACCCATGGGGAAACGTTAAGCAGTTTGCTTTTAATGATTCTTATGCATCGAATATGATGGGAATTCGAGCGGAGTAATGCATTCCTATAATAAAAATAGTGATACCCATAGGGAAAGGTTAAGTAGTTTGCTTTTAATGATTCTTATGCATGGAATATGATGGGAATTCGAGCGGAGTAGTGCATGTTACTCTTAAAGTAAGAAATCACCTCTGTGAGAGAGAAGTGGAGCTGCTTCAAAGGAGAATTGCTATGGCTCAATTCTTTAGAAACTCTTGCATAACCAAAGAGATGTTCATGGCCAAAATGAACATAACCATGAGAACTAAAACTGTGTCAGGAAAATACCTGTGTGAGGTATGTTATCGTTTGCACAAACGACAGAATAGTTCAAGGGCATCGCGTCTACTAGGCAACCAGTAAAGTAAGCATACTTTCACAAGGGAAGGTTCAATGGTTAAAGCCTACCTATCTTATGCAAGTATTAACGGTAGAACCCTATCACCATGTAGTGTCTTTGTTTTCCCTTGTTGTCAATCAATTTCATTAATGTGGGGGATTGTTAGAAAAAATAGTTAATAACCATTTTAAGGAGCCATTTTGAGGCATAATTTTGAGTGGGACCCACTTTATAAAAGTGATGGGTCTTGGCAGATTTGCATTCTCCATCGCGAGAAGATCAAAATCATATATTTATATGCTCAAAATGGTAATCGGGTGAATGAGAAATTGACGCTCAAAGTGTTCCCATTGACATTTGAATTTGTTGGAAAAAAGGCCTAAATGTGGAGTCCCACATCGGTTAGACATTAAAAATTGACATCCCTGACATGTATAAGTACTAGGAAAGTCCCACATTGGTTAGGTATAGAAGTTTGATATCCCCTAACCTGTATAAGTACTAGGGACTTTCTCTATATCTAGACACATATGCACGCAAAAATAACACATAGTTTTTCCTTTTTCTCTTGTTTCTGAGAGTTTTTGAGTTTTTGTTCTCTTCTTTTGGAGTCTTTCCTTTTGAGTCGGTTTTGGTGAGTTGTCGTTAAGACACTATAGAGAAAACGTTGTCTACAGACAAGAGACGAAGATTAAGAAGATAGGAGACGGAGAGAAAATTGACAGAGATTGAGAAGATAAGAGACAGAGAGAAAATTGGCGACATGCTCAGTGCGTAAATGGGGGAGAGAAAATTGACGGCGGCTGTGGGTGCTAATATGCTCGGAGAGAAAATTGGCGGCGGCTGCGGGTGCTAATGTGCTCAGTGCATAAATGGGGCTATTTGAGAGCGGGTGCTAATATGCTCGGAGAGAAAATTGGCGGCGGCTACAGGTGCTAATATGATCAGTGCGTAAATGGGGCTATTTGAGAAGAGAAGATACTCACCATGCAGGAAAATGAACTTGCTCGGTTGCGGGTGTTGGGGCTATTTGGGGAGGAAGTGGAGGGCGCGATTGCCAATTGGGATTAAACTTCAATTTTGAGCCGAAATGGTTGGGATTAAACTTCAATTTTGAGCAGAAAGGGAGAAAACGACCAAAAAAACTTAGACGACAATTTTTGAAACCAAATGATGAAATTGAGACCATAGACATGACGAAAAATCCCACTGTTTGGACTTTGGGTTCTTCAAAAAGATTGATCACGAACTTTTTTTCGTGTAGATTGTCAAGAACAAACAGGTTGTTGATCTTCCTTTCCGTTTCCCAGACAGAAAAGGCGACGTTCGTTAAGAGATGAAGACCGTCCCACTGAGAATCGTCCATGGCGATAAAAACCAGAGAAAAAACTCAAAAGAAAAAAACAGAGTGAACGCAGGAGAAAATATGATCTTTGAGGATGTAAATGAACAACTCTACCTCTGAGTGAAACTTGGAGTTGAAGAAATCAATAAAACGAATTAGAATTAAAGATAGGAAGTTGCTAAATTTGATCGACATGGGGTTTCCTAATCTTGAAAAATATGACCGTTGGAGTATTGGAGCGTGCCAAAGAGCGGCTAAGGTGGGCGCGGAAAGGGTAATTAGAGCTTATTAGTTAATTGTGGTCAAAATAGAGGAATTTTCTAATAATATTATGTTATTTCTAACTAGAGTATTTTTTATAACGAACCCTTTTTTCGTCAGGAAATTCCATTTTTTGTTTAATTATAATGACGCTTATAAGTGAAGTACTAATGATGAAATAATACCAGTTTTGCAGCCATCAATTATATATTATATAGTTTGATGGGTTGGGTCTGTTTTTTCTCAAAGGTATACTTGACACAGTTATTAAGAGTGCGTTTGGAACGAGCATTTGAATGAAGATTTAAATTTTTATGAGAAAAAATACTGTAGTAAAATGATTCGAACCGTGATTTGAAAACCGAAACAAACACACTCTAAGGGTTGAAAATTTGCACATACTGTTTACTATTAACATGAAATATATATACATGTATCATATTTTTTCCTCCTAAAAAGAAGTATTCTCTCTCTCTTTGTTTCTAATATTAAAACGTGTGAAAAAATTGCAAAGAGAGCATTTGTTCACAAGGAGTCAAGGACAAATAAGTGTATGGTGTTCACTATTAATTCTACTTTAAAATAAAATTCTCGCGCTGATGTCTATTAATTTACTAATATTATGAAAAAGTTTTTCTTAGAGAAATTTAGTAAATAGTACCTTTTCAAAACATATTGTAGTAAGTAATTGGTTTTGAAAATATTTATTTTACATAGTAGTAAATAAAAAATTACTCATTTAATTTTTTTTACTTATCCATTTATTATGAGTATTAATTTTTTTACCAACAAACTGTTATTTACTATAAATATTTTTCAAACATGCTATTTACTTCAAAAAGTATCAAAAATATACCATTTTCATCATTCTTTCTTTTTTTTTATTATGAAAAAAAATAACAATTTCGAATAGTGCTCTCCCATGCTAAAAAAAAACTGATTTTTTTTTTGTACTTCTCTTTGTCTCTCTGTATCTTTTTGTCTTTTACTTATTATATTTTTTCTCCTTTTTGCATTTCATGTCATACATTCTTATTTTCCCCTTCCAAATATGAATCTAATAAGTATATTTCTTCCTCACTAATTACTCAAATATTTTTTCAAACATCTCCCTATTTAAACATTTTAAAAAGAAAACAACCTCTTATATAATTTTTTACATATACATTGTTTAATCGGTGCCCTAAGAAATAAATATTATTTTGTTTATCATTGAAGACATTTTATGTAAATAATAATAATATGAATACTTTATGTGTTAACAATGGTCCTCATATTGCTTTTATCATTATAATTAAGTATTTAAGCAAACATATGATCTACGATTATTGTAACCAAATCCTCTCATTGGGCATGTATGGAGTTTATATGCGGTATGTATTTAGTTGAGCACTTTATACATGGCAAGACTATAATGTGGATCCACATCCAATTAGGGAGGTGATTGATCTAGGTTGTTCAAGCGGTTTGACTCTATGATAAATACATTGGTATGGTAGACCTAGTAGTAGCCATACACTGAACTGGAGCTAAAGTGTAATTGATTTAATAATAATTTTGTTTCACTTAAATCAATTCTTTTTGACAATCATCTATGTGTAATCTTAATTCTAAAGCGGATTTATGACTTTATGTTTGTAGTTTGTATCTTTTGATATACCAAAGGTATGAAATCCGTTGATTGAAAGCTCCACTGACGATATATTGGAGATGCAACCTATTTTCGATGAGAGCATGATCTACAGACACAAAATATATATATAATGCTCAATGAACTGACAATTAGCTTGTAATAAGCATATTGTATGTCTATGCATTTAGCGTACGTGCGTTATTGAGTTACAAGCATATATAAAGCATATTTTTTCGAGCATGAGTACTTATAATTTTTAATATTGAATCATGCATAAATGTGCATATATTTACTAAATATGATACTGAATAATAAATATATGATCTAACATGTTTTTAAAGTTCTAATTGTAGTGAAAAGCTCGGTTTCTTGGTTTAGGAAAATTGGTGTACTAAACAGTTACAAATTGATTAGAAAGTGTTTTTCCATTTCAAATACATTCTAAACTAGTTTTTTTGTCTATTTATACATTTTAAATAGCTAGATTTGATTAGAATTAAAAGTATGCAAAATGGTACAATTTGACTGGTGTGTTGACTAGAATATAAGAATTTAAATTGCACTTGTTTGTACTTGATTTAATTGGCTAATTATAAGCTGGAATTTTTTCTTCTTACTCAACACTCTTTCTAGATATCAAACCCTAGGAAAAGATAACCAAAGCACCTAAGCAACTACCTCCCTTCACTAACATGATTTTGAAAAAGTCAAATGAATTAAAACCTTCATTTTTACTTTTTTTTTCTTTAGTAGCCCCAATTTTTTCTAGGACTTTTTTTTCCTTCTTTCTCTCCATTTTTCATGTCCTTAAGCTCTTAAAATTTGAAACCAGGCTATAAAAATTCAAATTACATAAAACAATCCTAGTTTTTACTTTTTTTAAGCTTGGAATTAGTAGATTTTGAGCTTTCTAAAGCCTTTGAAGTTGAACCCCACAATATATTTCATTTTTTATATAATTTTATGAAGAATTAATGGAATTTTAATGCAATTTTAAAGTTAATGAAAATTTTTTAAGAATTGTGCTGAAAGTGTTTTTAAAATTTTGCCTCAAAAAACGTGCAAAAATATTTCTAAAAATTCCCAAAAATGAGCCAAATGTGTTTGAAGCAAAATTAAGCTAGTTGAGCTAGTTTCTTTGCAAAATTGAGAATTTTGTGGAATCTAATTATTTCTTCAATGTCTATTGATTTTAAGTGTTTATTGAGTGATTTTAAATGCTTATAAATGGGTGAAAATTAGTTAAAATGTTATTTTTGAATTGTGAGAAGAAAATACAAAATTACGCTAAGTGGAAAACAAGGCTTGCACCCTGTTTACTTATCAAGTATTGGTTGTTTTTCTAAGACTATTTACAGTCATAGCTGACATTTAAAATTTGAAAATATTAGAGATTTATTGAAAACCTGATTTGGGCAAAAAGCGATAAAATTGTTATGTATTTGATGTTAGGTAATTTGCAGGAAGAATGTGCGCATTTTGACATTATTATACTCAGCCTATTTTGTGTCTAATTCAATGTAAAACTTTTGTAATATGAACTTATGACCTAGATCAATAAGTTTGGTTAATGAAAAATTGAATGGTACATGATTTTAAGATGTTAAGCCTTTAGCACACTTTATCTCCTAAGAGGACTGATCTTTTCACTCAAACCAAATTGAACTCGAGATAACTAAAAACTACTATTTACTGCATCACAAGAACTATGTAACATTACTTATGTTCTAAGTTGTTTTGATTGGAATGTTATTATTTGGCATTGATATAAATTGTTGAAGAATATTCATGATTCATAACATTTACATAAGAACATGTGATTTGATCTAAAAAGGAAATGAGGTTTAAATTAAAAAAAAAGGGCGTACGGTACTTAATTGGTAGTCAAATAGGCACGGGATACTGGTGGGTCTGGCGGACCCAACAAACATGGTGAATACTTTGAGGTTGAGAAAACCAAGATAAGAAGAACCACAAACACTGAGATTAAATACGGCAAATACCTGAGGTCTAAAGACCAAAATGAAAAACCTATATTACTATTATTGAATTGGGCAAATTATAAAGAACAGGTTTTGAAAACCAGGGCCTATTATTACCAATTAAGCATCACACTCTAAAGGTACCCAAAAAGGCAAAAGAATTGTTGAAAGGGAAACTAATAAAAGAATATGTCTGATTCCATTTTCATTTCATGTTCATGTTCATACATTAGTTTGTACTTACTGAGCCTTTAACTCATTATAGTTCTCATGATGCAGGTGAGGATGTATAGGGTTAAGGGTTGACCGAGTATCCAGAGCTATCGGACAGAGATTTGTTCATATGTCATGTTTTAGATTAGCTTTTGAAGCATATTTTGGAAGTCTGTTTTGTCAAATTTAGAAGCTTTGTTATTGTTTTGTAAACATATATATTACTAACTCTGAATGTGATAATATACTCTACATCCCTTTTTTGAATATTGTATATTTTGTAAATAAAAGTATGAATGAAACAATAGTTTCAAGACTCTTTTGTGCTTAAATGAATGTTTTAAGTAAACTATAACATTTATAACATAAATGAAAGTTTAAAACTCTTTATCTTAACAAAAGAGGTTTTCCACGAGCTTATTAGTTAGCTTGAGGGGTATTACACTATAGCTCTCTAACAAAGAATTAATATTATCCTCCCAAAGGTATTATTAAGGAATTTGAAAAAGAAAAAGGCCTTGGTCATCTGGATACATATGGTAACTATAGATATTGGATCTATAACTAAATTTAATCAGGTTTAAAGAATAATTGTTAATTTTATTTAAGTAATTTAGGCCTTCGAACTACCGTTATTGGTCATAACAAGCTTCACAAACACGATTAGTATGCCAACTATTACAAAATCTTATAAATGAGGTTGAAATTAAGAAATAAATATAGAAAAATAAAGATACCAAACACTGGATTTAGAGTAGTTCACTCTATAATTAGAGCAACGTCCACTATTATTCTTCACTATGATATGAGCTAGGTACAAAGTACAAATGTATAGATTATAGAATTAGAAATTTGTTAAAAGTGTGAAAAGTCTAAAACTATTTCTACAGAGCTTCAATATGTGAGATTTTGAATTCTTCAAATGGTATCTTTGTCCTCTATTTATGGAGGGTTTCTTCATGATCTTGGGCTTCAATTGGTGGAGAAAGTGGATCTGGTGATGGTTAGAGTAGTGGGATATGTGTCAATCTCTAATTGAATGTGTATCTCGAAGCATAATCCCACATTCTCCTTCGTGTTTTAGTGGGGCGTCCCCTTGTATTTGTCGAGCTCAAATCTATTTTGTCAATCCCAACGAACCCACACTTGATAAATTCTCAATGATAAACAATTCACTAATCCATTCCAAAGCAAAATGAATAGAAACTTAAAAACAAATACAATGTTATCAAACTAATCGAGCCCTCCAGTTGAGCGACTAGTGAGTTAGAGGAACCCAATAATATCAATGGGCTTGAATCAATCACTTTTGTTGGACTCGACTCGCTCTAATTATGAATCGGTCTTCTCATGTTAGGCCTTTACTTTATGTTTTAGGCTTGACTAAATCATACCCTAATAGCTAGCCCCCCTCTTTAGTCGATTAAATTGACTACATGAGTGCTTTCGATCACAACGATTGAATTATCTCTCAATCCAATGTACCGTCGCTTCCTCTTCACAAAACCTTATGTTCATACAATAATCATGACCCTTTCTTGGAAAAACACGAGTGTCTGTTAACTCTATACAGTGGCATAATTTGATTGGTGTATTTCAAAATATCCTTGTTACATTGAGGTTAGTCATTCATTGACGAGATAAGGCCACATTTAAGTAGGAAGTTGAAAAGATGCCACATTTAAGCCGTTTGATTGTTTCCTAAAGATTCAATCTCAACTGTTCATAGAGATTTTTAAACAATCTATATAAGAAAGCCACTCTCTCTCCTTCTTTATTCTTCCATTTTCTCCTTCAAAGTTCACGTTTCCTCTTCAAGTTCTTTGAGTTTCTCAAGATTTCCAGCAGATTCTCGTCTTTTCTTTAGTTTCCTTACTATTTTCTTTCCATAAATCTAATTCTCCTTCAATTTCACACATTTTATGCCATTTTCACTGCCTTTTTCTTGAGAAAATCCACAATTTTAGATCTGTTTGGTTTTTTAGAGTTTGAAACTCTTAAGAATTCCTTTGAAATTCTTCAAATCCTGACTTTTAGGACCTTTTGATCCTTCTAACCCTAGATTTTTCCTTAAAAAACTTGTTTGTAACAAAAATGTCAAAGAAAACAATTGTTGTTAGTTCAAATTCATTTTCTTCAAGTGAAAGTAGCGACCCTTAAAGCGAGGATGATGATAGAGACATCAACAAAGTAATTCTCCAACAATCATGACTAGATTTGAATTCTCAAATTAGGGGTGCCAGAAGTAGTAAAAAGGTTGAGGTCGAAGAAAACATAGCGACCGTAACATACCAAACAAGTTCAATCATTTAAATCCAATTCAAAATGATTTTTGTTCTTCAAAAAGAACCTAGAGTCGGTCCTTATGGATAAAGACTTGGCCATGATTGGAGTGAAATATGGTATCCTAAGTTCGTGTTGATACGACTTCCATATCTAGAAAAGTGGGTAGATACCCAGAATGAATGATTAGATCTACGTCTATACCAAGTTCTTTGAACTAGGTCTCTGCCTTGTAGTCCCTGATTTTGTACTCAAAGTGCTTGCATACTTCTAGATCTCTATGACCCAACTTATGCTAAATGGAATGACACTCCTTGTAGCATTGATAGTCCTTATGGAAGAATCCGACACGGAGTTCTCGATCACATTTTTTAACCTGCTACTGTTGTAAGTAAAAGAAAATGAACCTAGGCCGAAACAATTTTGTCTATAGGAAGACAAAGAAAATTATAGTTGATTTTGTCAATGCAGTTAGACAATGGGAGGAGAAACATTTGTTTATGTCAATAAACAAAGACTCTATCCATCTTTCTAATCACTTTCCTTTACCTTTTACTTTTGGTCTTATGGGTGAGTCAATTTCCTTATTTTTTTTTCTCATTTTAATCATCTCAACTAATCCTTACATACTTGGTTTCTTTTGCGTATCTTGAACTTAACAATCCACCATTAGCTGGGGAAAGATTTCGAGACAAATTTAAGAAAATCATGTCTGTCGAAAACAGGACTTGGCCAGATATATCACAACCAGAGCAATTAGGCATTTCGTCAAATTCTAACAGATTTCCCTATTCGCTTTCCTAATCGAGTTAATTGGATTTTTGTTTGTCGTGGTATACTTTAGCGGTTATACGGTCTATCAAAATACATAATTCCATTATCTAACAAAGACACTGTGCTTGCAGAAGCCACTATGTCGTCAATGAGAATCAATTTCCCTTTTGCTGAAGAAACACTAAAAAGGAAAGCTACAGTGAAGACTGTGGCTAAGGAGAAAAGAAGAAAAAAGAAGTCAAATCCAAGTGAAAGGAGTGCCGTTAATTTCAAGAAAACTCTTCCTTCTAAGCCAATAGGTACAGCAAACCTACCCCCTCCTCCTTCTTTCAACATTTAGCCCTTAGTCTCCAAGAAGAAAAAAATAGTTGAAGCTGAGCCTTCACAAGATCAAGAAGCTGACATCAAAGAAATCGATGAGAAAACACTCAACATGCCAAAGTAAGCGAGTATCCTACAAGACAGGGAGTTGGCTTTGAATGTTGCAAAGAGCTTCAATTTCTTGATTGACGAGACAAAGTTTAGGGGAAAACCTCTAGCATGGTTGTGCGATGAATCCATAATCCTTTTTGGATAGGTAAAATCCAAATAACTTATGCTTTGAATTAGATGTTCATCTTGCACAAATATCTTATGTTTTACTTAATAGAAGCCTTTCAGATGTATAATATTTTTGCAAACAAGGACAAGTTCAAGTATGATAAGTTCACCACTCTGATGAACGAGCTAAATGCCTAAGCTCAAAAAAACTGAGGAGGAGAAGGATGTTGCAGTCAAAGAATAGAACAAAGCAAAGAAAGAGACAAGTGATGTTGTTGTTGTGTTGGCTGTGGCGAATGAAAAAGTTATCAATCTTAGGAGTAGCCTTAGCATCAAGGAAACCGAGCTTGAGCAAGCAAAGAAACTTGCTGAAGAGAAAGCAAACGAAGCTAACGTAATCAAAGAGCAGCTCTTTGATGTTCATAATGACTCAACTATCAAGGCAAGGGTTGAACTCTTCAAGGAGTTCAAGGAGCATCAAGGGAAAAATTGGGACATCGACTCAAAGATAGTCAAACTTGAAGACCTAATCGCACTCAAAGCTAATTCTAAAAAAAAGGATGGACAGCTGCTTTTAGTCTTTAAGCAAATATAGGCTCATAGCCCTTAACCCCAATGTCAAATGAATAAACTTGTGGATTGTTCTTGCTTCTCACTCTTCTTATTTTTTGAAACATTTGAACAATGTCATAAATCTTTTAAATTTAAATGATTTCCTTGTTTCACTTTAACTTCTGAGTTTTATTTTGAATGTACTCTTCCCACCATAAAGTTTTTTATTTTTCGATTAAAAATTACAAACATTGTGTATAACTTCTTGTGAAGCAAATTAACTATGGAGGTCAACTTTGTCTTTGTTAATTTCTAACATCGAATAAATCAAACAAACCTTTCAACCAAGCTTGTAACTTGTTTAAAATGTTGGTCGAATAAATTAAGATCGACTCACAAGGTCAGCAACTTGGGCAAGTTTAATCGAACCTAATGTAAGGTGAAACCATGAAAATGGCTTTGTGAAACTGAATTAGGGAGTAAATCAAACCCAATGTTGGTTAAAATAAGAGCCATAAGAATGGCTAGGTCAAGCGAAATTGGGTGAGTAAATCGAACCTAATGTTGGTAAGATTCATAGTCCTTGAAGAAGGTTTCTCGTACCAAGCATCGAGTGAATAGATTGAACATAAAGTTGGTGAGATTAAAGCCTCAAAAAAGGTGTGTCAAACTAAGCACTAGGTGAAAAAAATTGAACCCAATGTTGGTGAGATTAGAGCCTCGAAGAAGGTGTGCCGAACCAAGCATTGGGTGAGTAAATGGAACCCAATGTTGGTGGATTAAAGCCTTGCAAAAGGCATGTCAGGGGTGGAAAGTGCAAATTAACGAGCAAAATGGTTGTTTTATTGATAACATGGCTGCATTCTTTTATAGAACACGAGTTGCCTGCAAACCCATAGGTAGGGATCAAGCCATATGTAGTTCACCTTTTACAAGCCTATTTGATTTTATAACCATTGTTAATTACTGATGCTTAGGAATTATGTCAACAGACAACCTACTGCGAAATAAATCAAACGAGCAAGATAAATTTCTAAAAATAGTAGAAAATTGTTAAGTCTAAAGAAACAAAAAAAAATACACATAGTATTTTTTAAAATGGTGTGCATTTCAACTTTTGCTAATCAATGTGCCATCGAGCTTCTTAAGCTTGTACACGCTGTCCTAAATGACTCGCCTGACTTTGTAAGGACCTTCCCAATTTGCCACGAGCTTCCTGGTGTTCACCTCTGTCGTATTCTAAAATATCTTTTAGAAAACGAGCTCCCCCTTGAAAACTCTTCTAATCTTGACATTGGAGTTGTAATACCTTGCTATTGCTTATTAGTGACGTCTAAGGCAATCGAGAGCATGTTCCCTCTTTTCGTCGATCAGATTGAGCACATCTTTGTACATTTCGTCATTCATCGGCTCATTCAAAAAGGAGTAGTCGATGCGAAGATCATGCGTAACCATGTTAGCTGGTATCACAACCTTAGTTCTGTAAACAAGAGAAAAAGGAGACTCACTAGTTGCTCTCATTGGAGCAATTGATATGCCCAAAAAACCATTGAAAGTTCCTTGACTCAGCGTCCTTTCCTTGCTTTAAGCTTCTTCTTAAGGTTTCTAACTATTGTCTTGTTGTTAGCTTGGGCTTGTCCATTCCCCTACAAGTATCTAGGAGTTGAAAAACTCAAAATGATCTCCCAGTCTTGAAAAAACATTTTAAAGGAACTTAAGATGAACTAAGAACCATTATCTATAACGATTTCTCTAGGTACTCTGAACCAACAGATGATGTTTTGCTAGATGAATCGCTCAACATCCTTCTCTTTGACATTTACAAAAGCCTCAGCCTTAAACCATTTAGAAAGTAGTCAGTCAAAACTAACAAGTATTTTACCTAACCAACAGTTGGTTGAAGTGGCTCGATCACGTCCATGGAATACTTCATGAATAGATCTGACAACTGATCGAGCAGAGCTTTTTCGCAAGCTAGTTAGTGGATGATTCGCGCATGTCTCTAGCAACTATCACACTTTTTAACAAAATCTTCTAAATTGTCCTATCTTTTAATCTTGTTGCACAAAGATTGTCCCCCTAATGATTACAACATGAAACTTCTATGATGACTCGTCCCGCCTCATCCTTCCTTAGCATCAAAGAAAAGGACCTACAATGGATCACTTGTAAAGTTTTCCATTGATCAAATAGTATCGCGCTGCTTGAACTTTAATTTTCCTTCCTATCTGTTTATCCACTAGAAGCCACCCTTCATTGATATACATTTCAATGGGGTCCTCCAATCCTCCCTGGGATCGATGTACTATACTTCCTTAATTTTTGTGATGCTAGGGTGTTCGATAAATCCAAAGGGAATGACCCTTTTTTCCCTTTACTTGGACTAATGATCCATAGTTGGCTAGTGCATCTGCTCTTGACTTTGTCTCCGGGGCATGTGCTTTACGTTGAATCAATTGAATTGAAATTTAAGACAGCTAACAACTTCAAAGTAAGAAATCTTATGGTCTTCTACTTTGTAATCACTGTTGACCTGATTGACAACCATGAGCTGAATTACTTTCCATAGTGAACTCTTCAGCCCCCAATGTCTTGGCTAGCTTTAGTAATATAATCATAGCTTCGTACTCTGCTTCATTGTTTGTCGCATTGAAGCCTAGCTGGAAGATACGTTTGATCTCTTCATCTATTGACGAGCATAGTAAGACTCCAATTCTAACCTTTCTTATTGCTTGACCTATCAACTTGCATTGTCCATGTTCTTAGTTCTTCATTTTTGGCCTCATACATTAATTCAACAACAAAATCTATCAACACTTAAGCCTTTAACGAATGTCCTTGATTTGTACTTAATATCAAACTCGATGAGTTCAACTAGCTACTTAGTTAATCTCCCAAAGACGTCTGGCTTGTACAGAATGGCTCGTATCGAGTAAAATGAAAGTACAATGATGGTATGGCCTTGAAAATAAGGTCGTAACTTACGAGTAGACACAACGAATGTGAAGGCAAGCTTTTCAATAATTGAATACCTTGTCTCAGAGTCAAGCAGAGTATGGCTGGTAATGAACACCGACTTCTAAACTGAATCTTCTTCTCCGACGAGTACCCAATTGACTGTTGTTTTCGAGACCATCAAATAAAGGTACAAAGTTTCACCTTCGTTTTGTTTTTGAAAATGAGAGGGGTTGAAAGACATCTTTTAAGATCTTGGAAAGCTTATTCACAGATATAACTTTACTCAAACTTGGTGTTTTTCTTCAACAGTTGAAAAAGTGGCAGACACTTATATAAGGAACGAGCTGTGAATTGGCTAAGGGCAACAACTTGGCCCGTTAACTTCTAGATGTCTCGCTTGCTCCAAGAAGAGGGCATGACTTAATAGGCCTTGATCTGGTCTTGCTTTGATCCCTCACTTCGTTACTAAGTAGCCAAAAGCATGCCATTAGCAACTCAAAAGGTGCACTTTTCTAGGTTCAACTTTATATTGTCTTGCCTTAGTATATCAAAGAACTCTTGCAAATGTTGTACATAAAGATGAGCTTGCAGTGATTTCACCAAAATATCATCTATATATACCTCTATTGTTTTTATCGAATTGCTATTCAAACATCATGTTGACTAATTTCTTGTAAGTGACACCTATGTTTTTTAATCCAAACAGCATGACTTTAAACAAAAGATACCTTGCTCAGTGATAAACATCATCTTCTCTTGATCATTAGATGTAGGGGGATTTGATTGTAACTGGAGAAAGTGTCAAGGAAGCTTAAGACTTTTTGTCCTATCATTGTGTCGACAAGGAGATCGATGTATGGCAATAGGAAGCTAGCCTTTGGACAGGCTTTGTTCAGGTCCATGAAGTGTACACACGTTTGCCATTTACTAATCTTCTTTCACACGATCACGATGTTCGTAAGGTCCATGAAGTCTACACACGTCTGATATGAACTATTCTATGCTTGTTTTGGGGCCAATTTAAACCTCATCTAACTGCTCGAGTGCTGGTTCCGCTTGTTCCTATTTGCTCGACCCATTTGATGGGCATGTCTGTGGTCGCTATGTCATTTCTTTTGTTTTTTGCTTCACGACTGTGAGATATCAACTCCTTGTGGCGTCTTGTTTCCTTTGATTTCCCACACTCCATGCTTGGTTAGAAAATGAATCCTTTGGTGATAAATAGACAAGACTGCTTTCATTGCATGAATCCATAACCTCTCGAGAATGGTATTGTAGCTAGATGGACAATCCATGACTAGAAAATTTGTCATCTTGTTTTCACCTGTAACATAAACTAGCAACTTTATTCTTCCAATCACTGTGGCTGCTTTGTCATTGAAGCCAACAAGTTTTGTTTGGTTTTCTTAACTTTCTTCTCCTCGATTTCTATTTTGCATAGTGCTGACAAGAAAAGAATATCTACAAAATTGCCAATATCGATTGAAATTCAAACGATCTCACAGTTTGTGATGTTCAAATTGATGACAAGTGCATCATCGTGTGGTCGATCAAGGCCTGATGCTTCGTTACTGTGGAATGAAATAAAGGGTTCTCTAAATTTTTATTCTGTTGAACTAGTGGTTGGCTGGTTCACTCTTTTTTGATAAGCTTTGTTCTGATTGGTGGTATCTCTACTATAAACAAAGCCTCCATATATGACCCCAATCACTTTCCTAACTGGTGATCGTAGTGGTGTCTTTTCCTGAGCCTGAGCCCTTCTTTGTCTACCTTGCTCACAGTCGAGCCTATATGTTCGCTACCACCCTTCTTCAGTAGCTTTGCTATTTTAGCTCGTAGAACCTTGCAGTCAATCGTGAGCTAGCTAGTATCCTAGTAGAACTCATAAAAATTTGACTATTCATGTGACTACCTCAAGGCCATCTTACCTAACCATCGAACATAATCCTTCTCCTTGAGTTGAGCGATCAATTCCACTAGGGAGATATTCAATACTTACCTTAGTGGAGACAGTGGCCTTTTGTTTCCTCCCTATGGTTTTTGTTCATTTTTTCTTCTCTATTCTTTACGAGATAGGGTTCTGGTTTGCTCTCTTTGTTAGGGCCTGGCTTTTGGAGATGGTCTTTCTGCCCTTCTATTTTGGCTCTATTTCTTGCAAGATCCCGCTCGTACGACACATTTTCTTCTTCCAAATCAATCCGTCCCTTCGCTTGATTAAGAGCCTCCTGGATCATTTGTGGGTATTTTGATCATATGTTATCCTTAAACTAGGACTTATGCAAAAGTCCCTTTTTTGACTCTTATCTAGCTAATCTTCCAAGTCTAAAATCTTCGATACGATTTTGCTGAATCTTTTAATATAAACTCGAAGTGATTCACTTTGTCCTTAAACAACCGACCATAGATCCTTGGTCGTCTTTCCTATCTTTATCTGAACTGAGTAGGCCTTTACAAATGAATCAGCTAGCTCCTTGAAGTTGTTGATTGTTTCAGCCAGAAAATTACTAAACCACCTCATTGCTGGTTTTTTCAAGCTTTGCACATCATTTTTCAAGTATAAAGTCGAGGATTTTGTTGCACTGACCACACTTTTATACTAAAGGAAGTGGTCCTTTGGGTCTATGATCCCATCAAATCAAGCGAATTCAAGATTCCCGTACTTTGGAGGGACAACTAAAGCGAGCATTTCATGCATTAGATGTTAAATTCACAATTAAATATAATTAGGTTAGAATAATAATCGTTAATTTTATCTAAGTAATTTGGGCTTTCAAACCATTGTTATTAGACCTTAATCACAAACACTATTAATAAGCCAACTATTACAAAATCTTATTAATGAGGTTGAAATTAGGAAATAAATGCAAAAAAAATAAAAATACCAAACACCAAATTAAAAGTGGTTCACTCTATAACTAGTGCTACATCCACTGTTGTTCTTCACTATGATATGAGCTGGGTAAAAGTTACAAATGTACAGATTGTAGAATAAGGAATTCGTTTAAAAGTGAAGAGTGAACTATTTCTATAGAGCTTCAGTGTGTGAGATTTTGGATGCTTTAGATGGTGTCTTAATTTTCTATTTATAGCTGGTTTCTTCATGATCTTGGGCTTCAATTGGTGGAGAAAGTGGATCTGATGATGCTTAGAGTAGTGGGACACATGTCAGTCTCCAATTGGGTATATGTCTCAAAGTATAATCCCATGTTCTCCTTAATGGTTTAATAGAGTGTCCCCTTATGTCTGTCGAGATCGAATTTATTCTATCGATCCCAACGAACCTACACTTGATAAATTCTCAACGATAAACAATTCAACAATCTATTCCTAAGCAAAACAAGTGGAAAGTTGAAAAAAAATATGATGTTATCGAATCAATCGAGCCCTCTGATTGAGCGAACAGTGATATGGAGGAACCCAATAATATTATTGGGCTCAAATCGACCACTTTCGTTGGACTTAACTCGTTGTAACCACGAACTGGTCTTCCCATGCTGGGCCTTTCCTTCATGATTTAAGTCTGACCAAATGATACCCTAACAATAACTGGATGATTCTCTTCTAGACACAAAAGAAGATAAGGAATTCATGCAAAAGGTCTCGTATGCTAGTGCCATTTGTAGTATTATGCACACTATGGTGCATACTAGATCTGATATCTCACATGTTGTAAGTGTGACGAGTAGGCATATGGGGAATTCTGGTAAGGTGCATTAGACAACAGTCAAGTGGGTACTTAGGTACCCTTAAGGAACTGTTAATATGGTTCCCACATATCAAAGAGATGGGGATTTGTTTGTAAGATCAAGGGGCTTTGTGGACTCAGACTATGCTAGAGATCTTGACAAAAGGAGATCATTAATTGGTTATGTATTCACAGTTTTTGGGAACACAGTCAGCTAGAAGAGTTCTTTACAGCATATAGTGGCACTCTTAACTATTGAGACTGAGTACATAGCCCTAACACAGGCAATTAAGGAGGCTTTGTAGATTAAAGGCTTGAATGAGGAGCTTGGTATTTGTCGGAAGGTGGTTAAGGGTCATTGTGATAATCAAAACACCATACGTTTAAGCAATAACCAAATGTATCATGAAAGGACCAAGCATGAAAGAACCAAGCATATTGACATGAAGTCCCATGTTACTAGAGACATAATTGAAAGTGGTGATGTTCATCTAGTGAAAATTCATATAGATGATTATCTTGCTGATATTACTAAGGTTGTTACGGTGACTAAGCTCATCCACTACTTGGACTTGCTCAGAATTTATGGTGAATGATGAAAGTGACAAAAGAAATGCTTGCAAGGTTGGAGATAAGCTCATACAGTAGATTTTAGCTTTATTAGTCGTTTTTATATTTTAGCTTTGCTTTTTTTATTAGCTTATCATTATTTGGCTATTATGTCGTTTATTTTAGTGTGTGTCCATTACTATTTTGTTAGAGGGCTATAAATATCCTCATGAGCTATATAGAATGGTTAGACTAAAATACTAAATATTGAATACAAATTTGAAAATTTTTTCTCTATTTTGAAGATTTTTCCCTTTAAAAGATTCTTTTTAGGTGGGTTTTCGAGCCTTTCATAGGAGTTAGGCTAATAAAACTCACGTCTTTCTAATTCTATTACAGCATTTGACATCGAAGCCTTCGGCCCAAAACGGCATGACAGCCGTGACCAAATATTGGAGCCGCTATGACGGCGATACATGTGACGTGTATGACCAGAGTTATAGAGCTCGACGGTGGAGTGCCCACCCACGACCCTATTCTTCGCCTCTTAACTGCCATCACAGTGACCGTTCCCTACCACCATTTCACCATTATTCTTCGCCACCACCACTTCACCTCTTTACCGTGATTACCATCACCACCACCACCTTCACCCCTTTACCGTGATTACCATCACCACCACTAGCGGCATAGCCTCCATCGACACAATCAAAACCAACGACGCACCACCCCTTCTCTTGACAAAGGGGATTTCAAGATTGGCTTGACTGGTTATGATTATTTTGAAAATATAGTTGTGGAGCCATCTAAACAAGCTTTCCTAGTAGCTAGAAAATTCAAGGGCTATATGATTCATTGGTGGGAAAAATTACAAAATCAAAGGGAAACTCAGAGGAAGAAGAAGATCAAGAGTTGGGCAAGATGAGAGCTAAATTGAAAGAATATTTCATATCTAGTGACTGGATACAAACCAAACACACATCACACTCCAGTCGACATGAAGATCTCCACCATTATGGTGGCGATCATATCTACGATGGCAGAGATGGTATCCGTTCGGCTCCGTCTCTTCCCACGGAACCTGCAAATCTTCGCCAGAACGGGCTTTACTGTGGCAAACACGACCGTCCCTCCTCGACGTCACCTCAGCTTCGACGAGCTGCCAAATGCGAGGCCCACAGAGAAGAAGTCACCGGAAGAGGAGAAGACGTCAATACACTGGTGATCGCGCCCATTGCAAGTCGCAGCCATTATGCCGATTTGCATTCAAACTGTGGCGGTAAAGACCTTCAGCAAAATGGCGGCTCTCCTGGCTGTTTTAATTCGTCTCTCTCACGACTTCAACAACGCAACGGCCTAACTAGTACGATTTCGCCAGAATCTGCTAAAGCAAACGGCAATGGTCGACAAGATGGTTTCCAATGTGATGGTGAAGTGCACAAGCTTAGCGGCGGCGTTGAACCCTATCAAAGTCTCCTTCCCTACCTTGCAAATGTTCAGTCGTTTAGGCCTAACAAGTTTGACCCAGCCCAAGAAGAAAATGACCCACGTCAAATTCTTGAGCCCAGCATTCAATTTGGCCCGCCGCTAATGCATAAACATAGCAACCGGAGTGCCCAACGTGAGATTCCTCCGAGCAAGCTAATTGATACTACAGAATTCTACGCCCAACTATTCAATTTACCAGGAGTAGGTTCACAAGTTTAGACCCTCTTATCTTAAGGTAGACCCACAATTTTTATAGAAATGATGAAATTTGTTTCCAATTGGTTCGATTATGAAGAAAGCAAAAATAAATCTGAGTTGGACAAAGAATTCATTAAATATAGGAATAAATGGTCAAGAGAAGTTTTTAGGGAATTTTGATCTGGTCAAGGTTGAAGAATTAAGTGATCAAATTGGTCTTGACATAATTGTCGAAAATGATATTATGGATTCTTTGGGTGTAGTTGAAATTGAAAACTTAAAAAATCAAAGAGGTCTTAAAATAATTGGTAGAATTTAAAGTGATCCAACAAGCTAAGTTAATGGAGGAGTGGAAAAAATTGAAGAATAGATTGGAAAGCCAAACATTGAGTATTAATTGTGAAGATTTGGTCGCTAGGCCATCTATTTTTCTTGACCAATTTGTTGGAGAACATGATGTTGATTTTAAGGATTTCAAGACTAAAAGGACAAGCCAGCATAGATGGCGAATAACCTGGGGAGTTTCAGCATTTCGATGGACTATTCCTTTGATTCCATTGTGGCTTTGGGATTTAACTCGAAGAAGTTATTTAGTTACCACTCTCACAAGATGAAAGGCGGTCTTTTCGTTAGTTGTGCCGCTTGCTACGAGTTCATCTTCTCGTGCTTCTACCAAACTCATGGTCAGAGTTTTTTTTTTTTTTTCATAAAAGGAGTGAACTGATGTAGTAGATTTTAGCTTTATTAGTCATTTTCATATTTTGGCTTTATCGTTGTACAAAAATATTCGCAACTCACCTACTTGTCTGTACTGCCCCAAACAACCCTACTTTAAGGGGCTATTTGTCAAAACCGCTCCTTTAGCGGACGAGGAAGTTTCGATCTGTCATTTTTAGCAGGCGGTTGTGGATTGAAATTTGAAATCGTGGTTTCAAATTGCCCCATCTGTCTATATATTATATTATATATAGTAACGTAAAACCTTAAATTTTATATGTAGTTTTATGTCATTCACAATAGTTGTTAGCTTCACTGTTGTTTTTATCTTTTACTGATTATTATTCCAACCTTTTTGGGTATAGGCTTTTTTTAACTAGATATTCATCTTTATCAACTTAAAGTTTGAAATTTTTTTATCCTTTCGAATTTTAAAATTTGGATATTGGATTTTGCAATAGGGATTTTTCTTTCATTTATTAAGCTTTCTATGTTTGGATGTTATTAGATTTAGAATCGTATTATTGAATTAAGATATCTTTTGGACTCTAATTTTGCATTCACATGCTTAGTTCAAAATTCAAATTGTGCTTGTAAATGCTTATTTATCCATAATCATATTTAGATTTTTTATTGGTTGTATCAAGTACGTTGAAACTTTAGTAAAAGTTTATAAAAAAGATAGGTACGAATACTAAACCGCCCAATATGTTGCCCAAATTGCCTGTCAAAAAATCCGCCCAAAGCACTTAAATTTTGGGTAGTTATGGTTTGGATTTTTCTCAAATCGCCATAAAACAAAACTGCCTAATAACCGCCCACGCTGCCCACCGTACACTTTTACTTTTGTAATAGCTTATTGTTATTTGTCTATTATGTCATTTATTTTAGTATATGTTTGCTATCATTTTGTTTGATGGCTATAAATATTCTCATAATTTATATGTAATAGTTAGACTAGAAGAATATTGAATACAAGTTTAAGTGTTTTTTCTCTATTTTGGGGTTTTTTCCTTTGAGGAGTTTTTTTAGGTAGATTTTTAAATCTTTGTTCGAGTTAGATCCGTAAAACTCTATCTTCCTAATTCCGCTACATCATAAGCTCTTGTGTGCTAAGGTGGAGATAGTTGTGATGTGGCACACATTGAGTGGTCTGTGATATGAGTTTGCCACGTTAGCTTGTTGGTTATCAAGGCTTATATGAGAAGTAAAGAAGTTGGGTTTGTGCAAGAACTAACTCTCAGAGGCTGTTACAGAAGCTCATCTCCTATTAGTTGTTTAGATGGTTACCCAGTTTGTATAACAGAAAGTGGAGAGAGATTTTGTTGATTCATTGATCTTTTTTTTTTCTGTAATCAATGTAATTAAAAGAAAAGACTGAGTTTGAGAGCCAATTTCCTGTATTGATATTTTCTTGTTTGTCTCGTGAGAAAAGCTGAGAGAAAATCAAAGATAGATTTTTGGAGAAAACCAAATAGGTGGAATTTGAGAGTTGTGAGGAATCTCCGAGGGCCTACTCTTATGGGATGGTTGACAAAATTGGTTAGAACCAGTTTTTTAGTTTAAAACATTATAACATATAAAAGCTTTACATTATTCTTAACCAAAAAGTTGGTCCTAAAGACCAACTTTGTCAAACACTTTATTTTTTTCATTAATGGATCTTGCAAGCGGTTCCAATCCTAGGGACGTAAGAGATTCAGGCTTCGAACCTCCTAAAATTTTTGGTGTGATTCTTTCTGATTGTTTTCTGCCTATTATGTGTTTGATTATATGTTCCTTTGCTTATTAGTATTTTCGGTTTTGGTTTTTTGTCCATTGTTTGTTCTTGTACTCGTAGGAATCATCAAATCGTGTTTTGGGACTTGTTACAACATAATGCTTAGTTAAGCAATTTGTAACATAAAGCTCTTGCTTAAGAAAGAAAACTACAAATCTTGGAAGAAGCATATGAAAGAGAGAGAACTGAATTTTTGTCAGATTAATGCGTCTTTCAAGCTTAAAAGATTAGGTTCCCACACTTTTATCTTCGTAGGTTTAAGGTGTTTATCATTTTAAAGCTTTTTTGCTTGCATAATTTTTTAAGTATCTTGTTTTGTTTCACTAGCATTTAGCTTGAATATTATGTACAATGTGGGTTTAAAAAGAATTTAGGGGCAGATAAAAGCAAGATCAAAATACAGCGTGGGTTGAAATAGAATACAAAGAATGGTATTTCTTTTTCTGGCACTTTTTTGGGAGTATATTATCGCTTTTGGCCTTTGGGCAGAAAGGAATTGTCAACTATTGATTGGATTTTTTGCTTGTCATACTACATGCATAATAAAATAGTACTCTAGCATTTAAAATGGAATTCAGATCTCCTTTCCAACAAGTAAACAATTCACATCTCGTACACTTATTAAATGACTACCAACAGAAAAAAAGAGAAAAGAAAAAAAAGCATATTTCCGTATGAAAACTCCATTTTTTCCTCTCTCTCTCTTACTCTATACCCTTCTCTCTTCTCTCTCTTCTCTCTCTCTTTTTTTTTTTTTTCCTTTTTCTCGTATACATGTAAACCATTTGACTCTTAATATTTTTGATCTTTCTTTTACAGATTGCCTTTTCTACCAATCTTTTTTTCCTCCTTGACCTGCCAACCTTTGCTCGTTGTTCGCTCTCTCTGCCCACGTTGCTGACTATCATTTCTTTACAAATAAAACAACGATTGAATAGACAGCCAATACAACACAAAACTTTTCATAGCACACATTCAAATACGTTTCCACAAAGGGACAAAATACAAATTCTGGCACACTAACGTCAAAAATAGTCCACAAATTAAAATTAGAAAATATAATTGAACTATTTCCTGAGAAGACAAATAAAACTATAAACAAGTAACAACTTAAAATCAGAGCCCAAAAAAAAAAAAAAAAACAACTTAAAAAGAAGAAAGCAAAATGTTTAAATATTCTAAAATAGATTTGTCTTGGTTGCCAATAAGTCCAAACCCGCTATTGCTTGCTTGAAGTGGTCCAAGTGGATACGTTTTGCATGGTATGAAATAAACAACTATCAGTATATAGCAAAGTAATTAAAAAAAACTATCAATACATTATGGTGATTTGATGTCATAATCAAACATAGAATTATTATAATAAAGTATAAAACATACTTGGATGAGATCAAGTAGTTGTTCAACATGAAACCATAAAATTAACATGCGTTGCTGGCTTAGTAAAGCTTGTCCGTCTGAAAAATAAGATGCATAAGTAATGTACTGAAACATAAATATCAAATTGAAATTTTACGTGTTTATTTTGAAAATCACAAAAACAAGTAATACCTGCGGTTGAGTTTTTTTTTTCTTATATCACCATCATCTTTTTTATTGTCCTTTGGGATTTTGAGAAAAGGCTTTAAGAAAAAGCCTTTTTGAACAAATGGTCTTTTTTTTTTTTGTTTTTGCACCAAAAAACAAACCTTTTGGGTAGAAAATTGCTTTATTATTATTTTTTTTTTCCATCCTGAGGTTCATTTCCTCATTACAATCCTTTTTCTCTTTTTTTTGAAAAAAACTGGAGCAGTTTTTCTGCCCAAAAAAGTCTGCTTTTTAGTACAAAAAAAAAGAAAGAGACCATTTCTTTAATTAAAAATTTTTTTGGCGCTTTTGTCAAATTTTATCGCTTCTCCAGAGTACCTTTTTGCCTATCAGTTTTCCCATGGGCTCTTTCCTTTTTTTTTTTTTTTTAATCCCTTTAATTTTGTTTCCTTCTATAATAGGATACCATTCTCCTTGACTATGTGCAAATTGTTAGAACTGGGTATTTCAATTTCTCTTCCCTTAAAGTAAGCTCCGATGTCTTACATTATTATATTGATCTCGGTTCAAACAATTTTAAAAGTTGCTTCAGTCTCTAACGCATTTGCTTGAAAATGAACTAGCAATCTGCCTAATTCTTCATGATGATTCTTCGTACCTATCTTAGGGTCTTCATTTTTTTTCAATCGTACACATATTTGCCATAACCCCAAACCTGGCATCCACAGTCCATCTCTTCAAAACATATTGGGTTGGAATTTTAGTTACATTCTTTGATGAAAGAACTTTAAGTACATGCGCACATAAAATTGTTGCAGACTCAAATTTCTGGCAATAACATATCACTGTACTCAAGGATGCATCATGCTCAACATTGTGATGAATATTCTTCCCATGAGATATAACTTTATACTTTGTCAATGTCCCAATTTTACCCGAAGCATGCATGTCAGATACTTCTATCTGAAACATTTCAGACACAACCATTGTATATCTCTTTGCAGCATCCTTTAAAATCTCAACAGGAAATGTCACTGACAAAATACTTTGAGATGCTTTAAAATCTACCTTCAACTTTTCATAATGACGATCCTCAACTATTCTTTCAAACTGTTCAAAAAATCTTCGTAGATTATGTTTGGAGCTAACATATCCTTTTATGGCATTATTCATATTCTCACTCCTCTACGTAGTAGTCATGTTTGCACAAAGATCTCCCTGCTATAGAAAAAAGCCCATTTCTCTTAGAAATCAAATAATTGTTTCAACCAATCATAATCCTCAAGTGCATAATTTATAAGCATTTGCTCCCAAACTTCCAAAAATTCACTCTTCTCTTTGTCAAAAACAACGGTTGCCCACTGTTTACATAGTTTTGAGCAGTTTTTGAATCTCAAACTCTGTCTTATATTCGGAACCACAAAAAACCTTAGACATGGGAATTTATTCAGAATATTGAGATCTAAAAGTTTTACGTTTACGAAAATTCTATAGTCGACTCGTAAAGGATCCGTTTTAAAGCCTAAAGTGTTTAAGAATTTTTTTCGTGCCTAGCCATGACCAAAACTTAGCTTGCCCTTAAACTAAAACAATAGCAACTTAAACTTACAAAACCATATCAAATATACAAATAGTTACTTATTTAAATGCCAGCATCATCAAAAATCATAAACTAAACCAATCTTAAAATAACAAGATAATGAGTTAAATTCGTATAAATCGCATTCTCAAGTTATTTACGGATTGAAATGTAATGCTTAGAGATAATTAAGCATAATTAGTATGTAAATTGGTGAATTAGTGTGCCTAATTACAATTTAAACTTAATCTAATTATTTTGTGATATTTTTCTAATTAATTTCACTTTTAATTATTTTGTTAGTTATCTTATAGGGTAGAATCGTTTTTACTATAACATCTGAGAGCTTTACACTGTAGCAACTTTTTTTCTTTTTATTGTAGTATGTGAGAGCTTTACACTGTTCATAACTGACTTCGTGGTGTAAACCACCCTTTGCCAAACTCCCTTTTAAATTTTAAAACTAGTAAAAATTACCATGAATGAATTTTAACATTTTGTTAACTTAATTTTAAACAATTTAACATTTACTTTTGATTTATTTTATTTTTAACAATTTAATATTTTAATTTAAACAATTTAATATATTTTGAAAGTTGTTTGCTAAAACTGTGGGTGGCACATAGTTTTCTTTCTCAGAAACCACTCTGCTACCCCTCTATTTATTCTGCTTCACTCTCCCTCACTCTCCATTCGCCACTCTCTCTCTCTCTCTCTTTCTTTTCTTTTCCCTCTCTTGTTGTTTCTATTTTTCTCTCTTTCCCTCTACATAATCCCAAAATTTTTCAAGCTTAAGAGTAGCTCCTCAGCTCTATTTCCAACTGAAGCAGGGCCAAGAAACAAAGTCCGAGTCACCAAGATTTCTTCAAAAACATTCATTTGGGGTTAGCTTTCTTTTTTCAAAATTTTCACTCTAGATCTCTTGTGCATGTTGAAATCCGAGCACGTATGAGCTTAAACAATGCTCAATCTAATTTTGTGGCACCTAAATCACAACGAATTTGAGCCTTGTTTGAGCAAAAATGAGATTAAACTAGCTTTTACATTTTTTGGAATAAATTTTAAATTTTCATGAAAATTTGTAGAAAAGTGTTTAAATGTGTTCTATTATGCTATTTTACTCTTTATGAGTGTTACTCACGCTCTGAGATCTGAGAAACCAGGTTACATTGAGCTTTTAAACTCAAATTGAGCAAGACTCGACATCTAAATTTTTTCAGATTTCGACAGATCAGTAGGCCAAACCCACCCTTTGGCAGGTCGGGCTCAGCTGGTCGACAGGCTAAACACTAGCAGTTCAGTACGCTGGGCTCAGTTGGTCGGTAAGCCCAGCACCTGCAGGTCGGTAGGCAGGACTAGAGTAATCGGCAAGCCGACCGAGCTATATAAAAATGATAGTTTTTCCACTAGTTTTCATTATCTATTGATAAAAAGAAATTTTGACATTGTGACATAATTATGTAGACTTTAAAGGTACACTAAGGCACCATGAAATAACATGCTAATATAGAATATCCTAAATTAGATATTAATAGATCTAGTGTAACACCTGAGCATTTAAGCACAACAAAAATGCAAGTTAAGGATTATGTTAAGACAAAAAATATAGTTTAAGAAAAAAATACTGTATAATAATACAGAAAATCATACAGTATTAAAATAATGCGATATAAAGAAGTACACTGATAAAGTTATGTAGTATAAAAATTACACTATAAAAGTAATACAGTGTAAGAATTAGACTGTTTAAGTTTAAGCAGTACATAAATTGGATTGTTTAAGTTAAATTAGTATACGAATAATACTGTTTAAAGAATATGGATGAATAAGGAATGTTGTAGCAGTATGGAGAAAATACCGACAATATAAGAAAAATACTGTTATAATAAATTTGGACAATACAAAGTGAGATAATATTGGAATTACATTATGTGATGGATGTGGATAAGTATTGGAGGTTATGGGAGCTCGTGAATTGCATGGAAAAGAATACTGATAGTATAAGAAAAATACTATCAGTATAAACTTGAATTGTGTAAAAAGTTTAGTGAGACACCTTGAAAGTTTTGACTAGGCTACCACATCCATTAATGTGGCCCAATCACATTTGGCCACCCAAAGGAACCCAATTAATTACTAAGGTGACTCATCCCTTTTTATTTTAAAAAAAAAGAAAAGAAAAGAAAAAGGAAAAGAAAGTTGAATGATTTCATAATATAAGAGACCACAATTTGGTCTCCACGGTAGAAGAAAAAGAAAAGAGAGAGTGAAACGTGAATAGGAAAGGAAAGAAAGAAAGAAAGAAAGGAAGAAAAAAAATGCTCTATTCTCTCCATAAAACCGTCCCTCTCTAAGGCCATTCTTTCTCAAATTTTGATGATTTTCAAGCCTCCAAATCATGATTAAAGCAAGCTCTAGTGTTTTACTGCGAAGTTTTGCAACTTTGGAGGAAAATTTCTAAACTTTTTCTAAGGATTTTAATGATTTTTATTCAAGATTATGGATGGGCCTTGATTGGGTTTTTTCATGGTTTTGTGGAAAAGACATCACAAAGTTTTGAGGTTGGCAAAAGAGGGACAAAAAGGTTGGCAAAGTTTAGGTAAATTTCTAAACTTTTTATTTGAAATTTACATGCATACCATGTGTTTGATGTATGTTTTGGCCTATGGCATGTAAGATGGATGTTAAGGCATGATTGTTTTATGTTATATGTTGATGATGGAAACAAGAAAGTAAGGGTTTTGGTGAAATTTTAAAAGGGACTAAATTGTAAAGAAAAGTATATTCTTGGCAGATTTGAAAATCAGCCAAAAAGTCCCCTAAACGTTGGAATTTCAAGAAATTTACAACACAAAAGTTGTAGAAGTCATCGAAACTATTAGGAAAATGCAAACATTTTTTCAAAATTCTACCTGGTTGATAAGTTATGAATTTTACCAAATTTTAGGCACAAAATTTCAAGAAATGAAAATGTTATGAAATGTTTGGAATTCGACCATGGTGCTTTTGTAAGTTTTATTCCTTGCAAAAAAATGAAATTTTTAGTTTAAAATGGTCATTTTTTATACTGAGGGCAAAAATGTAATTTTTTTTGTATTTTGGGTCAAAATTGTAAAATCATGCAAAAACTGGGTTTTCACCTAGGAACGCTGGGTTCCTACACTGTTGAAGGTAGTGGGTAACCATAGTTGTCAAGTCTTAAAGGATTCAAAGTTTAGTCAAGAAAATAATGAAAGAAAAATGTTAGGGGCAAAATGGTCATTTTATGAAAAAGGCCAAAAGGGACCCGAAACGCCCAATGTTGGAAAATGCTCCTTCACGGGAATTTTTTTGTAACATGTAAGAAATGGAACGGTAAAGTTAAGCGATGAATGTTATAAAGTTATGAAATGGACAAAAACCCGTTAGGGGTAAAATCGTCATTTTTAAGAAAACGACTAAAACGGAGTCGAACACTCTGAACTAGCAAAACGTTCTTAGATAAAAAAAAAATGTTCTTAGATAAAAAATGTTCCATAATATCTTAAGTAACAAAATCGTTGCATGAGACGAGAAATTTAATAAGGGATGTTCAAGTAAAAGAAAGGTAACTCGACGGGTTACAAAGTTAAGTAAAGAAAAGGGTAACCCGATAGGTTACAGAGATAAGTAAAAAGAGTGATAACCCATTAGTTTACGGAGTTAAGTAAAAGGTACGGTAACCTGGTGAATTACAAAGTTAAAAGCAATATGGTACAAGTAAAGAGAAGGGTAAACCGATAGTATACAAGTCAAGTTAAAAGAAAAAAATGGTTAAAGTTTATGTTTTATTATCAATCGAGTAGATTGATAAAAAGAAAGTTAACTAATAAGTAGGCTGCCGTTTAATCAGGACACAGAAGTCGACTAATGAAAGGAAAAGGAATAGAATAGGGAACGCTAAAGCGTTATCCAGATAAGTTCAGACCTCACCTACAGCATGAAATAAATAATTTTCAAATGTTTATATATATATGTTTGCAAATGTGTTTGCGATTGTTATACAAGTTATTTTTAAAAGTATGTTTGCATTTGTTGTACAAAAAGTTTTACAGCTTAAATCAAGTTTGCAATGTGTTTGCAACTATTATGTTAAAGCATGATTGCATTTGATGTGCATGAAGTTTTAAAAGATCAAGCAAAAGTTTACAATATATTTGCAAAAATTATGTTTAAAGTATGTTTTTTATTTTGTTAATGCATAATGTTTTATAGTTTAAGTAATTAGTTTTATGTTGCATTTGTTATGCAACAAGTTTCAAAGAGAACAATTATGATTTGCAAATGTGTTTGCATATAATGTGATTGCATTTGATATGCTCACTAAAGTTAATAAGAAGGTAAAGTAAAGATAAAATGAAAGTGTTGTACTAGCCTCCTTGATGTGAGGTACACAAGTAAAGTTAAAGTTTGACCTCCTTGATGTGAGGTACATGACCTCGGTATTCGATGGTCTCAAGTCTTTCACAAAGGAAGCATTATGTTCATGATCTCATGATTAATGATGTTGGTACGAATACTAAAGTAAGATCAGAAAAGATAAAGAATAAAGATAGAAAGTTAAAGTAAGAAAAGAATGTTTATAAAATGCTCATAACTGAAAGTTCATAGTTTAGCATAAATGGAAACATGCATTTTAATTTTGCTTGTTTTCCTTATTATGGAATATTTATATTTTATAGAAAACATTTTGAGAAATGTTTATGAAAACTATTTTCATGTTTTCAAGAAAAAGTTTATGAACGACATTTTAAGAAAAACGTCCAAGAAATATTTTACGAAAAATATTGATGCAAAATGTTTCAGAGATATTTTATGAAAAACGTTTATGAAAAAAAAAAACCTTTTCTGAAATGTTTATGAAAAACATTTTAAGAGGAACGTTTTTATGAGAAAAGTTTTTAAAGCATGTTTAAATAATCTGTGAGATTTTATTTGAACTTACTGAGCAAAAACTTATTAAAAGTTGCTTCATGCTGTAAGCAATTTTATGGGTGACCAGTAGGACTCGTTAGAAGAGCTGGGTGCTGCGGAGAACAGATGTGAAGATTTAGGTATGGATACCAACATAGTTTGCTTCTGCTATACGAAGAAAAGGTTATCCACTCTTTGATATAGTGTTTTCAACATTTTAAGAAAATCACAGTTTTAAGAAATGCTTTCAAAGTTTTAAGATATATTTTACGAAATGCTTTATATAATTATAAAGTTAGGTTTTAAGCTATGTTTTAGTAAATGTTTCTTATTAAGTTTTAAGAAACGATTTGAAATGGTTTTAAAGGCAAGTGTTGAGCGAGGTCTCAACTTGAATGGCGACAGAGGTCGCAACAGTTTTTAAGTATGTTTTGCAAGGATGTTAAAAGAAAGAGTAAAAAAAAAAAATTATTCAGTATTTTATTCAGTACTGTTGAGTAATGAAACAATCATAATGAACGAAATAATGAATGTAAACGAGAAAACTCAGTAATATGAGACTCTAGTAATGGTAAAGGCACTGTAATAATTAGTACTGAATGATGTCAGGAACTTCGTTCAGAATGAGACATCAGTGCATGATGCCATATACAGAGATCGGGTCGTATAGAGAGCGATCTTGAGGGCAGGTCTCGAAATTCAGCTGGGCCACTACGGTAGTGAATAATGTAAAATGATGAACTTTTCTTTCAAATGGTTGTTGGACCGAAATGATAAGTATGAAATTAACGAATTTGTTTACTACCTCTATAGTTTTTGTATTAATGAAGAATTTATTTATTTTAGCTATTATTTTCAAATCCTAAGTCCTACTAAACCTATCGCTCAAAGTTTTATTTGTTTTAAAACTTTCCCCCTTTAGGTGGTTCACAGCATACCACCGACTAGGACATTGCTGATTGCACGCGTGGACCGTAGGAGCTTTAATTAAGCTATTTGTTTATTTAATTAAGGCATGTAATATTTGGGTACTATTTATTTTGGTTTGGGCTGTGGTTTGTGTCTTATAGATGTTGATACTATGTATGTGTATACAATGTGGGCACAGTGCGGCTCGACCCGCTCTCGCTAATTTTTAGATTTTAATTTAACTTAAATTAAAGGTAACTAATTTATTCATTAGGGCTTAAAAATGGTAATTATCTAAAAAGTTTTAAATTTACCATGTTCTTATAAATAACTCAAATGATTAATAGGCGAGTTTAGTTAAAATTTTACTTAATTAATTCAATTAAAGCACCACGTCACTACCTAGGTTTAGGTGCGTGACATGAAATTTCTTTCGCCTTAAGTCACGAGGTTGATAATTTGATCACAAAAAGTTGGAAAATTTAATGTTAATACTTACTATAGAGTATTAGAATTTATATATTAATTCCATAAATCTTTCAATTACAAAAATCAAAGATGATATTTTCGACAAAAATCCTTGACTTAAATATGTAAATTACATTATTTAATTTTAGGATTTTCTTAGTCATTGCATAAAGCACAAATAAAATCGAGATCTTCTAATTCTATTTGTTGAAGATATTCAAAAATACCACAATTATCTTTGAACTTCGTTGGAATTATTCTTTTAGTCTGCAAATAATTTTTGTAATCAATGATATCAAATCCAAGATTTTCACATCCCCCTTATCTCCTTGCCATCAATTCCAAGCTTGATTTAGGAGCAATTCTTGGATAATCAACTATATCTATTTCACCTCTTTGAGTCGAAGTCACTCTTCTTTGTGATCTATGCAAATGAATTTAATTAGGATTTGATGTAATATATGTATGCTCAGCAATGGAGTAAGGAACACAATATTTGTCAATTTTTCCGGAGTCAACTTTCATTCTTGCCAAACAACTAAATCTTGTCTTAGCTTGACGACATTTTACATTAACATCTCGCTTGTCTTTTCCACACCATCCTTCACAAGAGCAACAAAAAATTTTGTTAATTATTCTACCATCTTTGTCCTTTTGCCCTCTGCTTTTTCAATACTAAAACGAACCTTGTGTTCATAATCATTGTAGAAGTTTTAAGCTTCTTTCTCAGTTTCAAACTGTGAACCAACGTTTGGTATCATCTCAACATAGATCTTGGAATGAATAATTTCAATTCTATTGTTAGCATCCAAATGCCCTTTTTCGTTGTTTTCAATTGAAATTCTCCTTCGGCATCATTGTCCATTGTAGTTTTCAATGTTAAGTGTGGAGCAAAACTAAAATATATTGATTTATATTAGAGAATAACATTTCCTCGTGTCAACAGTAGAAAACAAAGAAAAAGCCTCGAGTAGAAAAAAAAAATAATAGCATTTTATTACACATTAATACAGTGTATATGTTATATACGCAATATTCCATTTTTCCTTTTAATTTGTAATGTTACATAAATAACAGCTAAAAAGAAAAGGATGTTTGATATTATTACCCTTGAACTTGTTGCGCATTTATAATGTACCTTCCGACCTTTTAATTTTAGCAAGTTACCTTAAAAACTTATAAATTTGTAGCAAATTGCCTCTTATATATAGCAATTTTAATTTTTTTTTACTAAAATTAATATGTGATTTTTAAGGTTTTTTCATATAAATGTTGACTCAAATTTATATTCAAAACAAAGTTTTTAAAATTTTCTGTTTTGATAAAAAAATTAATTAAAAATATTAATCACAATAAAATTGGGCCAAAATAAATAAAAAATAGCTATTTATATCAATAATCAACTATTTATATACAAATTACATGTCAATTTCAATTAAAAAACTAAAAACTATATTAATGTGAGATGATTTGCTACAAATTTATAAGTTTAAGGGTAACTTATCAAAATTAAAAATTTAAAGGGTAAATTGTAAAAGTTTGACAAGTTCAAAGGAGTACCAATAATAAATACCCAAAAGAAAAAAGTGGGGCCTGAAATTATAAAAACAAAGAGAAAAAAAGGCCCCTGTGACATTTCTTTGTTCTTATTGAATAACGACCCAAACAAGGCAACTATTTTTCTCATTTTTAAGAAGAATAAAAAAATTTTATTTGCATGAAAGCGTTTGGATTTTAGGTCATGAATTGATTCTACAGCAATTAGAAAAAAAAATGATTTTACAATTAGGTTTTTTTTTTTTTTTTTGCTAGAGATAATCAGGTTTTATATACCCAAAATATATTAAAATCACAAAAATAAAAAAATAAAAAAGACACATCGAGTCTAGATGCGGGGAATGAAGTGAATATTTTATTCTTTTGCTTTGCTTACTTTTTGAGAATACTGTGGAGAAAGATCAGAAGAAAAAAGAGGTGAGTCTGTTTGATAAATAATTTAAATTAGTGATTAATTTGAGTTAATGTGATTTAAATTAAGATTTAATTTAGTAATTTGAATTGTTATTTGAATTAATGTTTGGATGTGTATTTAAGTTTTAATTTGAGTATGAAATAAAATTGAAATTTGTGTTTGGAGTGATAGTGAAGATAGTTTTAAATTTATTAATAAATCTAATAAAATCTTAATATTAATGATCTTAAAAAATATGCAATATAGATCTTGATTTATTCCTTTTTTTATTAAACATACAATAAAAAAATTATCTCAATTAAATATCAAATAAAAAAATTATGATTTTTTTCCTATAATATATAAGAGAGAATATTATTAATATATCCTCGTTAACTCTCTCTCTCCACTTTCTCTCTTTATTCTTCGTATTGTATCTCACATGCTCGGCTGGCTCCTTATTTATGGACTTTTCGCCCTTTATACTTGCTCTCTCTTCATCATTTATCTTTTCTTTTCTCGTAATTCTCCTTTAACATTAACTGAACAAATTTATAAATGAATTGTTTCAAAGCAAGAATAAGTTTTTTTAATAAATGTAAGCAATAAAAAATAAAACAAAAAATGAAGAATAGTTATCATTCCACAATACTTCAATAAAATAGTTTGTGAGATGGAACAATTTACTTTACCCAAGATCTCACCTAAAGCCCATTAAACTCTCCATAGCTTTACTAAACGACACAAAGAAAAGAAAAAGGAAGAAGAAAAGCACACAAACACCCACTTGCGGACCAAAAATTTGTGGTCGCTTATAGACATGTAATGGATAGTTTATATAATAAGTGCATTTGGCAACTTTATTTAGTACTTATAATTCTAATCATAAACAGTTTAAATCTCTCATATTACAATATAAAGTAAAAATATACTCTAGTATAAGTTTCTTACATGCTACAATGCTTTCAGTTCACACTCTCAGTTTTTACTTATTTTCCACACAAATTTATTTTTTAAAAAAATTATGAGAACAAGATAATTTCTTTTGAATCAAGCTTTTATTGTTCATTTATTATTTACTATCTAGGACTAAGAATGTAAATTTGTCAAATCTTGATCTATGAAAATGCATCAACTCCTAGCCCTAATGTTCGGATAGATACCCTTTAACATGTCATATTTTTTGTCAACGACATATTTATAAATAAATAAAGTGATTTTTTTCATTATATTTATGTGCATGTATTTTAGATATTTTATGTATATCACTATATATACAAGAGGATAATATTTAAAAACGGTAATTAAAATTATCAGTAATATATATTAATTATTATAACAAATAATTCAATTAAAGTTGAAATCTTTAATTGATCGTTAGTGGTGTAGGTCATTTTCATTGAGAATAAAATAGTCTTATCCAAACCATTAATATAGTTAGTCATTAAAAGAGTGAACTATATATAATGAGATTATGAAGGATCATGACATCATATGATATGAACAACTAAATAAAACATGTTAGAATATAAAAGTTATAATCACATCAACTGATGATTATATATAAGATGATCTTAATCCTGAGTTATTAGTAAACTCCTATTTATAGAATTATGCTTCTGATTTGCTCGGTATAGATTCGAGAATCTAATTCTACTCCTTGTATTTTAGAGGCTGTAATGACCAAAAAAATCCTAGAATTAAATAGTATAATTTACCTATTTAAATCAAGGATTTTTCTAGAAACATTATGTATGAAATGAGTGATTGAAGAATTTACAGAATTAACATGCAATTGTTCCAAAAAAAATCTATAGTTAAATTAATTAACTATTGTAATTTAATAAAGAGATTGATAAATTTCATCATAACTAAGGCGGAAGAAATTTATCTATAAAGAACTCGAGAAATTTAATTATAAGAATTTTCGAGTTAGTACTAAGTTAGCAATGTGCCGAGAAATTTTCTAACATAAATTAGATCGTTAATTGCCAATTAATTTGAAAACAGAGCTACGCGAGTAACTGTATCGACAAACAATGCTATACAAACTTGGATAGTGGCACTGTTAAAAACTATGGCTTTATAGAGTTTAAAAACTGAAAAAGTCAAGTTTGGATTTTAATTAAGTCTAAAGTAAATTTCTAGACTTAATGTAGTCAAAATCGATACGCGATTAAACTTTGATCGATATCGGTATATATTGTTATTAGCGTGTCGTAGTATTTAAAAAATAGGTAAAGACCTATCAGGTAATTAAATCTCCTATCAGCTAAATTTTTTATTACTGACAGTACAAGATTTATCTACTTAAGGGATACTTACAAGAAAGGCTCAAGGTACCCTTAAATCATGCTTCCACCATAATCATTATCCTTTTTGCAATCAATATTAGTTAAACTCAATACTCCACTCTACCCCATTTATGGTGCCAATCTTGGGGAGTATTAAGCTTAGTTTAAGGCAATATTAAGCCTAATCAAGCCACTTAGAGGCCAGTTAATCATGGATTAGATGGAGGGGTTAGATTAAGTTTTGGCCTCTATAAGGGAGATCATGATGAGTGTCACAAATTTTACTTGATTTCATCATCCTCCAATTTCCCCTCCACCGAGTGAGCCTAGAGTCTCAAAGAAAGAAATTTTTTTTTCTTTTTCACTTGTTTCCAATCCTTTCCACTGAATCCCAAGTCCTCAAGAAATAAAAGTTCTTCCCATTTTCTTCTTTACCCCACCAACTTATCAAACCCAAGAAAAAGAAAAACAACAAACAAACAAATTTTATCAACTCCTACATAGGAAGTAGAAGAAGAAGACAAAGGTAGCGTTAGAACATTTGACCAAGGTACATCCACATTTTTTTCCCATTTCCTTTTCTCACAAAGAGAATAAAATATTTTACTTAGATAGCCTCTAAATGAAGACCAAAACAAAACTAGGTTTTTATATGATTAAGTTTGGTTTTACACGAGGAAAAAAGAGTGGTGCTAGAAGTTTTAAAATCACCCACCTAAGAGCTGTCATCAAGGGTAAGTAATCTAAGCTTTTTCATAAATTTTCTTAAGGATAAAGTTTATAAGTTTATGAAGGATTTATTTATTGGGTGAGGAAATATGTTGTAATAATTAATTATGTGTTGTTCAGTGTGGCTTGTGGCTTGTGCTTGTATGATATGCAAGTAGTTAATATATGCATACGAGGGTTATATTTTTGCAAGTTTTGGTTTGTGAAAATTTTTTTCACAAACTTTGAATCTGTAAACGGAGGCCTTAGAATTGATTTTCAAAACTTTATCGAACGCGAGACTTTTAGCTTTCAACGTTCTGAACAAAAACCCGTGACTGCAAAAAAACATAGTTTTGACTCTAAATAGGCGTACCAAACAATTTTTATGGGACTGCCTAAAATAGTCCCAAAACTATCTAAAAATAGCCCCTAAAACTGTTTAAAATAGTTTGCAAAAGCTGTCCAAAACTGTTCCAACACCACTGGAACTGTTTTGCCATTTTGGAGCCACTTCAAGTTTGAATTTTACATTTTATAGAGCATGAAAGTTTTAGATTTCGACAAGATAAACAACTTTTGTGAGGAAATTTTCTCCAAAATCTGACTCTAAAATATAGTTATGGATAGTTTTCCAAAGTAGTCCAAAAACTGCATTTTTTTGCAAAAAACTGTTTCAAATTTTTGGGTCGTTTTGAGACTGAACAACAGTTATTACCAAACATAAAAGTTTTAATTTGCAGTAAAATGAAGAACTTTCATGAAGAAAGTTTTATGAAAATCTATTTCTAAATTGGACTTTAAATTGGATATATAAAAACAGTCAAAACTTTTTAATCGCTAAAAATTCCAAAGTTTTAACCAGAAAACAATTTTGTCAAGAAAAAAAATGGTAACAAGGACTTTAGAACAAACAAGAAAATTTTTAAAACACACACTTGAAAATGAGTGACTCTTATGGAGGAAAAATGTCAAAAGGAAAAAAAAAACTGTGTTTAATATACGATTTTACATAAATTTTTCAAAACCACTCTACCGGCACCTTTTTTTTTTTTTTTTTTACAAACAAAGATCGCATGACCATAAAATTATATTTTTCACTAAACCAAGAATTTATAGTGTTTTAGGGAGGTTATATAGGCCTAAAATTTAGTGGGTTAACAATTTCGGGCATTATCTCATATAGCGATTTTTATTTAAAGTTTCAAGCTGAGAGGGTAAGAATTTCAAAAATAAACTTTAATAGTTTTTCATTTGAACCTTAATTCAGCAAGCATAAAAACCCGATACGATAGAGCTTTAATACCGTGATGTTAGGCATGGGTCCAATGCCCATTTCAGTCTAAAAAAATGCCGTTCAAAACACAGTCTATTGGTAGAATCTATAAGACGTTATAATATCATTTTCGGGCTTACAGACTTAAAATCAATTGTGAGCCCATGAAATGAATTTAAAATAGGCCTAATTAGGATCATGAATTCAAGAGTGACTAATTTAGTAGATTAAAGCCTCATGGATTAAACGACTATAGATAATTAATTAATTGTTTTGAAATTAATTAATTATCAACTTGGATATGAACAAATGACAATTAAGGAAAAGTTTGAATATTATGAGGATTTACTAAAAATAATCCTTGCAATAGAAATAGTGAAACTCATAACCAGTTGATAAAGGAATTTACGATCTAACAAAATGATCGAATTCTTATGGTTATGCTAAACTTTAATAGCCTAAAATATGATATTCTTACACACTCATAATGGGTGTTTGTATAGATTTATCTTAGCAGATAAAGAGGAACTCAGAATTGATAGGGGAGTCTACTTCATTGATACAGGTAAGTAGGAATCTTACCTACAGTGCAAATAGTTTTAAAAAAAGGTTTTCAATATATTGCAAGCATGTTAAGCTTTAAGTATGATATGCCATGTCATATTTCATGTTCACCATAATAACTAGTGAAACTTTAATGAAGAACTAACCAAGAGAGTCATACCAACCTCTCGACCCACAGACAGGCTCCATGTTAAACAAAAAAGTAATAAATTATAATTGGTCATGGTGTTGTTGAGACCTTGCAAACGTAACATCCCATTGATCACGCGCAACCGATACGACTATTCAAGCCTGATTAATAATAAGACAAGTTCGTAACTGAGCATAATTCGATTCATGCATTCTTAGCCAAAACATACATTTTAAATGATTACATGCTACTTTAAACATTTTGTGAGTTTACTATTCCTATTTGCTGAGCAAAAACTCATCCAAGAATATTCATACTGTAGGTACACAACCTGTCAATAACACCTAATGGGCGGTGGTGAAGCAGCGGATGATCAGAGTAGAGGTATAGGAAATGGATAATGCGCGCTTAGATTTTTGCTTATGTTTTGATGACTAATTGATGACTATGACTCATGTGCCTTGTATATAACTTTAAAATTTCCTTACTATATATGTTTTGAAATTACCGCTATGTTACAAATTATTTAGTTTGTTGCAACAAAAAGGTAAAAATAGTTTTAAAATAAGAATAGTAAAGTTAACCTTTAAAGGATGGTTTTTTTTTTTTAAATTATTCCACAAAATTTAGAGATTTAACTTAAAGTATGTTTAGAAAGTTAAGTAGTGGCCACGTAGTGAAGTAAGTAGTTAAGAATGTTAAAATTACAAGATAGAATCGATTCTTCTTTAACAAGAAGAAGATAAATAATTCTTTTAAGTATTGATTCGGGTCTTAAATATTATGAACACTCAATTTGTGATTAAGTTCATGAATTACTATTTATTAAAGAATCAATGACACTTAAGGATAAAAACGTAATTAGAAAGATTAACGGATTTTACCTAGCTCTAATTACGAATTATTTATGGAGGATCATTTTATATTTAATGATAATATTAATTGGAATTCTAAAACATGACTAATATATCTATAATTTCAAGAGTGCAATTCTAAGTTTTTAAAAGAGTAACATTAAAATTAATAAAAGAGTGATTTATAATTAAAATATTAGCTTAATATATTCATTTTGTTGGAGCTTGAAATATGGGTCCATTAGTCCCCCTGCCATCCTTGAAAACATTGTTTAGACAAGTGAAATTATTGGTTTAATTAATTTATTTAGAATTATGAAATTTTAAATTAAATATCATCTGAAAATAAATTAGTTATACATTAATTTATAATTATTAGATAATGAAATTGTTTAATAAGTAATAATTAATTTTAGAAGACACACAATAGGGTCCCTCCTGCTATGTATGGTGCATACTGCCATGGGGAAGAGTTCCTTGTGCAGTCCAAGACTTGTTCATCAAGTTTTATTTTCTAGAAGTTTCTAATTTTGATAAATATGATTTATTTAAATTATGGACACAAATCAAATTGGGTATGCAACAGTTTTTTCCTCATTCCTTCCCGTTGGTGCCACATACAAATGGAGTCCCTGTGTATGTGGCACCTATTATTGAGGTATGATTTGGACAATCCCAAATCAAGGAGCAAAGACACATGCATTTAATGCAAAAATTTGCCAAAAAAATCTCATTTCCTCTTCCTCACTCCCACGGCAGCCATGGTTGGACCTCCCCCAAGAATTTTCTCAACCCAAATCTTTGCAAAAATGACCCCAATTAAGTTCAAGAAGTGAAGCCTAAGGATTTTTAACAAGTTTTAAGGTAAAACCTTAACTTTTTTTTAAGGTTTTTCATGGGTTTTCTTGGGTTAAGGAAAGAAAGTTAATTCAAAGCATTTTTGTGTGAGAAATGCTTAGGAAAAAGGCTTTAAAGGAGCTCTTGGAGGGCTAGAAACCAAACGTGCTATTTGGGGTAAGTTTTGAATTTTAAAGTTTTGAAAAAATTGTGATTTTTGTTTTGGTTTTTATTCCTTTAAAGGTATATGGGTTCTTGAGCAAGTTTTGGTTGAAACCCATAGAAAAGTGAATTATGGCATGTCGATATTGTGAATTTAAGGCTTGGATGTTAAAAAATATTAGTTTTTGTAAAAAGTATTATTTTTGTAATTTTAGTACTAATTTTGTAAAATTGATGTGTGGGCATGAAAATAATTGAAGCAAGCGTTAGAACTGCCTATGCAGGGTAGATTTATTGTTTTAAAAATAGATTTGTACAAAAATGTCCCAAGGACTAAATTAAAAGAAAAAGTTCTTTCCCGATAGAATTGAAAAATGTTCAAAAACGCCCATGTACAGTGGGAATTTTGAAAAAGTTACAACACGAAAGTCGTAGATCTCAATGAAACTGTTAGGCTCTATGGACAGTTCTTCAAAAATTTTAATCGTTTGAGAGATTTTAATTTTACAAGAATTTATTAAGATTGGAAAAAATTTTAAAAGGCAAAAATGTCATTTTTCCAAAGAATTTTGAATATAGTACTTTGAGCAAAAATGTTCCTCATGAAAAATGAGGACTAACGGTTTAAAAAGATTATTTTTGGTTTCGGGGACAAAAATATAAATATTTTTGTATTTCGGGCCAAAACTACTAAATTGTGTGAAAACTGGGTTTTCACTAGGGAACGTTGGTTTCCTACATTGTTGTAGGCAGTAAGGACCATAGATGTTAAGTTTTAAGAAACTTAAAGTTTAGTTAAGGAAATAATGGAGGAAAAAGAGTTAAGGGTAAAATGATCATTTTGCGAAAATGGCCAAAACGGACCCGAAACGCCCGATGTTAAGAAAGTTTCTAAGTGGCAATTTTTTTTCGTAATATATAAGTAATGAAACGTTAGAGTTAAACAATGGATTTTATAAAATTGCAAAGTTGACTAAAAACCCAAAAAAGGGTAAAAACATCATTTATGTTGAAAACAACTAAAATGGAGTCGAACATTCCGATTTAGCATAACGTTCTTAGATGGAAAATATTCTATAATACGTTAAGTAACTTAACCATCACGTGTGACGAGAGATTTAATAATAGATGTTTAAGTAAACGAAAGATAACCCAGTGGGTTACAAAATTAAGGAAAGAAAAGGGGTAAACCGATTGAACATAAGTCAAGTTAAAAGGAAAGAATGGTTAATATTTACGTTTTATTATCAATTGAGTGGATTGATAAAAAGAAAGTTAATTAATGAGTTGGTTGTTGTATGATCAGGACACAAAAGAGACCAATGGAAGGAAAAGGAATGAAAAAGGGGTAAACCGATAGTACATAAATCAAGTTAAAAGGAAAGAATGGTTAATATTTACGTTTTATTATCAATTGAGTGGATTGATAAAAAGAAAGTTAATTAATGAGTCAGTTGTTGTATGATCAGGACACAAAAGCGACCAATGGAAGGAAAAGGAATAAGATAGGAACAGAGAAAGGAACGTTAGAGTAAAGTCCAAGTAAATTCAGACTTTACCTACAACATGAAGTAAATAGTTTTCAAATGCTTACATATGCATTTGTAAATGAGTTTGCAATTATTATGCAAGTTTCTTTTAAAGTATATTTACATTTATTATGCAAAGAGTTTTAAAGTACCAAAAAAGATTTGCAAGGAACTTACAATTGTTATGTTTAAAGCCTATTTGCATATTGATATGCATGAATGTTATGAATTATGATTGGTGTGTGTATTATAAATGTGACATGACTTAAAGTATTATATGAATATAATATGAAATAGTTGCTATCCAAAGAAGAAAAATGTATAGCGACTCTACGATATGAAAGTATGAATGACATGTGTATGTATGATATGAATGACATGTATATGTATGATATGTTTATGAACATTATGTGTAAGTATGATTTGGATATGAATGTTATGATTGATGTTTGTTATCTAGATTATAAGCAAGATATAGCATATAAGCACAGTACCACATAATGCATGATGAATATGTGCAGTAAGGTCCATAAAAAACCCGTTGAGGACATAACTTCCTAGATTACAACATCCTGTAGAATCAGAATTTTGGTAAGAATAAACACACAGATCCCTACAAGAAAATTTGGACATAAGTAGAAGTTCAAGATATAAGAGAGGAACTTTCGAGAGGTCACAAAAGCAAAGCCAAGAGAGAGATATGAAAGGTTAAGTTCAAGTGTTATGAACTCTTAGAAGTTTTCAGACAAGTACGTAAATATGTTTTAGATAGTCATTATCACTAGTCTAGAATGACTAGATGATAAAAGACCTCTAGACTGAACAATAAAAAGATGAACTTACTGGCCAGTTTTTATGTACCATATTATGATCTAGATGTGGATGTGCAACCTAGATAGGAAATAAGATTAGTATAAGTCCTGCATTTCGACAATGCATAATGTTTTATAATTGAAGTTATAAGTTTTATGAAGCATTTGTTATGTAATATGTTGCATTTGTATGCAATATGATTCAGAATAAAAGTTATGATTTGCAATATGTGATTGCGTTATATGTTGCATTTGTATGCAATATGTTTCAGAATAAAAGTTATGATTTACAATATGTGATTGCATTATATGTTGCATTTGTATGTAATATATTTCAGAATACAAGTTATGATTTGCAAAATATATTTGCGTTTCAAGTTGCATTTGTTGTGCAAGAGGTTTACAGTACAAGCTATGATTTGCAAGTATGTTTGCACGTGACGTGATTGCCTTTGATATGCTCACTAAAGTTAATAAGAATGTAACATAAAGTTAAAAAGAAAGTGTCGTACCAGAGTCCTCATTGTGAGGTAATGAAAGTAAAGTTAAAGTTTGACCTCCTAGATATGAGGTACATGACTTCGAAGTTCGATGGTCTTAAGTCTTCCATAAGGTAGGGTTGTACCAAAACCTCCCCGCACCCGCCAACCGCCCGCGTCCGCGCCCGCCCATCTCGAAAAAAGCAAGTTTACGTTAGCAACCCACTGGTGGCCGGGTTGAACCCGCCCACAAATATTTTCGGTGGGCGGGTTTGGTTTTAAACTTTTGAGGGAGGGTTCAACCCGCACCCTTCCGCCTATATATTTTAAAAAAAACTTATCATTTATTTGATTTTGTTCTTATTTTAGAGATGATTGAACAATCCAACACTCCAAGCACAGGCTCGGCTACCTCTTGGCATATTAGAAACTGGAAATTCTCCTATTATTTTGTGAAGTGATCAAAATTTAAATAAAGTAAGTTAGTAGAGAAAGCCCTAAAAGAAAAAGAACACTTGACTTTGTTTATCATTTCATTTATAGCATTCTATTATTTTCGAACCCAGTGAATAAGTTTTAATATTTATGAACTCTTGACTTGGTTCATCACATCATCTGTAGTTGATGTTTCTTGTTGTAGTGAATAATTATGTTTCTTAATTTGTACTTTTAAATATGGTCACTATCTTTAAGCATCAAACTTGTTGGGAATGCTTTATATATTATCATCTTATATTTTCTATAAATTTTCTTCACTTTCTAAAAAAAAGGTCTAAAAAATTACATTGAGCAATAACATAGGTCTAAACAGCCTCAACCCGCCCGCAACCACCCAAAACCAAACCGAAACCACCCGCCATGTGATGGGCGGTTTATGGGTTGGTTAATCGCCAACCCTCTATCCAAAAAAACTGCACCGCACCCGCCCAAAAACCATCAAACCACCCGCCGTTCACCCCTACTACAAGGGAAGTATCACGTTTATGATCTCATGATTAAAGATGTTAGTACAAACACTAAAGGTTAAAAGATAAAGAAAGTTAAGGAACAAAAGGTGGAAAGTTAAAGTCAGATAAGGAAAGTTAAAGTGTAAGATAAGAAAAGATAGGAAACAAGGATAGAAAGTCAAAGTAAGAAAGAATGTTCATAAGATGCTCATAATTGAAAGTTCATACTTGAGCATAAATGAAAACATGCATTGTGATTGTACTTGATTTGTTTGTTATGAAACATTTATATGTTATAAAAAACATTCCAAGGAATGTTTTATATTAAGTGTTTATGAAAACATAAATAATGTTTTTGAAAAGCAATCTGAGGATTGTTTTATGTTAAATATTTTACAAAAAGTGTTTATGAAAAATGTTACAGAAATACTTTATGAAAACGTTTATGAGAAATGTGTTAGGAATATTTTATGAAAAATGTTTATGAAAAGCGTTTATGATAAAGTTTTAAGAAAAAAGGTTTATAAATAACGTTTTATGAAAAGCATTCTAAGGATTGCTACATGTTAAATGTTTTATAAAAAGCGTTTATGAGAAACGTTCTAGAAAAGTTTTATGAAGAATGTTTACGAAAGCCGTTTTTAGAAATGTTTATGGAAAATATTGATGATATATGTTTCAAGAGAAAGGCTTTCATGAGAAAAGTTTTTAAAGCATGTTTCAAATGATTTGTGAGAATTTGTTTGAACTTACTGAGCGAAAGCTCATAAAAAGTTTCTTCATGGTGTAGGTAGTTTTATGAGCGACCAGTAGGACCCATTAGAAGAGCTGGGTGTTACGGAGGACGAATGCGAGGATTTGGGTATGGATACCACTACAGTTTGCTTCCGCTACACCAGGAAAATGTTTTCCACTATGTAATATAGTGTTTTCAAAGAATTGAGAAAATCAAATTTTAAGAAATATATTCAAAGTTTTTCAATATATTTATGAGCTGTTTAATATAATTATAAAGTTAAGTTTTAAGTTATGTTTTAGTAAATGTTTTTTATTAAGTTTTAAGAAACGATTTGAAATGATTTTAAAGTCATTGGTTGAGCGAGGTCTCAACTTGAAATGCGACAGAGGTCGCAACAGTTTTTAAAGAACATTTTAAAGGATAATGATGTGGACAAAAATTATTCCTGTATTTTTCTTACTAAGTAAGAAAGAATACTGTTTAAGAATGATGTATAAGTAAGCAAAGTGACTGCCTAAAAAGGCGAGTCTTTACAAAAGAGAACCCATATTTTGAATAAAAACTACAATATACCCTTTTTTTTACCTTTGATATCTTGTTGCCTCTTTAATTCATATCTCCAAACAAGCTAAATTTGTAATGTATTTTAATTAAAATTTTAAAGTGAAGACTCTAAAGAATTGTGAATATGCACTACTTTAAATCAAAACTACAGAACAACAGTTTTTTGTAACCTTTGTTTACCTCTTTGTGTCTTTAATTTTTTCCCCAAATGTACTGAATTTGTAATAGAGTTTCATTCAATTTTTAAAGTTAAGTCCAAAGAATTGTGAATTTATATAATAATGTTGTTGATTTTTAATTTGCTTAAGATTTTAAGTTTGAAAAGAAAATTTAAAAAACAAAAACTTAGGGTATCATTGGAAAGTGTTTTTTTTTTTAAAAAAATATGTCAGCATTGTAATTAAAAAAATTTGAGATGGGTGGGGGTGCACCTGCTACAACTCCACGTTTACCTTCGACATCAACTTTTTGAGTCTAAATACTTTGAAATTTATGAAATATACAGTTTCGATTCCTTAAATAAATAAAGACAATGATAGACAAATAGAGTTTGAAGGAAAAAAGGGTAAACAAAGATTATAGCAAAACACCAAAAAAGCAAAAAAGAAAGTAAAAAAAGTAACAACATGAAAAAAAAGAAAGAGAAATAAACGGTAAATATCCAAATAGAAAAATGGAAAATAAAAATGAAACATTCTCAAACTATGATGGACAATTGAATGAGATAATAGGACAAATAGAGTTTAAAAGAAAAGAAACAAAGTAAAACATCAAAATATTCGAGTTAAAAAGAAAGAAAGATTTACGTATGAGATTATGATTGACAACTGAAACCGTATAGATGTTAGATCTACAATTAGAAATAAGCAAATGAAAACAAAGATTATTAATTATATCAAGATGATTGGGCCCTCAACCTACTATTCTTAGGTTTTAAAAAGCTTCACAAAACAATGCTAATAATATTTTATAACAACTAAAACCGACTATAACATGGAAAAGGAAAGTAAAATGATGCAAAATAAAGATACCAAATGCCAGATTTTATAGTGGTTCACTTTGTAAAAGAGCTATGTCTATTTGCTTCTTCACTATATGCTGAAATCGGTACAAAGTACAAGTAATTTGTATTGAGAAATGAGAGATTGCTAGAAAATGGAATTCTTATACTTTTAGAGTTATTTCTACATAGTTTTGGGTATGAGTGAGTGAATTCAGATGTCCTTTAGTGATGTCTTTAACCTCTATTTATAAAGGCCTTTCTAAGGAATGTGGGCATCAACTGGTGGTGGAGTGAATTTCAACAGGGCTTCGAGTAGTGAGACACTTGTCAACTCCTTATTAGGCACAAGTTTCATACTATACCTATTAGACGTGTATGCCATAATGAGTAAAAATGTAATATGTTTTTGGAGATATTTTTATCAATAAAGAATTTATTTATTATTTATATACCAAATCTTGTCCTCTTTCTATTCATATTTGTCGAATGTGTGTTAAGCAAACAATAATCTGAGACTGTCGATCTAAACCTTTAAGAATTAGGTATATGCTGGACAGATTATGCGGAAGACACGATGCTTAAGGTGACAGTCTGAATCAAAAGATCCATAATTGAGGGAATAAAGTTGAGCGCTTTATTCATGTAAAGATTGTTATGTTGTCTATATCCCTATTAGGAGATGGTTTGCCTTGGCTATCGGAAGTGGACTCCGTAAATAGAAGCATTGGCGTGTTGACATTGGTAACGATGTGTTAGATCGGGACACAAATTGAATTGATTTAGATTAATAATTCTGTCTCAGCAAATCAATGCACTTTAGACAATCATTTGTATTGTATCTTAATCCTGAGATAAATAGTGGGCCCGTTGTCTTGACTTGTGTCTTTTGATGTATCAAAGGATAACACTCACATTTTAATAGTGGTATGCATGCTAGTACGTTGGAGCATGACTAATGATTGTGTAGACCTGTTATTCATAGATAAGGAATCCATAGCTGCTCTTTAGGAGTAGTGATATCCTCTTATATACGTTAACCTATAATTGAAAAATTGGAGCGCTTAACCATTTGGATACATAGGCGTAACTAAATAGTAACCAGCTTTAGATGGTAAGTTTTTCGATGGTGAGATAATGGAACGTAAGATAAAAATAATTAAGAAGGTAAGACAGAACTTGTCCTTAAGCCGATTATGGACAATCTTATGGGGGTACGATACACTATGATATGTCATAGAGACTTAGCTATACGGGCTTTGTAATTCTTTCGAGAGTGCAGCTCCAAGCTTTTAGTGGAGTAGTGGTGAAGTTGATAATTATGAAATGTATATATGAGATATTGGGTTTCATAATTATCGAGAGCATGAACTATATAGGTCATCAGGTCCCTTTTGCTAGCTCACAAAAATCTTGTAATCATACGGCGTGTTTTTTCAATAATTGGTGACTTTTGTCAGATTTTATCAAATTGGCTGAAATTTGGAAGAATCAAATAATTCATGTATGCTTACCGGTTGAATTAATTTTGTGACAAAATTGATTCAAGATATATTGGTTTAATTATCAGAATCAGATAATTCATATCTATTTATCAGTTGGATTAATTTTGAATTAATTCAAAATAAACTTGTTGAATTGTTAGGAATTCATTTATTTTCTAGAGATTATCTAGATAAAGTTGTTTTAATTAAATAACTTTTTTATTGGGTTATTTAAATTAAAATTGAGTTATTTAATTAAAACTGAGACTTCATCCTATCGAATCTAGGGTGAAAATTAAAAGATTCACTGAGATTTTTATCGACAGTTTGGCATGCCAATCTTTAGGTTCGGCCTGCTGATGGGGCAAGTTCAGCATGCCTATTAGACAGATCGGGATGTCGATCGCGCGATAAAAAGATCAACGTTTTTACGCAGATTTCATTAGATATTAATCTGAATTTGATTCTGATTCAAATTATGAGGCATTATCTGATAAGGACTGACTCTAAGGCCCAACCTTTATAAAAAGGGAGTGAGTCTCACTATTATTAAGATCAATTGAGAGATTAAGAGTGAAACTCTGATAGTGAGATTCTAAAACTCCCTGAGAGCTCTTGTTCACAAATCACGAACACTAGCTTTGGGTTCTCTCAATTGGTTGGAAGGAGAGTCACTTGGTGCAAGAGATATATGTGTGAGCCCACACTCACTCCGATGGTGGATAGAGAATAGCAAAGAAGGCCAGTTGGTTGAGGTCCTTCTGGAACGTTACTCCTCTTCACCAATTAAGGAAGCTTTTCGGCATTAACAAAGTTAGTAAGATCTGGTTAATTTATGCATATAATGTGTTGTGTTTTAGAAAATACTTTGATATAAAAAAAATTTAAAATTCTATTGTGTACTATTTTTCCAACAATACCTCCACGTTCTACCTCTCGAATCAGTGGGTCAACCCCTATAACAACCGAACCAAACCTTTGTATACTGAACCCATATTAGACATGTATGCCCTAAGGAGTAAAAATATAATATGCTTTTAGAGACATTTTTATCAATAAAGAATTTATTTATTATTTGTATACCAAATCTTGTCCTCTTTACGTTCATATTTGTTGACTATATGTTAAGCAAACAAAAGTTTGAGACTGTCAGTCTAAACTTTTAAAAGTTGGGCATATGATGAACAGATTATGCGTAAGACATGATTCTTAAGGAGGGTCGCTTGGTGGAAGGAGAGTCGCCTGATGGAAGAACTGTATGTGTAAGCCCACACTCACTCCGATCGTAGATAGAGAATAGAATAGAAGGCAGTTGATTGAGGTCCTTTTGGAACATTACTTCTCTACACTGATTGAGAAAGCTTTTCGGCATTTACAAGGTTAGTAAGATCTGGTTAATTTATACACATAGTGTATCAAACTTGTGTTTTGAAAAATACTCTAATATAAAAAATTTTAAAATTCTGTTGCATACTATTTTTCCAACAATTGGTACCAGAGTTATGGTTTTTACGTAAATTTATGAGTTTGTGATTATGCTATATGTATAAATTATGTGATCTTGATATATTCTATGCTTGAATTTAATTTTAGAGAGAGTTGGCACTCTAGGTTTCTATATATTGTCATAGATTATATGGTAAATGTTTATTAATTAATTATGGTTGATTAAAATATTATTTAATTATTTATTAGTAAATTAATTTATACTAGTTATGGTTCCTTAGAGGTTAGAATGTGTATCTAAGTTTTTTTATGTAATTAGATGGTGGATTATCATCTCCATTTAGGAATTAGTATTTAATTTTAAATTTATAAGAATTTTGTAATTAAATAATTATTCGGAGAAGATGGACCTAGAAACGGATCTAGAAGATGGATGATGGCGTCCCTAGGTATTTCTTGAGTCTTTGATTTTATGTTTTCGAATTGTTGAGAATAAAATTGATAAATTGTATTAGAAACAATATTTTCTGAAAAGGGTGATCTCTACTCGATCGGCATGCCGAACCCTCTAGTTCGGTAGGCCGATGGTCGCAAGATCGGCAGGCTGAACTTTGAGTTCGGTAGGCCGTCAGCGGAGCAGAAATCAAATGGCTTTGACGGTAGGCCAAACTGTCATGAATCGATAGGCCGAACTGTGAAGATCGACAGGCCAGGGGGTCATGACCGGCAGACTGATCACCCAGATCGGCTTGTCGGCAGAGAGTTGGAAATGTTTCCAGAAAAGGTGCAGTTTTCAATGCAATTTTAATTTTATTTTTGGGACAGTTTTGAGAATCATTAAATTTAGATATGACCGGAAATATGGAGTATTCAATCTATGCGGGATTGAAATCTTGAAGATGGGCATTACACGAAGAAGGATACAGTTTGAGGATTCAAGGATGAAGAATTGATAAAATGTTTCAATTATTCTCTTGTAATTTTTATTTTCTATTCTATAGAGTGAAACCATAATATTACGGTTATTTATTATTATTTTGTTTGTAGTTTTGCTTGATTGTTTTGCTTGTCTACATTATAATATGATTTGTCATGTATATTGATAACATGTCATATAGAATAGGAAGTACTGCTCATATTATAATTGTTCATGTATATTCTTAAAATAAAACCTTAATTTAAAAAGATTGAATAGGAAAAGTTTCAAGAAGAGAGGACCTAAGGCCTCCATCGTTGGTCTATAGGAAGAACATGGTGGTCTCGACCCCTAGGAAGAGATTTCTATCATGTACCAGATTGGATCTCTGGGAAGATAATGTATTTTAGCATGATTTATGGTTGCACACCCCTAGGTGATGATTATAAATAATGGATAAAATATTGAAACGATGGTTATACACTCATGTTAATTTTATTATTAACCTCCCCCTAGGAGCTCTGTTAATAAAATAAATGGCTAAAGAAACGATTTTTAATATATACTGGATCATACGGGTTCTATATGGCATATATTAATCAGGAGAGGATCCGTGTTCCTGATTGAATTTGGCATGACTCCCCTAGGAGCCTGTTGAATTTTGAGTTGGGAATTATCGTTGTAAGGTTGTGACATTTTCAAGATTTTGACACATAAATGCGTTTGTATGATTGTGTTATCTTACTAAATTATTATGACATGTTTGCTTATGTTTGGTATATGATTCTTTATTGTAGATTAAAAATGTCTAAAAATGTTTTATCTTTGATACTTGACAAAAACCAATTAACTGGAGAGAATTATAATGATTAGAAACGGAATTTGGATATCGTCATCTCCTTTGAAAAACTTAAATTTATGCTGACAACCCTTTGTCCTCCCGAGCCTAGAGGAGACTCCACTAATGAGCAATTCCAAGCGTACAATTGCTGGAAAGATGCAAACGATTAGGCCCGCTGCTATGTTATGGCTAGCATGAATAATGTGCTGCAGGCTCAACATCAGGATTATGAGACTATGAAGCAAATCTTGGATAATCTTAAAGACATGTTTGGAGGCTAGGCCGTAACAAAGCGGCAAGGGGTGCTTCAGATACTCTTGAGCTGTAAGCAAAGACTGGGGACATCTGTTAAGGAGTACATGATGTTGGTCATGGGTTACCTCGTTGAGGCACAAACCAATGGGCCGAGATTAATGCTGAAACTCAGATTACTATGGTCTTTGAGACTCTGTCAAAGGAATTTATTCTGTTTAGAGCTACTTTTAATTTAAGCAATAGGCAGGATATGATCTTAACAGAATTAATGAAAATAGTTACAAGAGTTCAAATTGCTAATCAAGGAGTCTCCTGCCGGTGGAGAGGCCAATTTGGCGGCTGCTTTTGGTTCCAATCCCAATTCAGGGAATGGAAAGAAGCAACAGGCCAAGAATGAGAAGTCTTCTATTCCCGCTAACAACAAGAGCAAGAAGAAGAAGAAGAAGAACCCAAAGAAGCTTAAGTGTTTCTTCTGTGGGAAGGTCGGGCACATTAAGAAGTATTACAAGGACTTCCTTTCCAAAGGAGGCAGGTGTGATCTTTTGAATTTAGAAACTTGTTTAGTTAAAGAATCTAATGACATTTAGGTCATAGATTCTGGTGCAACTAATCATGTTTGTGTTTCTCTGTAGGGGTTCATAGAAATGAGAAGTTTGCTTCATGAAGACTTCACGCTTCGGATGGGCGATGGATCCTTGGTCTTAGTGGAAGCAGTGGGAGACGTCCATCTTTGTTTTGATAATTATAGGAATTTAATTTTGCAAGATTGTTTTTATGTTCCTAAATTTAAGAGGAATTTAATTTCTGTAGCTTGTTTATTTAAAGACTCCTATTTGGTTTCTTTTAATAATAAAGTGGTAATTTGTAAAAATAAATCTTTTATTTGTTCTGGATGGATGCAAAATAATCTATATTTTATCAAACTTAAGATGGACTTACTGCTTAATGCTGAGATGAATGATAATAACTCCAAAAGACTTAAAACTTCTCACTCTAATAAGACTTACTTTGGCATTTACGCCTTGGTCATATTAACTTGAATAGGATTCAAAGGTTGGTAAGGGATGGACCTTTAAGTTACTTAAAGGTGGAATCTATACTTCAATGTGAATCTTGTTTGAAGGGTAAAATGACTAAAAGACCATTCGGGTCTAAGGGCAATAGGGCCGAAGTGGTTCTAGAACTTGTGCATAGTGATGTTTATGGACCGATAAACATCCAGGCACGAGGAGGGTTTGAGTACTCTATCACTTTTATTGATGATAACTCAAGGTAAGGGTATGTGTGCCTGATGCACCACAAAAGCGAAACTTTTGACAAGTTCAGGGAGTTTCGGGCTGAAGTGGAAAACTAATTAGGTAGACTCATAAAGGCACTTTGATCCGATCGAGGTGGAGAATACCTTTTTGATGAGTTTCTAGGACACTTATTAGAGAATGAGATTTTATTCCATTTGACTGCGCTGGGCACTCCGCAGCAGAATGACATAACAGAAAGAAAGAATAGGACTTTATTAGACATGGTAAGGTCCATTATGAGTTATTCATCATTGCCTTTGTCCTTTTGGGGATATGTACTATAAACCGCATGTTATCTTTTGAATAATGTGCCTTCAAAATCGGTCCCTAAAACTCCTCACGAGTTGTGGATGGGCAAGAAGACATCCTTAAACCATATTCGCATATGGGGATGTCCGGCTCATATCCTATTTAAGGATGTGAATAAGTTGGAAGCATGTTGAAGTTTGCGTGTCTGTAGGATATCCAAAAGGGACTAAAGGGGGTTATTTCTATAACCTAAAGGAAAATAAAGTCATAGTTTCGACTAATGCAACTTTCATTGAGGAGAGTTACATGGACGACTTTAAGCCTCGAAGCAAAGTGGTGCTTGAGGAGTTAAGAAGTTATCCAATCACTCTGAAGGTTCTGAACGAAACTGTTTTGATTAGTGTAGAAAGACCAAATGAACCCGAACAACAACCTAAGGGGCTTCGGCGTAGTGGGAGGATCAAGCGTCAACCCGAGAGGTATATGTTCAATGGTGAGGCCTTTTTCGCTGAACTGGATGAACATGATAGTGATTCTTACACTTACGCAGAGGCTATGGAGGATGTTGATTCGAAACTCTAGACAGAGGCCATAAACATAGAGATGAAGTCTATGGAGACTAATCAGGTCTAGGAGCTTGTGGATCTTCTCGAAGGGGTAAAACCCATAGGGTGTATATGGATCTACAAGAGAAAAAGAGGAATGGATGGAAAGGTTGAAACATTTAAGGTTAGACTGGTAGCTAAGGGTTACACACAAAAGGAAGGAATCGATTACGAGGAAACCTTTTCACCTGCAGCCATGTGTAAGTCCATCCGAATTCTCTTGTCCATAGCTGCAGCTCTCGACTATGAGATTTGGCAGATGGATGTTAAGACGGCTTTTCTAAATGGCTATCTTGATGAGTCCATTTATATGAAACAACCAGACGGGTTCAAGGTCAAGGGTTAAGAGAATAAGGTTTATAAGCTGTTAAAGTCAATTTATGAACTTAAGTAGGCTTCCCGTTCTTGGAACATAAGATTTGATCAAGTGATCAAGACTTACAGGTTCTCACAAAATGTGGATGAACCATGTATTTACAAACACATTAAGAATGAGAAGGTGGTTTTTCTACTGCTCTATGTAGATGACATTCTGCTAATTGGTAATGATATAGGGGCATTGTCATCGGTCAAATTATGGTTGACCAAGTAGTTTGATATAAAGGACTTGGGTGATGCTAATTTTGTTCTCGGTATATAGATCTTTCGGGATAGGAAGAACAAAATGATAGCTTTGTCCCAAGCCGGCTACATAGATAAAATTATTAAAAGGTTTGCAATGCAGGATTCCAAGAAAGGTGAGCAACCACCTAGATCTGAAATTACTCTTTTTAAGAAAAACTCTCCAAAGTCTGAGGAAGAAAGAGAATACATAAAGGTGCCTTATGCTTTGGCAATGGGTAGTCTCATGTATGCCATGTTTTGCACACGATCAAATATTGTTATGCAGTCGGGATTATAAGTCGATTTCAGGCAGATCCAGGACCGAACCACTAGGTTATGGTAAAGCATATTTTCAAGTACCTGAGAAGGACTCAAGGGTATATGCTTGTGTATTCGGGTGAGGACTTGACTCCTCTAGGATATACTGACTCAGATTTTCAATCCTGTTTAGATTCTAAGAGATCAAATTCGGGTTTTGTGTTTACTCTAGGCGGCGGTGCCATTAGTTGGAGTAGTGTGGAGCAAGATTGCACTTTGGATTCAACGATGGAGGCCGAGTATGTGGCAATTAGTGATGCTTCGAAAGAAGCAGTGTGGCTCTGTAAGTTTTTTGGGGATCTTGAGATAGTTCTTGGTATGGATAAGGCGGTATCACCATACTGTGATAATAGTGCGACAGTAGCTAATGCTAAGGAACTAAGATTTCATTAGAAGAATAAGCATATTGATTAAAAGAATCATGTGATAAAGGACTTCATCGAGGGCGGGTATGTCATGGTGTACAAAATCATAGCAGAGGACAATTTAGTTGATCCATTCACGAAGACACTTATTGGGAGAGTCTTCGAGAGGCATGTGGAAGCTATGAGGATGCGAGATTTGTCATATTTACTTAGTGCAAGTGGGAGATTGTTAGACATGTATGCCCTAAGGAGTAAAAATGTAATATATTTTTGGAGATATTTTTATCAATAAAGAATTTATTTATTATTTATATACCAAATCTTGTCCTCTTTACGTTCATATTTGTTGAATGTATATTAAACAAACAAAAGTCTGAGAATGTCGGTCTAAACCTTCAAGAGTTGGGCATATGATGGACAGATTATGCAGAAGACATAATTCTTAAGGTGATGGTCTAAAACATAAGATCTGTAATCGAGGGAATAAAGTTGGGCGCTTTATTCATGTAAAGATTGTTATATTGTCTATATCTCTATTGGGAGATGGTTTGTCTTGGCCATCGAAGGTAGACTCCGTGAATAGAAACATTGGCATATTATCATAGGTGATAATGTGTTGGATCGGGACATAAAGTAAATTGATTTGGATTAATAATTCTGTCTCTGCAAATCGATTTACTTTAGACAATCATTTGTATTGTATCTTAATCTTGAGATGAATAGTGGGCTCGTTGTCTTGACTTGTATCTTTTGATATACCAAAGGGTGACACCCATATTTTAATAGTGGTATGCATGCCAGTATGTTGGAGGCATGACTCTTGATAGCATAGACCTATTATTCATAGCTATAGAATCCATAGCTCCTCTTTAGGAGTAGTAATATTCTCTTATATGCGTTATCTTGTAATTAAAAAACTAAAGCGCTCAACAATTTGGATACATAGATGTAACCGAATGGTATACTGTTTTTGGATGGTAAGTTTTTCGATGGTAAGATAATGGAACGTAAGATAAAAATAATCAGAAAGGTAAGACAGAACTTGTCCTTAAGACGATTATGGATAATCCTATGGGGATATGATATACTATGATATGTCATACAGACTTAGCTATACGGCTTCGTAATTCTATATAGTTCGAGAGTGCAGCTCCAAGCTTTTAGTGGAGTAGCGTTAGAGTTGATGATTGTGAAATGTATATATGAGATATTGGGTTTTATAATTATCGGGAGCTTGAATTATATAGGTCAATTTGGTCTCATTTTCTAACTCACAAAATCTCGTAACGATACGACATGCTTTTCCAATAATTGTGACTTATGTCAGATTTATCAGATTGGCTAAAATTCAGAAGAATCAAATAATTCATGTCTGTTTATCGGTTGAATTAATTTTATGACAAAATTGATTCAATTAAACTTGTTGAATTATCGGGAGCAGATAATTCATGTTTGTTTATCGGTTGGATTAATTTTAAATTAATTCAAGATAAACTTGTTGACTTATTAGGAATTTATTTTATTTTCCTAGAGATTATTTAGATAAAGTTGTTTTAATTAGATAACTTTTCTATTGGGTTATTTGAATTAAAACTGAGACTTTATCCTATAGAATCTTGGGTGGAAAGTAAAAGATTTGCTGAGATTTTTATCGACAGTTTGGCATGTTGATCCTCAAGTTTAGCCTGTCGATAGGGCAAGTTCGACATGCCTATTAGACAAATCGGCATGCCAATCACGCGATAAAAATATCACATATTTTTATGTGGATTTCATCAGATATTGATTCAAATTTGATTCTGATTCAAATTTTGAGGCATTATCTGATAAGGACTAACTCTAGGGCCCAACCTCTATAAAAAGGGAGTAAGTCTTACTATTATTAAGATCAATTGAGATATTAAGAGTGAAACTCTGATAGTGAGATTCTGAAACTCCCTGAGAGCTCTTGTTCACAAATCACAAACACTAACTTTGAGTTCTCTCAATTGGTTGGAAAGAGAGTCACCTGGTGGAAGAGCTGTACGTGTGAGCCTATACTCACTCCGATCGTGGATAAAGAATAGCAAAGAAGGCCAGTTGGTTGAGGTTTTTCTGAAACGTTACTTCTCTACACTGATTGAGAAAGCTTTTCGGCATTTACAAGGTTAGTAAAATCTGGTTAATTTATGCACATAGCGTGTCAAACTTGTGTTTTAAAAAATACTCTGATATAAAAAATTTTAAAATTATGTTGTGCACTATTTTTCCAACAACCCATTAAACCAAAAGTTATGGCTTTTAGTTGTTGATTACTGAATGCTCTCATCCTGAACAAAGTGAGTGAAGATCTCGTTATCGAACCAAATGATTCCTGATGTCGAACTCATTGAGCCCTTTAATCGAATGGTCACTTCAATTTGATGTGCAACGATGGACTCGAATCAAACACTCCTATTGGGCTGGACTCGCTACAACCATGCTTTGGACTTTTTATGCTAGGCCTTCCTTCTATGATTTAAGCCTAACCAAATCATATCCCAATAAACACCAAAAAAAGAAAACAATAAAGGAAGAAGGTAAAAAAGATTAACAAAAATATAGAAAAGGTAAAAAGCACAAAAAAACATAAACCACTAAATGGTAAGAGAAAACAAAAATGAAGTATTAAAGATACAAACAACAAAGGAGGGAGGACAAAAAAACAAAGAGAAGAAAAGAAAAAAATAAGGATGAAACAATTAAAAAATATAAAGCAGAAGGAGAAAGACTAAAAAAACAAAAAAATTAAAAAAAAAAAACAGTTTTAGACGACCAAACTTGAATAGTTGATCAAACATGAACACTTTTATTTTAGTTTAAGGATATAATGGGATGCCTTGATAAGTATTGGGGATAGAAGTAAAATTTCCCTTTATTGAATCATTTTTCTCATGGAAAGATTCAAAATAATAGACCTAGAAGGAGACTCTCTTCCTTCATGTTTACTCTCTATCTTCTTACTCTTATAACCAAACAGTAAATTGGACATCTCCTTCCATCCCTCTCAATTTCTCCTTCATATCAAACAAAATGTAAAACCTAGTTCAAAAAAAAAAAAAGTTTGAATGGATTTTCATGATAATGTTATTTCTCACAAACTTTAAATTACTACGAGAGTGTTTCAGAACCAAGTTCTATCACTAAAGTTCTAACTACTACCGTGTAAAACTCTTATATGCTATAATATAATGCTCTTATATGCAACAATGTAAATAAAAAATACAATACAGTTAAATTTATCATATACCATAATGTTTAAGTTCTAATTTTAAGTTTTAACTTGATTTTTAAATACTCTACAATATTTTAGGTACAAACTATAGGTTGAAACATGCTATAAATTTCTCACTTAAACAATGTAACATGTAAATCAAAAATACAATACAGTTTGAAAATCAATGTAAATCAAAAATACAATACAGGTACAAACTACATGCAACAATGTAAATGTAAATAAAAAATACAATACAGTTAAATTTATCATATACCATAATATTTAAGTTTTAATTTGATTTTCAAATACTCTACAATATTTTAGGTACAAACTATAGATTGGAACATGCTATAAATTTCTCACTTAAACTTTTTGGAGTATTTAGCAAAGTCGTTCAGAAAATATTAGTTCAACTGTTATAATATAAAACTTTTACATGCTATGATAAAAAATAAAAATAAATTACAATATAAAGCTCTCATCTTACAGTAAAACCACTCAAACTTTTGGTTACACACGTGCTCTTTGCAAGCTTGGGCAAGCTTGATTCGTTTGGAATCTTAGGACGAATCTGGAATTAGCCCATAATGTAGGTGCGGATTTTAGCCCATCAACCTTTGCCCTGCCCGCCTTGGCTTCAAATCCTCAACAACAAACCGCGTAAAAAGCCCCCAACAGCTCCAGCAATCCACGCCGTAGGATCAATCACCATTCCACGGCAAGATCCACGTGGCCTCTATTGATTGGTTTTTTTAATACGTGAGCCCACACAAATTTTTAGCCAAGTTCCAAAAAAAAAAAAAAGAAACTTTCTTGGCCTAGAGAGAGAAAATACAGAGAGAGACATAACAAGGGTTTCTATAAACACGTTTCTCCAAGGGAAATAAAATGAAAAATTAATCCCAAAATCCCCAAATATCCGTTCTCTAATTGTCCTTTACCCTTTCTCTCTCTAGAAAAATTATGCCTTTTTTCTATTCTCCCTTTGTTTCTTTCTCTCTCTACCCCAACATTGAAAGTTTTTGGCTTTGGGGAACCACCACCGTCGTTGGCCTGGCGGTCCGCGATTAATCCAAAACCGCCGCCTCCGCTTCCTCCTAAATCGGAAGTTGTATTTGCGCACCCGGCGCATATTAGCAACAACCGCCGCCGCCAATTTTCTGGCTCCCAAAAATTCCACAACCGAACAACCACTTCTTTTTTTTTTTTTTCCTTTTAATTTAATCCCCTCGCCGTCGGCGGTTAATTTCCGGCGACTCTTCGTCGGAGGCGCACAATTGCTAACCTGCGCACTCGCCCTTTTCCTTTCGATATTGACCCCAAATTAGCTAGGCTCCTGTGTTGTACCTTCACGGTGAGTCTCTTCTCCGTCTTTTGCTTCGCAGCTAATGCTTCTTTCGGCGTCGGATTCGCTCGTTTCAGTGCGTTTTCTCTTCGATTAGGGCTTCCGGTTGTGGATTTGAGTCCGGTTTTGCTTCTAGGGTTTGCTTGTCCAAGTTCGCGAGGGGTTTTAGCAGTCCGATTTCAATTCGATTTCGCGAAATTCGCGCGTTGATCTATTTGATTTGTTCATGCGATTGCTTTTCTTGGCATTGATGGTTTTATCGACTATGGAGATCGAGCTTTATTGAATTTCCTGGTTTTAATTGTCTTTAGAATTGGATTGCGTTGTTTTGCTACGAGTGTTTTTGGTAGTCATGTTCATTTGGTTTTTATTGTTTTAAGGTCAGGAGTGATAAGAAAAAAAAACTTGATTTTGCTATTTTTGCCCTCAAGTTTATTGAATTTGAAGATTACCGTTGGTTCCTCTGTTTTCAAATAAACCATTAGCAGAATTAAGCTCAAAACTGGTCTCTTTTTTGCTCTTTCAAATTTCCTAGCCGTGAAAAAAGAAAATGAAACTTTATTTGGTTTAAATTGTTTATTAATTACATTCTACTTAAATGGGCGTAAATAATTCTTATCTGGTTTTTTCAGTTATCCTCCTATTCCCACTGTTCTGTTCAGTGGTTTTCTGGAATTCTTCCTTTTTCATTTGGGTAAAATTACATGTAGTGTACTTTTTTCCTAACATGGTCTAGATATAATCTAGTTTGTTGGTTCATTAGGTTATTACTGTAATGTTAAGTTTTCGGCACTGTTCTATGGATTTTACTGACTAGCCTTTTCTGGGTTTTTTTTGGTCTTCTTGTGAGATTCTAGGAGACAACAAAGAGTACTAGACGTCGTGCTTAGTGGGAAGAGATTAAAAACAGTAAATACCTTATAAGTTACATGTGAAAGATGGCCTTTTTGAGGAATTTTACAGACGATACAATTACACGCAGTCTACTGGAAGAAAAAGGTCAGGGAAAGAGTGCAAATGGAATTCCGAATTCAGTAGGAAATGAGTATATAGATGTGACTTCGAGTGAGAAGGACTTTGATATGAACATGGATGCGCAGGAGCAAAGCGAAGGTGAACCAGATGATGCCTGTAGGTTACAGAATGAGGCGACTATCAATGATGGTGGAATGAGTGTACCTTCTCAGAGGAGAACTGCCATGGCTGGAAAATGGGGTTCCACGTTTTGGAAGGACTGCCAGCCTATGCGCACTCAGAATGGATCGGATTCTGGGCAGGATTCTGATTATAGAAATGCTGACGGATCGGATTACAATTTGTCAGATGGCAGGGAACAAAGAGTAGATTCTGAAGACGATGATGGGCCCAAATATGCACGCAAGGTTCAACAGGGCCCTTCTGATGTCCCCACGGATGAGATGTTGTCTGATGAATATTATGAGCAAGACGGGAAAGAGCAGAGTGACTTGGTACATCATGGAGGATTTCATAATTCTACTGTGTCAAATACCAGGCCACAATTAAAGCCTGCTGCTGTCGGTAAGAACATTGTTAGAGCTTCTAGAGTCATGGATGATGACGATGATTTTGATGATGGTTATGATGATGGCAACAACAATGACGATGCCGATTATGACGAAGAGGATGAAGATGGTAATTTGTTTTACACGCTGTTATTTTAGGGCATTGCTGCAGTATTCAGTGCTGCTTGTTCTACCTGTTGGGGTGCTAGTTAACACAATTAGTTGTTGCTCTCCGTGATCAAGAGTTCAGACTGAATTTATGCTGTCTTTGTGATGGCAGGAGATGATCCCGATGATGTGGATTTTGAACCTGATTATGATGCTACAAGTGGTCGCACTTTGAAGAAGGTTTGTCACAGTTGCATTACGATATTAATTCATCCAAAAAAGAGGATTTGTGGAGAATGTTGAATACGTAGAAAAAAAATAGTGCTTCAAATACTTGCTCTCATTAGTTTATGGATTGGTAGTTAGTATTCCCAAGTCATTGTGATGCCATAGAAAGGTGTCTCTTCTCAGCTGATAAAATATTTCATAACAGCAGCTCCTTTGTCATAGCCTCGTGATTAACTTTCTTAAGGCAATGCCCTGATTTCCTTTCCTTCTGTGTTGTTATTTGGCCTTACTTAAACCCTTTTTTAATGTAGACACAATGCTTCCTTGCTGTTTTAGTCGATAAATCTCTCTCTCTCTCTCTCTCTCTCTCTCTCTCTCAGCTCTGATATTCATTCAAGTTCTTTTCCTGCATTCTTGTTTTTTTAAGGTATTTTATATAAATCTATGAATTAATTTGGACTAAGGGGTCTGATCCTTAACAAAATTAAAAGCAGATAAAATGTGATACTGCGATAGTGAATCTCACGTTTATGATTTTTCTAGAATCATATTTTCTTTACAACGATTGGCCCTGAAGAATCGTTGAGGTGTGTGTGTTTGTCTTTATATGATTTATCTTCTATGCATAAGCCGGATCATAAACCCTCTCTCTTTCTACGTCCATAACTTACAGCTTCTTGTGTATTCTCTAAATCTTTTTTTTATAAATCTAGTAGTAGTACTGTTTTATTTTTTGTGTTGTTATCAGTTCCCTTTACTTTTCCATTTTCCTCGAGGGGAAGTTGATTTGTTGCATATTGATAGGTTAGTTTATTGAATACTTCTGAAAGTTCTGATTGCTAATGTGAAGATTGGTTCTTCCTGCTTGCTAATGATGTATTTTAGTAATAACAGGATAAAGATTGGGAAGGTGAAGATTCTGAAGAAGAAGATGACAGTGAGAATGAGCTAGACATGTCCGATGATGATGATTCTTATTATGCAAAGAAGCCAAAGAGTAAGCACGGTAAAGGTGGACGTAGTGTTAAATCTTCAAGAGAACGCAAGTCATTTCAGGGATATGGTCGTCAAAGAAGAGGGAAGTCATCATTCGAAGATGATGAGTCTTCAGCAGAGGATTCTGATAGTGACACTGATGAAGGTTTCAAAAGCACGAGGAGGAAAGGTGCAAGTCTTCGCAAAAGTAGTGGCCGATCTACTTCGTCAACCACTTTCACTGGAAGAAACAATGAAGTACGCACCTCCAGTAGGTCTGTTCGGAAAGTGTCCTATGTTGAAAGTGAAGAAAGTGAGGACATTGATGAAAGCAAGAAGAAAAAGGCACAAAAGGTGCAGCCTCTGAATATTCTACTACTAAAATCACGTATTTCTTTTCCGTTGCTTACTCCTGTTTAGGAGATTTTATCTTAAGTCCTCTCGTTGGACTTCTGATTTTGAACTTCGAAGCCCATGTCTTGATTTTTCAGCAGTGAGTTGGATAATCTTGAGCCTATCTCTTGATAGTTCCAAGCCCATGTCTTGATAGTATAGAAGTGAGTGAATCACATGTTTTTACGCTGTTCATTCTCACACCACTTATGGTCTTTATTGTTGAAGGAGTCGGGAATTTCATGGGTAACGCCTAGGAGCTGCAAGAAGCTGCTTGAATTTTCTTTTCAGTCCAGTATTAGTCCTAGGGATAGAATTTTGTGGAAGGTCGCCATCTTAGAAATTTTTTGGGGTTTTTTGCTAGACATAAATCATAAGACTTTCGAGGAGTGTAGGGAAGATTTGAGTTTCTTTGTGGGTATACAGAAGCAGAGAGTTTGACAGTGCAATTTTCTTGGATATTTAGTTAGGAGCTGGGCAACCTTTTTGTAGTCTATTTTCGTTTTTCATCAGGTCCCTAGAGGAAAGCTCTTCTTCAAATCACGTGCTTATTTTTTTTGACAATTACTATACTTCGTCTCTTGTTTCAAAAAAGCAAGTGGGATAATCTTAGACGTGATTTTTCATGGTGTAGAGTATTTTTTTTTGTTTTTCTTTGTTTTGTTTTGTTTTTGTTTTTGTTTTTTTTATTTTTTTCATTTTTTTTATAGGATTTCTTCCCCTAACTGCTGTTCTGTTGACAGATAGAACTCCTTTTGCGCATACGCTTGAAATTGGGATAAATGTAGTATGTATTTGAAGTGTCAATACATTTGCTTGTGGGTTATTGGTTTCCGCCTTATTTTTTAAAACATCTTGACAGGACAAGTTAGTTACGATGTTAGTTTTTTTGTGCATCATGTATTAATTGGATCTCTCAAATATTTTTAAATGTACCTCTCTTTTTTGGTGCATTTTCTTTGGATCGCATTCTTGAATTATTATTTTGTTTGCCATTTGTAGGAGGAGCTTGAAGAGGAAGACGGTGATAGTATTGAGAAGGTGCTGTGGCATCAACCAAAGGGCATGGCTGAAGACGCTCTTAGGAATAATAGATCAACTGAGCCTACCCTGTTGAGCCACTTGTTTGATTCTGAGCCAGATTGGAATGAGATGGAATTTTTGATAAAATGGAAAGGCCAATCGCATTTGCACTGCCAGTGGAAATCATTTTCTGAGTTGCAGAATGTATGAAATACATTTCATGTGCTGCTTATGTGCATATCAAGAACTTCTATGTATTTAACCATATAACACTAAGAAATTAGTGTTTTGTTGTTAAACGTAATTCTTATTTAAGATTCTCTGTACTTTTGGTATATGTTGTTTTGCAGCTTAGTGGTTTTAAGAAGGTATTGAATTACACTAAAAAGGTAATGGAGGATGTCAAATACAGGAAGACAGTCACACGCGAAGAGGTAATATGGTTACCTGATTGCTATCTTCACAGACCTTAATTGGAAAGTTAAAATGTGTCAATAAGGGATGACAGTTGCGGATAATGTTTTAGATTTTTATCATTCTTTGTTTTTTTTTTTTTTTTTGGTTTGTTGGTAGTGTCGTTCCGTTGCATGCTTTTGTTGGACTCATCAGACGTCAAGATGTTCATGTTCCTAATCCTTTATTCAGGTTGCTGGTTGAATTATAAAACCAGTCTGTTTGGTATTGTGTCGTGAGAAACAAAGGCTAAAGCAATTGGGAAACTTCTCTCTCTCTCTCTCTCTCTTTCAATTGAATTTAATGAACTGGAGAAAGATTTATATTAATTACACAAAAATACACATTTCGGTACTTTGTGGTCTGGAGTTAATCTCTATCAGAGCTAAGTTCTCTCAGTTATGCATTGTTTTGAATTTCTACGCCTGAATTTTTTTTTTGTTTTTTTATATCATTGACTTTGGATCCTTTAAATTATGGCCCCTATCAATTAAATTTATATTAAGACTGTTTTTTCTGCCTTCTGAGGACTCCTTGTCCTCTTTCCTTTGTACTTGATTTCTATATCAATGAAATTAAAATTTCTTATGAGAAAAAAATTTAACAAAATCTATTGCATGCGAGAGTTGTCATAAGTTGGTATTATGGCTCAGCTGAGTTTGATGTGAAAATCTGGCTGAATAGTTTATGTAGCCATCCTTTACATGTGTGTGGAAGCTTCCTAGAATTTGAGGTTATACATTGACCAAATTCAGCCTACCCTTGATCACTAGAGCCTTGGGGCTTTCTGTGTTGATCGTCTCTGGACAGAAATTGTTTAATGAGTGAAGGTGTGAAAAATCTATCTTCATTGTAACTTAGTTGGTAAAGAGCTTTCAACCACCTCATGTCTCAAGATTCCAATTATGCTCTAAATATGATAGCCATGGAAAAACATGCTTTTTTAATTTTTTTTTCATTTATTTGTTATGGATTCAAGATACAGTAAATATATATGGAATTCAAGCCTGAAAACATGAACGGAAGCATGATTGCTGAGTGAAAAAAAGTGGACAGTTCAGACATTGAACATAGTTGAAGTGGTTGCTGTTACTATCATTTTAACTTGTATTTGGTTTGTAGCTGCTAGTTTCTGTCCCTGGATGTTTATTATATTGTGAATATTTCTTAGTATCTCATTTGTTCTTTTATTTTTTATGTCTGTTTCGTTCCAAAGATTGAGGTTAATGATGTAAGCAAGGAAATGGACTTGGACCTCATCAAGCAAAATAGTCAGGTTATCTTTCCTGTGGTCTTTTTGTTTGGCATATGTGCTTTCATATTTTTTCCCCCTTCAATTTAGTATTACCGGTCCATTCTATTCATATCAGGTGGAAAGGATAATTGCGGACCGTCTTAGCAAGGATACCACAGGGGAAGTCATACCAGAGTATCTGGTCAAGTGGCAAGGATTATCTTATGCTGAAGCAACATGGTATATTGTGCTGCATCCTGAAATTTCCACAAATTAAAGTGCTCCGACAGAGTCAAACTGCTAGTTTATTGTCTTGTTTTGTGTTTCCTTTCTGTATTTTTCCCTTGATTTAAGTGATATGAAGGAATGCATATACTTACTAGTGGATTATGGATTTAGGGAGAAGGATGTAGATATTGCATTTGCCCAAGATGCCATTGACGAGTATAAGGTATTGTATTTGGTTGTGGTTTGGTTATAATTTTTGCAAGCAAAGTTTACTACCTTACTTAATCATACATGTCGATATGATTGTGTGTGTGCGTGTGTGTGTGTGTGTGTGTGTACTTGTATATGTCAATCTATCAACTGGTATCTGGTCAGAGAGTTCCTAAAGTGCCTGGGCTTTAGCCCCCACAAGAAAGTCCTAATTTTTACCTTTCCGGGGAAAGTCTGTTTTAGTAGTCTTAACAAATATTGACAATGTTTTTTCCATAGGGGAAAGGAAAGGGAGAACCATCAACTCTTAAAATAAGGAAATTTAAGTGTAAAATAGGAGAAAACTGCTTTTCATAGAAAGTAGCAAAGATTATTTTCAATATCTGGAGATTTGTAAAGGCTCGTGACATTGTCCAACTTTCCAAAGTAGATAGAACGGATTAAAACCTTTTGACTTTAACCATCATCAGAAAATCTAGATGGTACTAGAAAAATGAGCTCCACGTTGATTGAACCGCAGGAAAAATTTGAACATATAGCCTTTTTTTTTACCAAATATTTATTTCCTAGAGTAATTAGCTAAAACAAAAAATAGTCCATGGCTGGTAACTGGTTGTCGATGCTTACAAAATGATCTGCAGTTGTACTTTATTCGATTCTTATGTCAATTCATTGATATATTATACCCTTTTGAGTTTGAGTTAATACACGCACCACATGCATGACCTCACACTTAAATAAAGCATGCTTCCATGTCATTGTAAGGCTTACACTTCCTCATTTGTGAGCAGGCGCGTGAGGCTGAAATAGGTGTACAGGGGCAGAAAGTGGATTTTCAGCGGAAAAAGAGCAAAGGTTAGTATTTCTTTGAAATTTTCGATGCTGAAATTTGAGTGGCTACCAAAAGTTTAAAACTAATTTTCAGTGTCATTATTTTCTTTGAGAAAAAAAAAAAAGGAGTTACAGCTGTTTTCATGGTCATAGAAGTGAATATGTATTCATTTTGGTGTTAGGTGGGCTGCTGATATATGTTCCATTTTGGTGTTAGGTGCACTGCTGTGATAGCAATGCTAACTTCACCTATGGACTGTTTTTGTCATGATTTGTAGTGAGCTAGATTGGTTTCTGTACAAGTAGTCAGTTTCTTTCTTCTTTTTCCCACTATAAATAGTTTTTCTAGCGGACAGTTTTTTTCATGTGATATCATTAAACCAGAGAGCATTTTTATTTTTTAGCAAGTCTAAGGAAGCTTGACGAACAGCCTGAATGGTTGAGGGGGGGAAAGCTGCGTGATTATCAGCTGGAGGGTTTGAATTTCCTTGTTAATAGGTAAGAAATTTGTATTTGAGACTCTTCTTTTACTTAATTGTGTACTTAAAGTGTTATTCTCTGATGATCTCCCGATTTTGCATATGCTGCTTTTGGCAGCTGGAGAAATGATACCAATGTTATTTTAGCTGATGAAATGGGTCTTGGTAAGACCGTTCAGTCAGTATCGATGCTTGGTTTCTTGCAGGTGAGTTTTTTTTATATGAAAACTCTTGAAGTTCTGCTTTCACGAATTACTTTAGAGGTAATCATGAGATAAGCTTTTCTATTTTTCTTTACAGAATGCTCAACAGATCCATGGACCATTTCTTGTTGTTGTACCTTTATCTACCTTGTCGAACTGGGCGAAGGAATTTAGGAAGTGGCTTCCTGACATGAATGTTATTGTATATGTTGGTACTCGTGCAAGCCGGGAGGTGAGTCGAGCTATTTACTGCATCTATATTCACACGGACAGATTTAAATTTATCAGAGTTTTAGATTTTTTTTACAAGGAAGGTACTTTGCTTTTCTTAACTCGTACTCTGCTTCCTTCACAACTTTATTAAAGGTACTGTCGTCATAGACCTAAAAACTAATAATGGAAGATGACTATGGAATAGAGTCTTGATTTTCTGGCGGTCCTTAAATATGCAATTGTTATATTGTTAGATTAAGAAAAGTGTACTATAACCTTCTCAGGTGGCATGCTTGGTTGGATATGTGTGTCTGTGTATCATGTTTCAACACAAAATGATTGACCTTTTGTTTTGCACTATTTCATTATGATTGAAATCTACTTTTTGTTCATGAGGGTTACTATTATTTAGCCTTCTCTATTTAATTGGTCTCTGATAGTTGTCTTTGGGATGTAGGTTTGTCAGCAGTATGAATTTTATAACAAAAAGGCTGGCAGGCCAATAAAGTTTAATGCATTATTGACTACATATGAAGTAGTTCTGAAGGATAAAGCTGTCCTTTCAAAGATAAAGTGGAGTTATTTGATGGTTGATGAAGCTCACAGGTTAAAGAATAGTGAAGCACAGTTATATACGACTCTTTCTGTAAGTCAATGGTGCCAATAAATATCAGTATAATAATTGTCAGTGTTTTGTTCTTGGAAGTTGAGTTTGCCGTATTAAACGGTATCCTAATTTGACAGGAATTTAGCACCAAGAACAAATTGCTTATAACTGGTACTCCATTACAGAACAGTGTGGAAGAGTTATGGTAAATGATATTATTTTTCTTAGTTACAGCAAAATTATAGCTTTTGCATGTTAGGTAGCTAATTGTTGTTACTAACTTGGGCATGTACCTGCTCAACTAGGTTGTCTTGACTTTATACCTTGGCTGTTTCATGGTTTTCTTTAAGTAAATGTAGATATGATTTAGGTTCCGCGTCCTTGCATCAACTGTTGTTTACTGTAAATATATTAGCTGTTGAATGAGTTATACACTAGATATCATATGAGTTAGTCTAATATTATATGAGTATAACTTATTGGGTTCATCTACAGTGTGCTATATTCTGCAATTGTAGTATCTTTTGACTTTCTAAATTCTACTTTCCTGGCATATACAAATCTTATATACTTTGGCTGTCTTCTGCTCTCTTGATTACATTTGAGTTTATTCTTTTCTTGGCTCTCTGCTTGATGGCCTACATATGTTGCATGAAAGCTTTATCTTTTCGTGGTGTGAAAACTTTGAAGCAGTTTTGGTCCATTCTAGATATGCTAATGCTTAAAGTGCTTGCTCGTTTCCTAAAAATACATTAAATATAAAGAAGTGAAGAACTATTTTATCAGCTAATGTTAGGGAATCATCACTTTTGGATGTTCCTAGATAATATTTCAATAACATATGGTCTAAGGTAGTGCTGCTTTCATACTAATTCATTTAGTTGGGTACTTTTTCCACCGTCATTAACTGGTTTGATCACATTATGCTATGTACATGCATTCATGATTTGCTTATGTATTTGAATAACCCACTTTTCCCCTTATTTTCTAGGGCCCTCCTCCACTTCCTTGATCCTGATAAGTTCAGAAATAAGGATGATTTTGTTCAAAACTACAAGAATCTCAGCTCGTTCAATGAGAGTGAGGTATAGCTTCTTCATACTCTTTTTTCTTCCCTTTTTCTTTTCATGAATTTCCACTCTCTCAAATGGAATATCTGCTTTTATTCTGTACAGTTGGCTAATCTCCATATGGAATTAAGGCCTCATATTCTTCGTAGAGTTATCAAGGATGTAGAGAAGTCTTTGCCTCCAAAAATTGAGCGAATTCTTAGGGTTGAAATGTCTCCTCTTCAAAAACAGTAAGTCATACCATCAGCTTGTAATGCAGTGGCGCTCTTTCATTCATGTCTGTCAGTTGATTCTCTGCATGTCTGGTGCTAAATTCTTTCTTTCAGGTACTACAAGTGGATATTGGAACGCAACTTCCGTGATCTGAACAAAGGAGTTCGCGGGAATCAGGTTCTTATCCATTTCAAATGTCATTTTAGAGTTTTAGGATTGAGCTATTAGTTTTGAGCTTCTATAGTATTTTCATGATTTCATATTCCAACATGGGCGTCCAGAGTTCTCCTGTTCTTCTTCTTTTGCTCTTTTATCTTATAGTTGTATACTAGCTCTTTTCCACATATCTTCCTTGTTCTTCGTCTTTGCTGCCCAAAGTCCACAAATTCCTAGTGAATAATAAATAATTCCTTTTCATCATCATTTATAAATCGAACACAGTCCTTAATTTCATGATTCAAAACTGTTGATGCAAATTCCTAAACCGAAATCCACGCGTAAGTGAAGATAGGCTGGTTGGAGTTATGTTTCGAATTTGCCTTTTATAGAGATTTTGATGGTTGGATTCTAAAGGATTTCTGGCAACTGCTATTTAATCATAACATTGTCATTTAAGCACCAATTCACTTAGATCAGTGCAAAGAGATTCTCTTCTTGGTTTTAATGGTTCCATGTCTTTCCACATCCTTTGTGGATGAATTTGAAACCCATTTCATGAGAGCAAGTTTCTTTCCTTGGGGTCTCGTATTTTGCATATTGGGAAATAAGAATGTGATTTCGTGTACTACAGCTACTACTACAATTCCAATTCTCTGTAGCTTAATCCTGGAATTCTAGTATCCAAGTAGTTATGATAATCTTTTTTTCTCCTGTACTAATTGTCAAGATTTTATGCATGATCAAGATTTTTCCTTTTTCTCCAGGTTTCACTTTTAAACATCGTGGTTGAGTTGAAGAAGTGCTGCAATCATCCCTTCCTCTTTGAAAGTGCTGATCATGGTTATGGAGGAGATTCGATAATTAATGACAGCAGTAAACTTGAGAGGATTATTTTAAGCAGTGGGAAGTTAGTTATTCTTGATAAGCTGCTTGTTAGGTTGCATGAGACAAAGCATCGTGTTTTGATCTTTTCCCAGGTTTGTTTGAGATTGCATTTTTCTGAATGTGTTCTTTGGTACGCTATGTCGAGCTTTTTAAATGGATTAGAGTGTCCTCTCTTTTTAAAACTTCTTAGAGGCTTTTGATTCATCTTTGTTGTGGGATACAATTATTGATATTGTAGCCCTTAAGCTTTTGAGGATATGGCATTTTTCTCCAACAGGTAAAAATTTCTCATAGTGCAAAGAGCATGGCCTCCTTTTAGTTAATAGATATAACAAATTCCATGGATCAGGAAAAAGTACTTTCCTTTTTTATCTGAGCGTTACCTCCCTGTCATGTCAGAACATTCGTTGCATCTATGAAAAAGTTATGCATTACCTGGATTCCTATTCCTTGTTGTTTGGTGACTTATTGCACAAGGGATAACATAGTTAGTGTTGATGCACAAAGACTCCCCAACTTTTGAGGAACTTGCCCAAGTACTTGGGTTCTGTACAAGTGTAAACCTTCATTTCTTCATTCAGCATTCTAATACAATATGTGTGAAGTTGTTACAAATTAGCTTTGGTTACAGATGCCATTTTGGTGGAGCAGTTTCTGGACCATGATCATCCCTTATATTTTGTGTTTTAGTACCCTGATAAGGTATGGACTAATGGGTATAATTATGTTTTATGCAGATGGTAAGAATGTTGGATATACTGGCAGAGTATATGTCTCTTAGAGGGTTTCAGTTTCAAAGGCTTGACGGCAGTACAAAGGCAGAGTTGCGTCAGCAAGCAATGGATCATTTTAATGCACCTGGTAGTGATGATTTTTGCTTCCTTCTTTCAACTCGAGCAGGTGGACTTGGTATCAACCTTGCAACAGCAGATACAGTTATAATTTTCGACTCAGACTGGAATCCTCAAAATGACCTACAGGTTTGGTTGCTATGAAACCCGCTTTTTCTCATTTTGAACTTTTTTCTTCCTTTTGTTCCTATATCATGTTTTGTGGGCTTCTTAGTTGCACACTATAGAAGAAAATTATATTACTCACACTTGGCTTTTTCTTAAACTATGTGCCAGGCAATGAGCAGAGCTCATAGGATTGGCCAACAAGAAGTTGTTAACATCTACAGATTTGTCACAAGCAAAAGCGTCGAGGAAGATATCTTGGAGCGAGCTAAGAAGAAGATGGTTGACTACAAAAACCTTCTAAATTATATGATATACTGCATCATTCTTTCTTACGTTGTACAGAAATAGTTGTATTCGTTATTGTTTGTGAAAGCTACATGGATTTTCAAAACTTTATGCTGCGTCTTACCAATTGTTCTTCTTGTGCTCTTTAGGTTCTTGACCACTTGGTGATCCAGAAACTAAATGCAGAAGGTAGATTGGAGAGAAAAGAGGCAAAGAAAGGGGGTTACTTTGATAAGGTACGGGATTAGATGGTTTTTCTAAGTCTCAATTTTTTGTAGGCTTCCAGTTGTGTTTAATTCTTCCCCCGGCACCCCAGTTCTCTCTCTCTCTCTCTCTCTCTCTCTCTCTCTCTCTCTTTTGTTGTTGGCACTTGGCATGCAGCATTGAAATAATATGATGGATGGTTGTTTTCTTTTCTTTATAATACAACAACACTTTAACTTTCATTTTCTTTTACACGATGCAGAATGAGCTGTCGGCTATTTTAAGATTTGGAGCAGAGGAACTTTTTAAAGAAGACAAGAATGATGAAGAAAGCAAGAAAAGACTCTTGAGCATGGACATTGATGAGATTCTTGAAAGAGCAGAGAAGGTTGAAGAAAAGGATGGCGGAGGAGAGCAGGGGAATGAGTTGTTGAGTGCTTTTAAGGCAAGATAATTCTCTATGCGTAACTACTTTAATTGTCTTAACTTAATACATTCTCCCATTCGTTTTTTCCCCAGGCTGTGGAACTATTAATCATCTAGTTGTTTTGCATTTACTGCTGCTTTTGATTTTTGCTCTTACATTGTTTTGTCTGTTTGATGAAACTTTCTACCTTTTCATTTAATGTAAATATCCAGGTTGCCAACTTTGGCAGTGCTGAAGATGATGGAAGTTTCTGGAGTCGTTGGATAAAGCCAGATGCCGTCGCCCAGGCTGAAGTAGGAACTTATGTTGTTGATATTATTCTACCATAATTATAATAAATATATTTTTGATCATTTCCTGAACCGATCCCTTCAGTTTTTTATATTTCTAACAGTTCAATACTTTATATTGTTATCTAACGTCACTGATCAAGCTATTTGTTTGTATATTTTCTTCTTCTCTTGTTTAGGAAGCTCTGGCTCCTCGTGCTGCAAGAAACACCAAGAGTTATGCAGAAGCTGCTGCCCCTGAGCCAAGTAGCAAGAGGAAGAAGAAAGAATCTGAGCCTCAGGACCGAGCCCAGAAACGTCGCAAGGCAGACTATCCAGTCCCTTCAGCACCAATGATTGAAGGAGCATCTGCTCAAGTAAGGAGATGGTCAGGTGGAAATTTGCCCAAGAGGGATGCATTAAGGTTTTCTCGTGCGGTAAGGTTTATTATTCTTTTTGCATTTTGTAGTCATCATAGTTCATATCCTTCTCCATCTTCACTATAGTGGCAAATCTTTGATACAATTTTGTTTTAAGCAATCTGAAGTTTCATTGTTGTTTTGAGAGATCATTTGGGAAACGACTATTTTGATCTCTTCATAAGACTAAATAGTGTTATTGTTTTTGAAAAGTTGTAGGCTTGATCTAAATTCTATATACATTTCATTCTGATTCCTAAAAGTTTTCATCTATTTATATTAATGAGAAAAAGAAAAATGATTTCTATTAGCGCTTGGTATGTGTTTTTTGTTTGTTTTGTTTATCATGCAATAAAGTATGTATTGCATAAGTTCTCATTATATTTCAAATCTTGTACTTATTGTGTTTCATGGTTACTGCTATGTCATCGCTCTTTGTTAAGGGCGTTGCAAAATGGGTCATCAGCGTTTATTCTTCTTTTTATGACTTAGACTTTTTTCCAGTTCAGATTTTTGCTCGAGTCATGGATGAAATTCCATTTCTACCTTTTTTTGTTTTTTGTTCTTAAGTAAACAAATTATCTGCTCAGTAGAATTTCATGTTTAATACTTATAGCTGAGGATGAAAGGCTTTTGGCATGTGCTATTGTGATTATTTGTACTCTTTTTAACTTTTTCTCATGTTTTAGCTTTTGACTTGCGCTTCATTTTGAATTGGAGTTTTAGGTTATGAAATTTGGAAACGAGAGCCAAATCAGCCTAATAGTTGAGGAAGTTGGAGGTGCTGTTGTGACAGCTCAGCCTGAAGCGCAAATTGAGCTTTTCAATTCATTGATTGATGGTTGTAAAGAAGCAGTTGAAATTGGAAGCTTGGACCCAAAGGTTCGTTTGAGATATGTTTGCTTGGCGATCTTTATTGGGGGCAATAATTGCCTTGGATTTATTTTATGAGATTTTATGGTGTTCTTTACGTGTGGAACTTATCTCTAGGGACCCTTGTTGGACTTTTTTGGAGTCCCTGTGAAGGCTAGTGATCTCGTAACACGTGTTCAAGAACTTCAACTTCTAGCAAAGCGCATTAGTCGTTATGAAGATCCGATTGCACAATTTCGTGCCTTGTCATACCTGAAGCCTTCTAATTGGTCGAAAGGTTGTGGTTGGAATCAGAGTATGTGTGGCTTCTTTCCCTACTTCTGTTGCAGGAAACGTATTTTATGCTTTTTTCTTTTTCTGACTATAGTTCCATTGTAGTTGATGATGCAAGATTGCTTCTGGGAATACATTACCATGGATTTGGCAATTGGGAAAAGATAAGGTTAGACGAAACACTTGGCCTTATGAAGAAAATTGCTCCAGTGGAACTTCAACATCATGAAACTTTTTTACCTCGTGCTCCTAACTTGAGAGACCGAGCTAATGCTCTTCTTGAAATGGTAGGCAGCTTCTGGCCATATTTGTTCTTGCATGCATTGCAATAACTAGGATTAGGACAGTCATCTTGTATCTGTAGGACGATAAACTTGTGGTAACTTTAGGATATGGCTCGTTTGAGGAAGGGCAAAACTAGGGGTTTAGCTTTATGTTCCTGGTTATATCATATTCTTGTTTCTTATAAAAATAATGTTGATTATTTATTTGTCTAGCAGCAATGAATTTTTGTATCAATGTCTTTAATTATATTGATCTTATTTTGGTCAATCTAATAAACGTGGGCAGACTCATTGGCTGTCTTTGAAACGAGTTTTTCTCACAATCAAGTTTTATGTTACGTCTCTGTTACTTTGTCAATCTAACTTGCAAGAGCACGGTTCTCCATGATGTTATATCATATCATTCTAAATATGTGCCTCTTTCTTGGTTGGCTGCTTATAATTTCTACATACTAATTAACTTTTGCATTTTTCATGTAAGAATCATTAATGTTTATTTCATTTGGGTATTCATTGCATTAACTGATTTTTATCACATGTATCAGGAAATTGCTGCTCTTGGTGGGAAGAATTCAAGTGCTAAAGCGGGTAAAAAGGTTTCTAAGAAGGAGAGGGAGAATATCCTCAATGTGCCTATATCTCAAGGCCGGGCGAAGAAAGGAAAAGTAGGTCCGGCTATGGTTGCTGGTCAAATGAACAAGGACAGACTTGCAAAACCCCAGAAAGTTGAACCTTTAGTTAAAGAGGAGGGTGAAATGTCAGACAATGAAGAAGTATACGAGAAGTTCAAGGAGGAGAAATGGATGGAATGGTGCGAAGATGTTATGGTTGATCAAATCAAAACCCTGGGACGTCTTGAGCGGTTGCAGACTACTAGTGCTGATCTTCCAAAGGAAAAGGTACTTGTTTATTATGTTTATGTATTTACATTCCTGTACTTTTTTCCCCCCCTCCTGGATGGGGCACGCTTTAAATGTTTTTACTAATGCTCCTTATTCCCCACGCTCAGGTGCTTTCAAAAATTAGAAATTATTTACAACTTCTTGGACGAAAGATAGATCAAATTGTTATAGAGCACGAGGAGGAGCCATACAGACAAGACAGTATGTTCTTCCTTTGGTTAATTTAAATGATTCGTTTTGATTGGTCGTGCTCTGATATCTGCTGTTGCTTCCGTCTCTCGCACATTTCTTAACTTACAGCTTTTATTTTTCCTTTCTTCTGCAATAATTAACTTCTATTAAAGTGTGTTCCTTGGTTTTCTTTAATCATGTGTATGCATTTGTTTATATATATATATATATAATTGTATTTTTAAGTTTTGGTTTTTTCATCGTGCATGTTTATTATTTGGTTCAGTTCTTAATTGAGGAGTTCTACGCAGGGATGACCATGCGATTGTGGAACTATGTATCTACCTTTTCAAATTTGTCCGGTGAGAGACTACATCAAATTTATTCCAAGCTTAGACAGGAGAGGGAAGAGGAGGCAGGTCCTTCCCATGCCAATGGTTCTGCTTCTGGTTCCTTTGGCAGAGATGGGGATGCAAATCATTTTACTCCTTTCTCCCGTCAAAGAGTTTTGAGAAATGCTACAACCTACCAAGCGTCAGATCCATTTCAGAAGGCTCATGATACAGCCAAGTTCGAGGCATGGAAACGAAGGCGAAGAGGGGAAACCGAGAGTCAGTTCCAAGTTCAGGCCCCGCCTCAAAGACCTTTGAGTAATGGCACCTGGATACCTGATCCAAACTCGTTGGGAATCCTTGGGGCAGCACCATTTGAAAATAGGCGCACTGGTAATGAGAGACCTTTCAGGATGCGTCAGACTGGATTACCCCCAAGAGAAAGTTTCCCATCAGGTATCAATTAGGGGTGGGTTGAAAGCGGCTGACAAAATAGTGAAGGCAACTGCTCACCTGTTGCATCGACTGCTTCAGCCCTTTAGATATTCTCTGGAGATTTTTTCAACCATGGGAATAAAATTTTTGCAGATTCCTGTATGGTATTCTGCGACTGACCCAAGGTCAAACGTGATCTGCATCGATTGACAGAAAACTTATCGTCTGAGACCAAAAGGCCGAGGTAAAGAGCCAGGCTCTTGCCATATGCAAGACTTGAGTCCTGCTGCCATTTTTTTGCCCTTTCTTTTTGAACTTTCTTGAAGATGAGTTTAGTTGGTAATTTGTTTACTTGTATAGTGAAAGTTAGGGAAAGGATTACTCGTTACTTATCTGATGTATACACATACATTGAGAACAGCTTATGTGTATTAGGTTTTAACGGAAAGTGCACGTTACCAATTTTGCAATAATTTTTCTAATTTTCATTCTTGGTAACTGTATTAGCATTTTAGTTTTCCTCTGATTCATGAGTTTACTATATGTTCTTCTCTTTTAATGCGTTTTTCTTGATGTTGTACCTTTCAATTGAAGGAGTGGGGGGGGGGGGGGGGTGGGGGGGGGGGGGGGTGGGGGGGAGGAGGAGAAGACGACCTTTTCTGTGCCATAATCAAATCAATTTTATGCAGTTTGCATCTTTTTGGATCGACTATCTGACACTTTTTGAGAAATCATTAATTTTCATGGAGCGTTATTTTTTGTTCAATCTATTTCTTCAATTGATAGATCCAACAGCATTTATCAACTGACAATTCGTGATATATTTGGTGAAAGCATAGTTTAATTTTTGCCTTGTCAAGGAGTAGTATAATTTTATTAGAGCATCTCCAAGAGAGAAATTTGAGGGTTTTTTTTTTTAATAACAAAAACAAAAGAGAAACTGGTGTCAAATAGTTTAAAACAAAAACAAACAGTTGCTAGCAAATATGGAAACGAATAATTGCAGTAAATAATATTTGTTGGGATATTTATTTTTTTGTACCCTGTATTTTGGGTTACTTTAAACTTGCACATTCAATTTTCGATCTTATTGAATATATATACCTTCAGATTAAATTTAATATACAAATTTATACATTAACTCAACCAATAGTTGATTTTTAACTTTAAAATGACTAAAAAGTAAAGAGAAAAAAATTAAAACTTTGAAGAAATAAGAAGAAAGCAAAAAAAAAAAAACACACACACACACACACACAAAACACTTCTTTTTTAAGGTATTTTATGTACTTTTGAAGGCAAAAACCTTAGCATAAAGTTTTTTTTTTTTTAAGTTTTAAAGTTATCTTCTTTTCAATTTGAGGGTATTTTATTTTAAGTTTTAAAGTTATCTTCTTTTCAATTTGAGGGTATTTTAGGCAATTTTTAGGTCAAAATTAAAGATTGATTGAAAAAAAGGTATAAATTTATATATTAAATCTAATCTGAAGGTATGAATTCAATGAGATTAAAAGCTGAAGGTATATTATTTGAATAAATATAAAATACAAGATATAAAAAGGTAAATAACCCTATATATATATTTTTTAAAATTTGAAATGAATAGCATGTTTTAAAAAATTTGAGGCAAGTGACATGTTTACAACCTAAAAAATCATATTTAGGGTGGTGGAAGTATGTTGTTTACCTAAATTACTTTAAAGAAGTTGTTTTCCTAAGAGAGTTTCAAAAAAAATATTTAGGGTCGTGGAAGTATGTTATTTAACTAAATTACTTTAAAAAAGTTGTCTAGCAAAGAAAGTTTCAAAAAAAAAAAAAGTTTGACCCGTTTCTTTCATATGTTTGAATCACAATTCAAACAATATTGTTACAGTATCTTCTCACAATAATTTAAATTTTTGTTCAAACATGTAAACCAAATGGCTAGTTATTTGCCTCTTCCCCTTATCCAAAATAGGTCCTTTGGGGTCTGGTGTTTGGAATGACTTAAAATAAGTAGCTTTTAGATTATTTAACCTAAAGGGGAATTTTCATAAATTTTATATTTTAAGATTTACTTTTAATAAATGCCACTCATGTTAATTTGTTACACAATTTAATATGTAATAAAAATGATAATATAACATAAACTTTTAAGTGTGTTATAAATAAATACTTTTAAAAGTGTGACATAACATGCAATTTTCTCTAGCTTAAAAGCTACTTTTGGACATGGACCGGTAGACACTTAAATCGGACTTTGGCTTTTTATAAGCTATTTTAGAACAAATCATCTTCTTGGTGCCTATAAAAGTTTTTTTATTTACATTTTCAATTTGTTTTTGTGTGAATAACAAATTTATATTCTGACATAACATCACTCTCTATAACAATAAAAACTTTTTACATACGTATTACATATATAAAAATGAGAATGCATGTTTTGATACTCTTTTCATGCATGCCAAGTTTAAATTCCCCTCCCCTCTTTTTTTTTTTTCAATTTTTCTTTCTTTATCCCTCTTTTTTTTTTATTTATACAATCTTATACACCCTTCTATATTTTTCTTCTTTTTTATACCTTATATATTTTAAAATGTGTCTATATACCTGTTATAGATTGTTATATTTTCTATATATACATAGATATAGATTGTTATATATATACATATATATGCATTATGTGTTACGCCTGTAATTTTGACTAGATAGTTTAACTAAACAGATTTAAAAACTCCTCAAAAATAAAAAAAAAATATCAAACGCTAATCAAAATTCTTGACTTGTGCTTCTCTTTCCTCCACTGCTTTACAAACAATCCTATCTCAAATCGAGAGTGATTGAAAAAGTGTTGTGGTTTGTTCCGAAGAGAGAGGTGTGGCTGACAGCACATTATCGCTTTATCCTTCACATTACGTTCTCAACCTTAAGCTTCTATTTTCGCATACCGTAGATATGTAACTCAAATACAAGGCCTGAAAGTGACTGGCTCTGTTGACAGGTTTGTGCTGTCATACGTTCGCAGTTTCCAATTTTGCACCCGGTGTTTCTACAATTTCTATTTTAAATTTTCATTTCATTTAAGTCCTTGTAATTAAATAAACAAGGCTCCTTTTTCTAAAAAATTGCCAAACTCTTGGTTGGTAAACCTTTTTGGCTCACAAGTTAGCATTGGCAACATAGTAATTTCATTTTTTTTTGGTCACTAAATAAAAATAATTATTGGTGCCTTTCCGTCCTTTTTTAAATTATTATAACAAATAAAAATAGAAGTTAACGACCATCAATAGAACAAAAAGACTTGACTCCATTAATTTTATTTTTACCAGACCACAAGCTCAAGCTGGGTTGTTTATTGATTGGATAGGGACGTTAAAGTAGAACTATAAAGTATTAGTAAACCTTGTTTCCATCTCGAGAGAAGAAGAAAAGACGGTGATTAATGGTGATAAATGGGCTTGCTACACCAAAATTAGTGTAGACGTGCACATACTATATAAAAACGAATTTTGCTACTTCCCCAAGCATCTTGTTCTTACAACCCAAATGTCACCTCATGCATACGCCACTAAAGAAGATGCAAGCCACATAGCAATCAATCCTAGAGTTTAAAATATAATAAAAATAAAATCTAAAAGTTTATATATATATTGCGTTAGAACTTTCAATTAAAAAAATTCTTTGATTTCACATTTTCAAAATTCATCTTCCAAGCTTCTCCGCCACAGAAAAATCAAACAACAATTTGGGCGACAACAAGGCTGGGATGCGGTGCTCTTTGGATCTGGTCATACGAGGATGCTGTGTGACACGATTATTCCTGGGGAGGAGATTATGCTGCAGAGGATTCTGGAGCTCCATAAATTTGTTCTCCCTTTCTTTTTTGGATCCATAGAGGCCAAAAAAATCTAGAAAATTACAAGTTGAAATTTGAGAAGCCCAAGTCAGCTGATCCTCTTCACATTGGCAAAGAGCTCAATCTTAGCTTCTTAGCCCGGACCTTTATGAACTTTATGGCAAATATTGTTATTATTTAGTAGCATTTAAGGAGGAGGTTTGAGCATTGATGACTGGGCTAAATTCATTGCCCTTTCAACTCCATGACAATAATGGAGCATTTCAACAAAATTCGGTTGGTTTTCTCAAAGGTAGTTTGAAGGAATGATCGGCAACTTGTTAAAGAACATCTCCAAAAAAGTGGTTCTGTTCGAGAAGAACTTTACAGATCTTTTTCACACATGGTTTATTTTGAAAATTACGGAATTGCCTTTCTTATTCATGTAAAAAAAAGAGCCGTTCTAATCTACATTATTGACATGATTATATCCTTATCCTATGTGAACCTTGTGAATTGGTAAATGGTGATCGTTGAGGTGTTGAGATCTCCGGTCGGAGCTTGGCGGGCACTTCGAACATATTGCCGGGGAGGCTCCTCGGAGAGCTTTCTCACGGATTTGCCTCCCGCGGGGAGAGCGTGTCTCCCAGGAGTCAAACCCGTTTCCTCTTGAATAAGAGGGTTTTAGGGCCTATCCCAGGTACCAATCCATCCTTTTGAGGGTCCCGTCAGGCTCCGGCCGGAAAGCCAAAACCCTCAACAGTGATTGTTTTTAACTTTTCTAAGCCTTTGATCAAAATTCAAAAGATAGTCGTTTTGAATATGTGATTTATCAAACGTTTTGTTTAGGCCTATAGTGGAGGTGTTAGGTCTTCTCACCGTGTTCATAGAGTTAACATGTATTTTGTGATTTAAGACTTGTATTCTCTTAACCCATCTTATAAGGGTGTTTAGAACTTATTTTGGAAGAGATACAGTAATCTTGAGTTCTCAAGCACTTGAGTGATTGAAAGAAGTATATATTAGACATGTATGTCCTAAGGAGTAAAAATGTAATATGTTTTTGGAGACATTTTTATCAATAAATAATTTATTCATTTATATATACCAAATCTTGACCTCTTTACGTTCATATTTGTTGAATGTATGATAAGCAAACAGTAGTCTAAGACTGTCGGTCTAAACCTTTAAGAATTGGGCATATGATGGACTGATTATGTGGAAGACACGATTCTTAAGGTGACGGTCTAAAACATATGATCCGCAATCGAGGGAATAAAGTTGGGTGATTTATTCATGCTAAGATTGTTATGTTGTCTATATCCCTATTGAGAGATGGTTTGTCTTGACCATTAGAGTTGGACTCCGTGAATAGAAACATTGGCACGTTGTCATAGGTGACGATGTGTTAGATCGGGACACAGAGTGAATTGATTTTGATTAATAATTCTATCTTGGCAAATTAATTCATTTTAGACAATCATTTGTATTGTATCTTAATCCTGAGATGGATAGTGGGCATGTTGTCTTGACTTGTGTCTTTTGATGTATCAAAGGGTGACTCCCACATCCTAATAGTGGTATGCATGCCGATACGTTGGAGGCATGACTCTTGATAGCGTAGACTTGTTATTCATAGAAATGGAGTCCATAGCTCCTCTTTAGGAGTAATGATATCCTCTTATATGCGTTTTCCTGTAATTGAAAAGCTAGAGCGCTCAACCATTTGGATACATAGGTGTAACCAAATGATATACTATCTTTGGATGGTAAGTTTTCTGATGGTGAGATAATGGAACGTAAGATTAAAATAATCGGGAAGGTAAGACAGAACTTGTCCTTAAGCCGATTATGGATTATTATATGGGGATACGATACACTTTGATATGTCATTGAGACTTAGCTATAACGAGCTTCGTAATTCTATAAAGTTCGAGAGTGCAGCTCCAAGCTTTTAGTGGAGTAGCGTTGGAGTTGATAATTGTGAAATGTATATCTGGGATATTGGGTTTCATAATTATCGAGAGCTTGAACTTTATAGGTCCATTTTGGTCTCCTTTGCTAGCTCACAAAATCCTGTAACGATACGGCGTGCTTTTTTAATAATTGATGACTTATGTTGGATTTACTGGATTGGTTTAAAATTTGAAAGAATCAAATAATTCATGTATAGTTATTGGTTAAATTAATTTTGTAATAAAATTAATTTAAGATAAACTTGTTGAATTATTGAGATCGGATAATTTTTGTCTGTTTATCAGTTGATTTAATTGGATAAATTAAATCAAGATAAACTTGTAGAATTATTGTGAATTGATTTATTTTCTTAGAGATTATCTTGATAAAGTTTGTTTTGATCAGATAACTTCTCTATTGGGTTATTTGAATCAAAGCTGAGACTTTATCCTATAGAATCTCAGGTGGAAAATAAAAGATTCGCGGAGATATTTACGCGGCAGTTCAGCCTGCTGATATACATGTTCGGCCTACCGATGGAGCTTGTTCGGCCTGCCGATCAGCGAGAGATAAGATTATGCATTTTCACATAGATCTTATCAGATATTGATCCGAACTTGATTCTGTTTCGAGTTTTTGAGACCTAATCTGATAAGGACTGACCTTAGGACCAATCGCTATAAAAAAGGGAGTAAGTCTCATGAGTTACTTAGATCAATTGAGAGATTAAGAGTGATACTCTTCTGGTGAGCATCTGAAAAACTCCCTGAGAGCTTTTGTTCACAAATTACGAACACTAGTTTTGGGTTCTCTTGATTGGTTGGAAGGAGAGTCACCGGTGGAAGAGCTGTACGTGTGAGCCCACACTCACTCCGATCGTGGATAGAGAATAGCAAAGAAGACCAGTTGGTTGAGGCTCTTCTGGAACGTTACTTCTCTTCAGGGGTCGCGGAGATTCTTCGGCGCATAAAGGTTAGTAAGATATGTTTAATTTATACATATAGAATGTCAAACTTGTGTTTTGGAAAAGTACTTTGATGTTAAAAATTTTTTAAATTTCTATTGTGCACCTCACACTTATTTTTCCAACAGTATAGCTGTGGTGGAAATTTGTTAAGTTGTGTCCACACACACAACGATTTGAAGGAAGATAATAACATTGAAGATCTAATGATAAAGATTCGTTCTTGAAGAATTATTTAGTTAGAAGTGTTGTTTTCAGTCTTCAACTGGTATGTTAAATTAGATGTAATTTATTGTTTAGCATCATGAGTTAGTTTCTAGGGTGTTTCATGTAAAAAATAAATATTCTGCTACATCATTGTATTGATTTTCCAACACTGTAAGGCCTTGCCTCAGCAGGAAACCCCAATTATGTAAATATTTCATACTAGGATTCTTGTCTATCCATAGTTCATTAGAGGTTTTAGCTACCACTCGGCTTGGAACCTTGTTATGGATATATGTTGCAGTCTTTAGTGCTTCTCCCTAGAGGGATCTGGTAAAGAAGAATAACTAATCATACTTCTTACCATGCCCTTAAGCATTTTGTTTCGTCTCTCAATAACATTATTCATGCTAGATTTGCCCGATATTGTGTATTGTGGGACGAAACCGTTTTCCTCTAGGAATTTCGTGAAAGGTCCTAGACGTTGTTCATTAGATCCATCATATCTCCCCTATTATTCACCACCACGGTTATATTTGAGGCTTTAATTTTCTTACCATGTTGATTTTCAACTTTAGCTTTGAAGGACTTAAACACATCAAGAGATTGGGACTTCTCATGAATCAAATATTGGTACCCATACCGCAAATAGTCGTCTATGAACGTAATAAAATACTGTTGGCCATTCCAAGAAGCTCTAGGGAATGGTTCACAAATATCTGTATGATTTAGTTCTAAGACGTTAGAACTTCTATTGGCACCTAATTTTTTTATGTTTGTCTATTTCCCTTTTATGCACTCAACGTAGACTTGTAAATCTATAAAAATCAAGGGAATCAAGAATCTTGTCAGACATAGGTCTCTAAATTCTCTGTTTAGAGTTATGGCCTAAACGCTTGTGCCATTGTGTGGCAGAATCCCTGTCTATTAATTTGCGTTTTGTTCTGTGTGCACTAGTATGCAAGGTTTCATTAAATGAGGAAATAGTATCTAACAAATATAAGTTATCATGTAAGGATAAAGAATCAGTACCAATAAGATTTGAATCTTGAAAAAGACTAAATTTATTATTTCCAAATGAACAAGAATAACCAAATTTGTCTAAACTAGAAATTGAAACTAAATTCTATCTAAAAGACGGTACCACATAAGTCTCTTCCAATTTCAAAAAATAACCAGTCTTTAATGATAACCTAAAAGTTCCTATAGCTTTTATTGTAACTGTTTTGCCATCGCCCACACAGATGAATCTTTTAGCATTACATGGTTGTCGGCTCCATAGGCAACCCTGCATAGACATACTTATATGGTAGTAGCACCATTATCTACCCACCAAGTATGTTTAGGTACAGAAGCCAAATTAACTTCAGAACAAACTAAAGTGAGAAGCATACCCTTCTTTACACACTAGTTGGCGTGCTTGGTATATTCCTTCTTCATGTGTCCAGCATTCTTGCAGAAGTAACATGTAAAATCCTCGTCTTGTTTCTTTTGCACTTTATGTTGTGTTGTCCCAGCTGCAGCTTCTTTATGGTTCCTTTTCCTTTTCTTGTCATGAGGAGTGGTTGCTAAGTGCTCACTTTCAACCTTTTCTCGCTTAAGCCTTTCCTCTTCTTGCACACAATGAGATATGAGCCCACTAAGAGTCCATTTGTCCTTTTGGGTGTTATAACTCACTTTGAATTGGCCGTATTGTGCAAGAAGAGAAATCAAAACTAAATGTACGAGCAAGTCCTCAGACAACTCTAACTCTAGTGCCTTTAGTTTGGAAGCGATATGAGACATCTCCATAATGTACTCCCTTATGTTTTCTTTTCTTTTATATTTCATTGAAACAAGATTACCTAGCAAGGTACTTGTTTTTGGCAGAATGATTTTCAATCTCTTCAAGGAACTTTTTAGCACCTTCTTCCTCAAACATTGAGCCCTTAAAGGTTTCCAGAACGGAACGTTTCATGATCGTAAGACTCATGTGGTTAGAACGCTCATACTTCTCTAAGTCCCTGTTAGCCTCAAAGGAACTTTCGGCAATAAGGGAAGGGGAGATTCTGCTAGGTCAAGATCCATGCAACCCAGAACAATGATGATGTTCTCTTTCCATTCTTGAAATTTGTTCCATTAAGCACGGGAACAAAACAAAATAACAAGCTCATAATCAATAATCATGTCACAACATATGCATAATCATTCAAGAAATACATATATGACATGAGAATAATGGGCCTCATTACAAGATACCTAGCACAACATTCATATTTAGTCTTTGGACAAAACATTAACTGTAAGTAGTACTCTCCGTGTAGTAATCAAATATTAATAATTAATCCTGTCAAACAATAAGCCTTTTTTTGGACCGACTTATTGCTCACATAGAAAACTTAACAATCATCATATATTTATTACCACAAGTATGCCTATTATTTGGTCAAACAATAACCTTACTTTGGGCCAATCATTTTTTGCATAAACAATTGACATACATATCTTAATATTTCAAAATAAATAAATTTACACAAGAGAGGTTACTTTGATAACATATTATTTTAATTAATTTATTTTGAAATATGAGCCATACTTTACAAAAATACATATATATATATATATATATATATATATATATATATATATTCCACCCAAACTTGATAACCCAATTTCAATCAATATTATGTATTTTTATGAATTCCTAGATACATATGAACGTTTTTGAAAACATATAAACATATAAAAAAAAGAAAAATATAAAAAACAAAAAACGAACAACGTTTACTGCTAAAAGATAAACATTCATAAAAAAAAAAAAAATGAAACACTTCGAAGTATACTTTTATGTGTCTATATATATATATATACACCGAAACATTCATCAAGTACACGTTTAACGAAATTGAAGCATACATACGCCATATATATTAAACCGAATAACAACTTACCGAACGGCTAAGTAATTAATTGAATGACAGGCTTGGTGTGCTTAAAAAGTCAGTTCAAACTTAAAGTTACAACTTAAATATTATAGCCCGTAAAAGTTTTATACTATAATAAACTGTTGTAACATGTGAAAGTTTTATATTGTAACAAATTAAAACTTTAAGTTCTAACTTGCTTCTCAAATAAAACAACATAAAATATTCAACAAACTTAAGTCTACAACAGCAAATGTAAGAATATTTACATATAAATAGAGTTATGATTTTCATATATGCATAAACCAAATTGCATGAAAATCATTTAAATGCAGAAACATAAAGAACGAAAACTGACCTCCAGCCATTGATAATCTGATGAATGAATGGAGAGTTTTTCTGAAAAGAATTCTTGAAGAAACAAAACTTGTGAAAGAAAGAGAATCTTTTAAACCTTCTGTAATTTTAGAGATGGTGTATTTTTGAATAACTGCATAGACTTAGGGACCCTCTTTAACGTGATATTTATAGACACCCACTATCAGGGTGTACGTTACCTTTCATGAAAAGAGGTATTTTTTTCTGAAGCGTTATAACAGTTCTGAATACCCTTTGGTTGACACCCTTTAGAAAATACGTGTCTATTGGATCACTTAAATTTATTTTTATTTATTTATTATCATTTAAAAAACTAAATAAATAATAATAAATAAATTAAAAATAACATTCTCCCACTTGGTCCACATAAATTTTCTAAATAACCAATATCAACCAATCTCAAACTTAAGGAATAAACACATGAATCATGGCAATAGGTCCTCTTATAATGAGTATTATCTTCCATGTATTACAATGCATTATATCCCTTAATACATAAATGGTAACGCAACTTAATGAATAAACCCTATGTTTATTCTAGGTCCAACTTAATTGATTTTTCTCAAGGTAACTGAATTTGTACACAATTGAATATGAGAAAACATCACAACTGAATAAGAGTTTCATAAAAAACAATAACCAAATTTACGTACAATAAAATTCACATCATGGAACCAAGTCTCATTCGTACTACATGATCCTTAAAAAACTTTGGTGGTATGCCTTTAATTAAAGGATCAACAATCATCAACTCAGTGCTAATGTGTTCAATGACCACTTTCTTTTCTTTAACACGTTCTCTTATAGCCAAGTATTTAATGTCGATGTGTTTACTTCGACTACCGCTCTTGTTGTTCTTGGCCATAAATACCGTAGCTGAATTGTCACAGTACAGTCTCAATGGTCTAGAAATAGAATCCACAATTCTAAGCCCGGATATGAAACTCTTCAACCATACACCATGCGAAGTAGCTTCAAAACAAGAAACGAACTCGGCCTCCATAGTAGAGGTAGCAGTTAAAGTCTGCTTCGCACTCCTCCAAGATACAGCTCCACCGGCAAACATGAAAACATAACCAGATGTTGATTTTCTCGAATCAACACAGCCAGCGAAGTCTGCGTCGGAGTATCCAATCACCTCTAGATTATCAGTCCGTCTATACATGAGCATGTAATCTTTAGTCCCTTGAAGGTATCTCATCACCTTCTTTGCAGCTCTCCAGTGGTCAACACCTTGGTTACTCTGATATCTCCCTAACATTCCCACAGCAAATGCAATGCCAGGTCTTATACAGACCTGAGCATACATTAGGCTTCCAACAACTGAAGCATATGGAATGTTTTCCATTTGAACCCGTTCGAGCTCATTTTTTGGGCACTGGTTAAAATTGAACTTATCACGCTTCACAATGGGTGCTACACTTGGTGAACAATCTTTCATCCGAAACCTCTCTAGAACCTTGTTGATATAGGTCTCTTGAGACAAACCCAATATGCCTCGAGATCTATCCTATGGATCTTAATGCCAATGACATAAGATGCCTCTCCCATATCCTTCATTTCAAAGTTCTTTGAGAGAAATTGCTTCACCTCATATAACAAACCCTTATCATTAGTTGCAAGTAATATGTCATCCACATATAGCACAAGGAAACAAATCCTACTCCCACTGACCTTTTGGTATATACATTGATCCATGATATTCTCTTTAAAACCAAATGAAGAGATAACGTCATGGAACTTCAAATACCACTGACAAGAGGCTTTTTTCAATCTATATATGGATTTCTTAAGCTTGCAGACCAAATGCTCACCATCACTAGAGGAAAATCCTTTTGGTTGTTTCATGTAAACATCTTCCTCTAGATCACCATTAAGGAATGCCGTTTTCACATCCATTTGGTGCAAATCCAGATCAAAATGGGCAACCAATGCCACAATGACTCGAAGAGAATCCTTTTTAGATACAGGAGAAAAAGTCTCCGTATAGTCAATTTCTTCTCTTTGAGTGAATCCTTTGGCAACGAGTCTTGTTTATGCCTCTCAATGTTGCCCAATGAGTCTTTCTTTGTTTTAAAGACCCATTTACATCCAATGGCTTTTACACCATTAGGCAACTCAACGAGATCCCAGACTCTGTTAGATGCCATAGAATCCATTTCATCTTTCATGGCACTGTACCATAAGTCAGATTCCTTAGAACTTATGGCATGTGAAAACGTTTTAGGATCATTTTCGGCTCCAACATTGTAGTCAGACTCTTGTAGATACACAATATAGTCACTAGGTATCGCTGATCGCTTTTCTCTAGTAGATCTCCTTAATGTTGGTTCAACATTCTCTTGAGGAGCATGTTGTTCAACAGGTTCCTATATCTGTTGTTCAGCTGGATCTATTTCATGATCAGAAGCCTGTGAAACTTGAATGACTTGTTGTTGTTCATCACGCATTTGAACTTTAGGCGTATTGTGCACAACAATCAATCTATCATAAGAAGTGGAAGGTTGAGCATCTGTGTAATCTTTCTCAGGAACAGTATTCCAGGATCGATCGCTCCCACTAATTAAGTCATTCTCAAGAAATTTTGCATTCCTTGATTCCACAAATCTAGTACTATGAGATGGACAATAAAATCTGTATCCCTAAGACCGTTCAGCATAACCAACAAAATATGTATTTATGGTCATTGGGTCTAGCTTTTCTCTTGTGGATTATAAACTCTTACCTCTGACGGGCATCCCCAAACGCGTACATGTCGTAAACTCGGTTTCCAACCTTTGAATAACTCAAAAGGCGTCTTAGGAACAGCCTTGGTTGGAACTCGGTTCAATATGTACACTGTCGTCTTAAGAGTTTCAGTCCACAAGAACTCAGGAAGTTTGGAGCTAGCAAGCATACTTCGCACCATGTCCATTAATATTCGGTTTCTTCTTTCAGCTACACCATTCTGGTCTGGAGAACCAGGCATAGTGTATTGGGCAACAATCCCATGTTCTTGCAGAAACTTAGCAAATGGACCAGGTGCTTGTCCATCCTCAGTGTATTTACCGTAGTACTCCCCACCTCTATCCGATCTCATGATCTTAATTTGCTTTCCGCATTGTTTCTCTACTTCCGCTTTAAAGACCTTAAAAGCATCTAGTGCTTCATTTTTATTTTTAGCAAGTAGAGATACATGTACCATGAGTAGTCATCTATGAAGGAGATGAAGTACCTTTGAGAGTAAGTGTCCATGTCTGGACTACAAATATCTGTATGTATGATTTCCAATAAATCAGAACTCCTCTTGGCACCCTTCTTTGACTTGTTGGTCTGCTTACCCTTAATGCAGTCCACACAAGTATCAAAATCAGTAAAATCTAAAGCACTAAGTACTCCATCATTTACTAATCTTTTAATTCTCTCAATGGAGATATGTCCCAATCTCCGATGCCACAACATAGAGGATTCATCATTTATAACACATTGCTTAATACCAACATTTTCATGAACGTGCATAGTAGTATAATTGGCATCATTTTGCAAATTAAGACGAAAAAGACCATCAGACAAAGTACCATCTCCAATAAAATCATATTTATAAAACAAATTGAAAGAAGATTTTGAAAATTTAAAGGAATATCCAACTGATACAAGTCTGGAAACTGAAATTAAATTTCTAGAAAAACTAGGAATATAGAATGTCTTTTCCAAATACAAAATAAAGCCACTACTTAAAATCAGTTTGCACGTTCCTATAGCCTCCACATGTGAGCGCATTTTATTTCCACAATAGATGCTCTGCTTACTTCCCACTGGCTTCCGTAGGTTTTCCAATCCCTGTAGGGAATTGGTAACATGGATTGTAGAACCGGAATCAATCCACCATGTGTTATAATTAACATCAATCATATTGAATTCATAACAGACAAGTGAAAGTTGAGTACCTTTCTTATCAAGCCATTCCCAGAATTTGGAGCAGTCTTTCTTTACGTGCCCCTTCTTCTTACAAAAGAAGCACTTGAACTCCTTCTTAATATCCGGCTGGGCAGGAGCCTTGCCTTTCCCCTTTTGCTTGGTCTGAGACCTTTTCTTATTACCCTGGGTTGCCAAATTTACTTTCTCTCCCTCTTCCATGGTGAGTCTTCCCTCCTCCTAAACACACATGGTCAATAGCTCATTAATTGACCATTTGTCTTTATGTGTGTTATAGGAGATCTTAAAGGGACCATACTCAGAGGGTAGAGTGTTCAGAATGTAATGTACCAGGAACGAATCAGACATCTCAACCTCAAGCGTCTTCAATTGAGCCGCAATATCCCTCATGCGCATGATATGCTCACGCACGCCTTTTATACCGGTAAGCTTTAAGGATGAAAACTGCATTATCAGGGTGCTTGCCAATGCCTTATCTGAAGACTCAAATTGCTCATCAATAGCCTTCAGTAATCTTCGGACATTATCATATTGATCAACCGAACCCCTAATCCCAGTAGAGATCTTAGTCTTTATGAACATAACTGAGAGACGATTGGATCGCTCCCATTTTTCATATCGACTAACATCATCTGGAGTGCTGGTCTCAGTGATAGAGGGCGGTACATCTTTCCTTATGGCATAGTCAATGTCCATCCACCCCAAATGAAGGAGAATCCTCTCCTTCCAAACTTTATAGTTATCACCTTTAAGCTTGGAAATATCACATTTCATATCAGATAAATTAACAGGTTGAATTACTGCAATACATCAAACATACATGCTCATGTCACAAAATTTGAAGCTAATAACTATATGTCGTGTTTTACCAATGTAGATCATGCAACAAAAATTATGAATCATATGACATGGAAACTGCCTGTGGGCTAAGTTTCTAATTCACATTGATTCACATACAACCATATGATCAAACTATTAAACTATATTCCATTTCTTAATCCCTGTGGGCAAATTAAGAAAATAGTTAAATATTTCATCCTAACCAATCATATTTAATATAACAAAATTTCCTGTGGGATAAATTTCACTATACTAAACATAATTAGTTACAATTAATGTCTGTTTAACTAAATGTGATTTAAAAACTTAACGTATAATTTTAATATAATCTAAGATGTTGTGGCTACTCTTAAATTAAATAAAATTATACAAATCACCGAAGACATTTAATTTTCATGCATAAAATATTCATAAATTTACATGTATTAAAAGAAATAACAACTAAAGAATACATGCAAAATAAATTATGCATAAATTCAATAACATATCTAAAATTAATTTCTAAAATTTATTTAAATATAAATAATAAAATTTTAGATTTCATTATAATTAATTCTAGATTTATTAAAAAGAAAACAATTTTCCAAAATACCCAAATTAAAAATCTGAAAAGGAAGAAATTTTTTTTTTCTTTCAGATTTTTTTTTTTATTTTTCATGCCTAAAAAACGACATGTCGTTTTGGGCATCAAGCCCGAAAACGACATGTCATTTTGACAAGAAGCCCACCCCCTTCAGTGAAACGACAAGAAGCCCACCCCTTTCGTATCTATTGGACCACTTAAATTTATTTTTATTTATTTATTATCATTTAAAAAACTAAATAAATTAAAAATAACATTCTCCCACTTGGTCCACGTATTTTCTAAAGGGTGTCAACCAAAGGGTATTCAAAACTGTTATAACGCTTCAGAAAAAATACCTCTTTTCATGAAAGGTAACGTACACCCTGATGGTGGGTGTCTATAAATATCACGTTAAAGAGGGTCCCTAAGTCTATGCAATTATTCAGAAATACACCATCTCTAAAATTGCAGAAGGTTTAGAAGATTCTCTTTCTTTCACAAGTTTTGTTTCTTCAGGAATTCTTTTTAGAAAAACTCTCCATTCATTCATCAGATTATCAATGGTTGGAGGTCAATTTTCGTTCTTTACGTTTCCGCATTTAGATGATTTTCATGCAATTTGGTTTATGCATATATGAAAATCATAACTCTGTTTATATGTAAATATTCTTACAAACTACAATATTCTTCTCCAACATCAGCAACGTCATTAGCGACCACTACATCCCAACAAAACTAGGAAAAAAAAACACAACACAACAAAAATTTTTCAAAAGACAAAAAAAAAAAAAAATGGAGAAAAACTAAATAGCAAAAAAAAGAACGACTCTACACTCTACCACTAGCCATTATGCATCCACCATCATTCACGTGCCACTAGCCGTTGCCACACGTCTACCTATAACATTTGGCCCATCAACCCTAGAATCCCAAGATCTACAGCGATTTGTTGATGGTTTCACCAAAATCGGCCTCGAGACTTTTGATCTTCCTCTAAGAACAGTTGCGACCTTCGATCTCCCTCCCTAACCTATTGCTATCTTCGATCCACCTCCTAGACCCAACGCGGCTTTGATTCACCTCTCAGACTTCGACACCGGCTTTGATCTTCCTCCCTTTGCCACAGATTTGACCATTGAGAATAGGAGAGAGAAACTAGAAAGAGAGAATGAGATAGAGAGACAGAGACCTACAAGGGGCAACGACAATTACAATGGTCAATGCTCGAAATTCGAGCATGATTGCCCTAGCAAACAAGCCACTGACGAAGAACGTTAACGTTGTCGAGATTTTTTTGAAGGGTTAGTCAGAGAGACTTTTGGGATGAGAGAGAAAAAGACAGAGATATTTAGGAAAAATTGTCGCAGTGAAAATTTGTGGCATAAATTTTTTGAATTTTTCTTTTTGGTGGCATAATAAAATACTGACTGAAAAGTGTGATAGTATATGTAATTTTCTCTAATATAATTGTTACTTAAATTTGTAAGCCCATGTTAGATATTAAATAACACCCAACATATTTGAGATAAAAACTTTAGATCAATAAGTAAATTAGATAGATTAGAATAGAAGAAAGTGTTTAAAATTTAAGAAGATGAGAAACTAAAAAAAAAAAAAGAAAAAAGAATAAGCGAGAAAAAGTTACATCTATTTTTTTGATGAAAATTGTTGACATTGGACGATGAAATCAAATTTTCAAAACACTTAATATGACAGTTTTCTATAAAAACATCATTAAATAGTTCGTCTAATTTTTTGTTTCGTAACAATGAACTTGGAATTTTTGGGTTTTTACATTTGACATTTCTTTCACCCATTTATTATTTTTCCCTATTAACTTTTCAGGGAGAGTTTCTAATCCAGCACCAAATCAATTTAAAGTTTGTAATTTTTTTTATTTGAAAATGTAACTCTATTTATACGTTTATGTAATGTTTAAGTTATTCACATATAACATATATAATATTATAAATTACATCTCAATAAATTAAATATTACAAGATCATATAAATAAAGTTGCATTTGCAAATAGAAAATGCGTTAGACTAGTTAGGTACGAGATATATGCCAAAACCTAATTTTTTGTTCTTTTTTCTTGACGTTGTATCTTTCACTTGAAAAAAGACCTTTTCTGTTCCCCATCAAATCAAATTCATGCAGCTCAGACCTTTTTGGATTGACTATCTCAAACTTTAAGCATGCACATGCTTCAAGTTTTATTCTTATTCTTTTATTTCAAAAGTTACATTTGAGAAATTTTTAATTACCATGAAACTTTATTTTTCACTTATTTTAATTCTTCAATCGATAAATCTAACAGCAATCATCAACAAAGAAATGATTACTTATTTCAAGCTAGGTTGTGATATATTCAGTAAAATTATTGTTTAATATTTTCCTTTTAAAAAATTTTAGTTTAATTTTAAGAAGTCTGCAAATAAAATCTATTTAAACTCACGGTATCCTAGAATCTTGGTCATGGACAACATAATGCAAAGGGAAAACATCATTTTGTGGTTGTCCCTGTGTGACAAAATCTAATTTAGTTACATCATTCATTTCCTAGAGGTGATTTAAACCTCAGGGGATTGAAGATACTGATATTAGGCTCAACGGCCCCCTTCTGTTTTTGTGGCTAGAAATTTAAGCTAAATAAATACAATATGTAGTATGTGCAAGTGGACAATGGCAGAAGACAGAATTAAGTCAAAAAAGAAAAAAGATGGAGAAGACAACTCAGACAATAGGGGGTGTTCAAAAAATCTGTTAAACCGTCCAATCCAAACCAAACTGAATTAAACGGTGGTTTTCTTGTGATTTTTTGATGGTTTGGATAGTTTTTCACAACAAGAAAAAATTATAATACATGACTAAATTATTGTTATGAAATTAAATCTAACATAATATTCAAAATATCTTAAAAATGTCCTTAATGACATAGTAATTATCTTAATAATATCATATATTGTACTATATAATTACATAGTAATAATTTTAATGATATTATTTTGAGACATTTATAGAATTTTTGTAAACTGAAGTCATATTTTAATTTAATAAACATAATTGGACTAGTTGTCTTATTAACCCTTTACACAATAATTTTGGGTGGTTGGGGCTTGTCAAGCCCAAACCGCCTACCTAAACCACCTGCTCAAATAGCCTTCAAACTATCATACATATAATTTGTATTTTTAAAATACATTTTATATGATATCTTTTATTATTTTTTATATAGACTATTTTTGGTTGCTTGTTAAAAAAATTTACATAATTAACATTTCTACACTCTATAATTACAATTTCCCTTAATCACATTAAAACAACATTAGGCTTCACTTGCCAACATTCAAAAAACAAAATTAAATTAAAGAAACCAAGTATTAGAAAGTTTTAATACAAATTTAAAATTTAATTGTGTTGTTTTACGTTATTTAGTTATACTTTTAGATTGGTTGTTGATAAACTTTGATTTATGTTGTTGTAACTTTTTAGCGTGGTTTTTAGTTTATATTAAAACTTTAAATGGTGAAGTTTTAGTCATTTTATAATTATTGTCAAATATTGAAAACTTTTGTAATCATTATCTCAGACCGTTCAAAGTGCTTAATGAGTGATTTCGTTTAGGTTTTTATACAAAAATCAAACTGCCTAATAATAAAAGTTATTTTTAGTTTAGTCAGTGATTTAAAAAAAAAAAAAACCATTCAAACCATCCGCAAACATCCTCATTAGACAATTTGCAATATAGTTAAAATTAGAAGGGGAAAAAATAATTAAAAATATGAATACACACCACACATCACATAGTAGCAACTAGTGAGACATTCCAGTATGAGGTGCGACCTTGAGTCTTGAGCAAAAAAAAAACAAAAGGACTAAAAAAAAAAAAAAAACAATAAAAGACTGGTGTCAAAGAGTTTAAAATAAAAACAAAAACAGTAATAGCAAATATTCAAAATTAAGAGTGATTGAAAAGGTGCTGTGTGGTGTTGGTTCCAAAGAGAGAGGTGTGGTTGACAACCCATTATCACTTTATCCTTCACTTTGCTTTCTCAACCTCAAGCTTCTATTTTTCCATGCTATATGCATATAACTAAAACCACAAGGCCTGAAAGTGACTTATCTCTGTTTACAGGTTTTCTGTCCATACGTTCCGAGTAGTTTTCAGTTTTGCATCTGGGGTTTCTTCATTTTTTATTTTACATATGTATTTGACATGTTTAATTCATTTAAGTCCTTGTAATGAACTAAACAAAATTCTTTTTTTTTTTTTTTTGGAAAAACTTGCCAACTCTTGCTTAGTAATTAATCTCTTAAGTTCACAGCTTATCGTTGGAAAGATAGTAAATCATTTTTTTTTTGCTAAATAAAAAGAGTATTGTTGGTGTTAACTCGTCTCATCCCTTCCTGTTTTATAATTAAAATTTAGGATTACCAATGGAACCGAAAGAATCAGATTCAATTCTTTTTAAAGGATGACTTCAATTACACTCCAATCAAGTCCAATGGTGCTGGAACCTTAAAAGTAAGGCCATAGAGCATCGAACCCTAAACTTATCCAAAGAGAAAAAGAGAACAAGACATTCTAAACATTCTAAACGTTATACCATCACATTGGTGGCAGCATAGTAAAATTTTGTTGTCTATCGATTGAGTCTGCAGCTGATAGAATCTAATTTTTACTTGCTATTCCCCAAAATCGATTAAAATAAAGAAGCAAATAATTATATAGAGGAATATTAAGCACTTCGTTGCAATTGGTAACCAAGTCACAAAGTGATCACTACTTCTTGGGTTAATTAGGAGAAAATAAAGTAAAGATAAGAAAATACAAATCACGGGGAATCAAGAAAGGAAAGCAAGAATTCAGGGGCATTGGAGCAATAATCTTTGCAGCTAGACTTAAAATCTGAATAATATATATATATATAAAAAATAGCTCAATTTCAAAGGTCGAGAGCTTGCATGCCATTCATTCTTAGCCGCAAGATGAACCCTTTTGTGTGATCTTATCTGCCACGTTAAGAAAAGGTGGGACCCACGTGGAAATTTTATGGTTGATTGGCTCTCTCCCGCGCTCTCCTTATAAAAATATATCTTACCTCTTTGGCAGTTCTCTTCCAGGGTCCAACATCTTTTGTGCAGGCTTGTGCAAATTTCCTCTGAGAAGAAAATTCCACTAAATCCCAGAAAAAAAAAAAAAGGATTCTCTTTCCAGGTATTCTTCACTTAACATCTTTTCCTCTGCAAGATTCAGATCTGCCCATATCGATATATAATACTTTCTATTCATTTTTGTTTATTTATTTTTGTTTTTGTATTTTTACTCATGACATGTGCATGTGTAGCCTTGTTTTGCTTGTTTATGGATCAAACTGAAAATAGAAGACTTATATTATTATTTTTATTCCATTAATTGAATGTTTAGACGGTCCAAGTAATAAGGACCTAGAATCAAGTTAATTTACAGAATTTTTCGTCTTTCATAATGTATTCATGATATCATGAAACCTACCTAACCAATTTTTTGTCCTTGTTCTTCTTATTTTTTGATAGTTTTATTGTTTTCCTTATGTTAAATATGATCGGAAAAACTAAGAAATATAACTTTTTGACTGGGAAATGTTGTTTCATGGTATTCATGCTTTTCAAATGTTAAGAAGTTGGAATTTTCTTATGTTGAGAACCGTGTTTCATTAAGATGTCTTTTACAGTTACCATTCATGAAATAGTCTTTTCTACTTTGTCCCTTTAAAAAAGTCATGTTTACTTTCCTTCTTTTAATTGATTGTTTAGTTTACTATTAGAGAGATTTCACTGCGCTGTGAAAATTTACGGTATTAATGAAACTCCTTTTTTTAAAAAAATAAAATAATAGTCCTAAACTTGAAAAAAATATAGTTATTGTTGAACGTAGAGAGGAAAAAATTATCTAGTAAGTTCAGATACCTTTTTTTTTTGGCAAAAAAAATAAAATAAAATAAAATCAAGTTTACACTATAAGTAATATGACATACTATTTTGTCGATAATAGCTCTTGTTATGCTCAGTTCTAGAACAGAGGAACTAAAGAATAATTATTTATCACAAATATATTTTTCCCAAAAAAAAAAAAAACGAGAGACAGAGCAATTCAAATTTGCTTTTTGGTGCCTCTTTCTTTCTTTCTGTACCGTTTTTCATTTCATGAGGCTCAAAGTTATTGCAGTCAAGTCTTTTGGCTTCTAGTTTCTAAGTGTTGTAATATTTTTGTGGAACCTGTCATGAAATCTCAATACAAATAGAGGTTTAATTTCATTGCTTTTGATCTTCCTTGTCCATATTACTCTATTTATTGGCTTTTGTTAGCCCTTGTACTAAAATCCATGAATCGCTTTGAGTCTTTAAGTCTTTTGAGATAATCTAGTATAATGAAATAAGGCCATTAACCGTAGATGAAAATTGAGCTTTCCTTTTGTGTAGCTGAGAATTGAGATGCCTAGTGTTTTACTGCAACTGAAATTGATTCTCTTATATGTGTTTTACAGCAGTGAAAGTTTGAAACTGCAAGGAAGAGAAGATGGACTACGTATATGGACCAGGAAGGAACCACCTCTTTGTACCGGGGCCTGTCAACATCCCGGAACCAGTCATTCGGGCAATGAACAGGAACAATGAAGATTACCGCTCTCCTGCTATTCCAGCCATGACAAAAACTCTTCTTGAGGATGTCAAGAAGATTTTCAAGACCACCTACTGGAACCCCATTTCTGATCCCAACTACAGGTTTTATGTCCACTAAGTATCATATATAATAACAATTATGTGACATGATGTACACTTGGGGACGTTTTGGATGCGGTAATCAAATGGAATCGTGTTATTGGGAAAGTGATAGAGGGTGATATTATTCTTAGGACATATGCATTATCCCGTTTAGTATTAGGAATCAACTTTTGGTGATTCAAAAATTTATGTACATTTCCTTGGGCCATTTGGGTTAGGAATGATTCAAAAATTTGTGTACATTTCCTTAGGCTACTTGGGTTAGGAATCAACTTCTGATGATTCAAACATTTGTGTGCATTTCCTTGGGCTAATTGGGTATTTGTGTTTATGTGCTGATGAAAGTTGTGGTTTTCTGTTTCTTTTCATAGGTACTGGTGCATGGGAGAGTGCACTCACAAACACATTATCTCCAGGAGACCGGACTGTATCTTTCCTCATTGGCCAGTTCAGTCTGCTCTGGATTGACCAGCAGCAACGTCTCAAGTTCAATGTCGATGTTGTCGAAAGTGATTGGGGCCAAGGCGCCAACCTAGAGGTTCTGGAATCAAAACTTGCACAAGACCGCGCCCATACTATCAAGGCAATTTGCATTGTTCACAATGAGACTGCAACTGGAGTTACCAATAACTTGGCAAAAGTAAGGCAACTACTTGGTAAGTTGATCAGCTCAGCTAAGAGGTTATCAAGAATAAATTGGCTTATTGCTTCTGGTTCAACTACTAATGGACCTGTATGGAAGCTAATTCTTATGTGCATTCACATTTCTTCTTTTTAATGAGATAGAATCTAGATGGGAGATAAAGAACCAGGAAAGAGAAATAGGGCCAAAGGAAAGAAAATATATATGATTTTGGAATGAGCAGGGAAATCAATAATCTCAACAACATCAACTCTAATGAAATTATGATAACTAAATCTATTCATAGAACTAAAAAATAATAAAATCAAAAAAATCCTAAATAATTCCAAGAGATAAATATTTTTTTAGATTCAATATCAAATATTGAAACTAAAACATATCCTACTAAACAAGTATAAATTGAAATTCCTAATATTCTAATAGTCTTGTTTTCCATTAGTAAATCTTTGTTTCGAAAAGTTTGCATGTCATGGGCCACAGTTGATTGCTATATGTTTTAACAAGCTTTGTTGGAGGGATTCGATTTTCATTTGCTCTATGATGGCTAGCAGTAAAAATATATAAATGGAAGTCCTTAGGGTAGAGTGCATAAGTTTCCAATGCTGCTGAAATAGATTTTCCACCCTCCTGCATTATGATGCATAGAACAAGTAGCCTTTGACTGGCAAACTTATTGATTAAGCATCTTTTAATGTGCTGTAATTTCGAACATGTAATTTGTTTTCCTTAATAACTGCCTTAGCATAATGGTTTGGTTCTCATATTCTATTGAACTCTCAGATGACTATGGGCATCCCGCACTGTTGATTGTTGATGGGGTGTCTTCCATTTGTGCTCTTGATTTCCGCATGGATGAATGGGGGGTAGACGTGGCTTTAACTGGCTCTCAGAAAGCTCTTTCTCTTCCCACCGGGATCGGTATTGTGTGTGCTAGCCCCAAAGCTTTAGAGGCCTCTAAATCTGCGAAATCGCTGAGAGTCTTTTTCGACTGGAATGACTACTTGAAGTTCTACAAATTGGGAACATATTGGCCCTACACCCCTTCCATCCAGTTATTGTATGGGCTGAGGGCAGCTCTTGATCTCCTTTTCGAGGAAGGACTCGACAATGTCATTGCCAGGCATAGCCGTATGGGCAAAGCAACAAGGTAAAACTATATATTTCTTTCGCCTACGTAGTCACCGAATTTGAATAGTGTAGAAGGTACTTCGTAATTGTTTCTTTTTTTTTTTTTTTGGTTTCTTACACAAATAATTTATGGTAAATTTGTAATGCAGGCTTGCTGTTGAGGCATGGGGCTTGAAGAACTGCACCCAAAAGGAGGAATGGTACAGTGACACAGTGACTGCTGTTCTTGTTCCTCCTTACATTGACAGTACAGAGATTGTTAAAAGAGGATGGAAGAGATACAATCTGAGCTTAGGACTTGGCCTTAACAAGGTAGCTGGGAAGGTTTTCAGAATAGGGCATCTTGGCAACCTGAATGAGGTACTGCAAAAAATCTCATTAGTTTCTCATATGAATAAACATTAGTTTGAAAAAAACAAAAGAAAAGAAAAGAAAAGAAACTGACTCCTTGGTTGTTGTTGTTGTTGTTTTTTGTTTATTGTTTTTTTTTTTACCTGCTGATTCTCTTGCCTTCATGACAACACAAAAACAAAAAGAAAATGTTATCCTTATGAAGTTATGCCTACTTTTTTAGATTTATCTTCGTTTCTTCTATGCGTTTGCTGGTTTTGGTGCTAAGACAGAATAGAGAGCATAATTCTTAGGAGGATTCCATAATAGGGATAATATACCAAAGTTTTGAACCATTAAGTTACATCAAAATTATATAATATGGAGAAAAATATAACAATTTAACAACTTTACGTACCCACCAAAAAACTTATTATTATTATTATTATTATTATTATTATTATTAAGTCAATAGATCATTCAAACACGGCTGAGGACTTGGGCAAAAGACATCGTTCCGGTGACCTACAATTAAAAACTTCCGAGTGTTATATACCTAAATATTAACTGCAAGTCAAAGTTTTTGTCCTTGAAAGTGAAAACCATGATTGTGACCTTCGGAAAAATTCCTGTTCTTCTAGTCCTAGCCATTGTGGATTTGCTGCCTGGTCCATATAATACTAGTCTTTACAGCAACCACCAATATTTTGTCTTTTACCAATGCCGGCCAGGCTGATGATTACCATCAATATTGAAATCAAGAAAAGTATAATCCCTAGAGATTTATCCTTTCAGTGTCTGTCATGAAAAAAGATAATTCATAAGGTCAATTGTATTTCAAAGGTCATGTTGGTAATTTCATCTAATGATTGGCTTTCCTTGACTTGACCAGCTGCAATTGCTGGGATGTCTTGCTGGTGTGGAGATGATTCTCAAGGATGTGGGGTACCCAGTTAAGCTAGGGAGTGGAGTGGCAGCTGCTTGTGCATACTTGCAGAATAACATCCCTCTCATCCCATCAAGGGTTTGATCAATATCTCCAAAAATCATGTGATCATCCATTTCTTTTATTCTCCATCATTTGCTTCATCAAAACTCTTGTAAATAATGCACACAATCTCTTGCCCTCTCTCTCTCTCTCTCTCTCAACTGCACTCTCTTGAGGCTTTTGCCAAAATTTCTCTACTTTCTTTTATTAGATAATACATGAACTCCCGAGTTGTTTTGAATCTTTGTACTTGGTATTTTCCAAAATTCAAATTTAATGAACTTCCATGATTTTGCGTGGAATAGATAACGGATATTGCCGGGAGAAGAAACCAAAGAAAAGTAGAAGAAAGTATTGGAAGAGAAAACTCTTTGGTCAATTATTACCTTGTGGGCAGGCGACAAACAACGGCTTACAGCTGGTTTTCTTTAATAAGATATTAACATCCCACCGCCCAGTTTCGCATCACACTTTAGCATTAGGTAATGAGAATTACATCCCACACATTCATTATTAATCTCGTTTTTTGAATTTTTATTGCTAACACCAATTCGATTATCAAATTTAGATAACAAATGACCATAATTTGCCCTTTTTTTTCTTAAGATGACGACTAATTTACTTTTTTATCTAATAGAAAATCCTTCTCAATTTAAAGGGTCTTCATGTAACTGTGAGCTAAATAATATTGTTCATGTCTTTATAATTAAATATAAAATAAAATTCATTGTGATCCTTTTGCACCTAGCTTCAACATTACAATAAGGAGTTTAATCTTCATCATTTCAATTTCTGACTAATTGTATTATGCTCAGTCAAATAAATAGAGCTTAAACAACGGTAAACCAACTTTTTATACTTCTTAATCTCAACTTCTAAGAAACCAAAAGGTTGCTTGTCGGAAACCTCTTTTATTCAAAGTCAAAAGGCCTCTCGCGTGTGTCTCCTGCTTTGCTTCAAAAACGTGTCTCAAAATCCACAGTCAAAAGCCGCGTACCGAAAACATCTTCCTTTAATACCCAAAGCCTTCCCAAAATCTTCAAACACGTTTCATAGTTTCTCCCTTTCTCTTCCTTCCTCAAACACAACAACAAAACCCCATTTTGGCGCAAAATCCATTGTCGATTTTCCGACGACCAACAAAACCACCGATGAAATTTTCCCGCGAAAATCATCCGGGAAACTCCGAAATCGCCACCTCAGATCGCCAGGACTACTTCGATCAACTTCCCGATCCTCTTCTTCTGGAAATCTTCAACAAAATCCTCGACGCCAAGACTCTCGTCCGATGCCTCTCCGTCTCAAAGCGATTCAACTCCCTCATCCCTCAAACCGACGCCGTTTTCCTCCGTCTCCCTCGCGAGAAGAAGAAACCCACCAAGCCTTTCAAGAACTTACTCCGTTTTCTCCACAAAATCGTCGCGAACAAACCCAGAAACGCCCATAAAAACGTTCTTTACCATTCGCCAAACGAAGTCCTTAAGGGATTCAACGAGTTGAAATCTCTGCATTTGGAGCTTCCTTGTTGTAATGGAGAAATGGGTTTGACGGGAAAAGATTCGTTGCTCAAGTGGAAAGCAGAATTTGGTTCTAATCTGAGAAGCTGTGTGATTCTCGGCGCAAATTCTTTGAAGAAAGAGAAGATCGAGAAAAACGACAATCCAGGGAAGGAAAACGACAGCCAAAATGTCTTGGCCGACGCCGAGCTCAAGCTGCGAATCGTGTGGATCATCTCCTGCCTAATTGCCGCGTCCGCGAGGCATTACCTGTTGAAACGTGTCGTTTCGGATTTTCCCACTCTCTCGAACGTTGTCGTTTCGGATGGGGAAAAGAGGGGGAAGGTTTTGATTGCTGGGGAGGAACTCGCTGAGTTGAGGTCCGCGTCCGAGTCCGAGTCCGATTCCGAGTCGGGGAGTGATGACTCGTCCGACGTGGCGTTGGAGTCTTCTCTGGAGAGGAGTTTGATCCCTGATTTGGGCATGAAAATGTGGTATGCTCCTAGGATGGTGTTGCCTACATGTGGGTGGGTGTTGGAGGGAGCGACACTTGTCGTGATCAGGCCCCTTGATCATGGGGTGAAGGGGAAGGAATCGGACGGTTGTGATTGTGATCGTGATTTGTTGGTGGGACATGGTGGGTTTGATGGGGACGAGGAAGAGAGGGAGATTTTGGGTGAGGTTGTGAGAGAGATGGTCAAGATGAAGAAGACTTACGTCATGGAAATGACTTCCTTTTGATCAATATATATGTATATATCAATATAGTTAAAGGTCTTTCGATCAACCATATTACTAGCAAAAAAATATAGTTAAAGGTCCATTCTTGTTTTTTTTTCCCTGTTGATTCTGGCAAATTCTTCCATGTTTTTGAGTTTTATATAGTTTCTTACAATTTTCTAGCAATGTATTTCATTTATTCTTATTAATTGAAAACGCAAGTTCAATATTTCTAATTTCAATGTTGATAAACTTGTCTCTTGCAAGATTGGCATCTTTTGAATGTGTGAATCAAACTCTTATACTAGTTAACATGTGTTATGTGGAGTAATTTGTAGGTTCTATCTTTATGATAAGCTTAAGTTTGATTATTATGTTGGTTATGTTTTTAGTTTATTTAATATTAATGATAAATATGCGCCCGCATGTATTTTTTTTTTTTGTATTTTTTACAAATACAATTTAGTTTTACTTATTTTTTATTCTCCTAATAGTTTAATTTAGTTTAAAAAAAAGGTTTAATAAAGCACATTTCAAAAGTAGAAAAGTTGTCAGTATAAAAAATTAGATAGTAAATTATTTACAAGGGACATAGCAAAAAGCATTTGAGAGTGTTATATGAAGCCAGAAGAAATTATTTTAGGGGAACAATTAAAGAAAAACATTTGTAAGTTTGATAGTAGGGGAGAATTTAGTTGGAAAGAGTAATCTTTATTAATGAGAAAGAAGTTGTTTAAATAAAAAGGAATATGAATAAAGGTTAGAGGTCATACTTGATAAAATAATATTTTAAAAAATACAATAAAAATCAATTTAAAAAGTATTTTGATGATATATACGTTAAGAAAAACTATTCAATGAAAAGGATATGAAAATATATGTAAGATATTAGGAGGTCACACTTGATAAAATAACATTTGTAATAAAATAAATTAAAAAAGTATTTTGATGATATTTACGTTAAGAAAAATTATTTAATAAAATGGATATGAAAATATATAAGACATTAGGAGCTAAGTACCAAGAAAAATCACAAAAGTGGGAAGGAATTAAATTGAAACACTGAAGTTGCGAAAGGAGGGAGGGCAAAAAAAAAAAAAAAAAGAAAGAGAAGAAAATATAAAAATAAATAAATAAAATAAGAATGAAAATGCAAAAACAAAAGGAAAAAAATGATGAGAAAAGTTAAAAAAAAAAAAAAAACATGTAAGCTCTTAGAGGCCTAGCCTTAAGAGGTTTTTCTGATAGTAAGATTAACGATGTTAGTTAGTTGTTAATTAATTCAGAACTAACACAAACTTCTTCATGAGGTTTTTTTTTTTTTAATAAATCATATGGATCAGTCAGGAAGAATATAAACTAGGAACCTATTTAAAAAAGTAAATTTCGATGAGAACATGTGCAAAAAAACTATTTAAAAGAATTAAATTATAAAAGAGTTACCTTATAAAGGATCTTTTAACAAAATAAAAATAAAAGAGCTAAAAAAATTAAGCACAGACACATAAAGAAATAAATTTTGAACTTAAAAAATAAGTTTGAACTAGGTTAAAAAGAATTATAAAAAAAATTTATATTATAGATTAGTAAAATAATTAGAGTATAAAATAAAAACCTTTGTCAGAACAAAAACCTCTTGTTTTCATTTTAAAAACTAAATTCTTAAAGTACGTGAAAAAAGGATTATAATAAAGATTTAATGCCAGGCTTGCACTTTTGACCAATGCGCTTCAAAACCGGTTTTGTTAAAATATATATATATATATATATATATATATATATATATATATATATGAATATATATAAACACTGTTTATGAAGTTCGTAGCTTGAAATTAGGAGAGATGATTTGGAGTTTGGGTGGTTTTTCTTGCTCAGATTGTCCTATTAGAGTTTGAGTTTGGGTCTCAACCAAAAAAAGCCGAACATGACGTCAGCTCAAAAGTTAGGTTCAAAACTGTTGAACTCCCAAAACAAACAACACTTGGACTCTTAAAACATACATCACCAAATTAATAGCTTAATGTGCTAAGCATGCATAAAATAAAATAAATGTTCAAAATATCTCGTACTACTTAAATTCAGGACTTAAGATTGTAAATTAACAAGTCTGGTTTCACTATAAAACCATCATATTAATCATGATTCCTATTAGTAAATTAAATCTTAAATCGTCATAATTTTCAAGGATATTTTTTAAGTGAAAAATATGGCAGCAAGATGGTATCCAACACCCTTGACTCCATCCACCCCAACTAGTCCATCAAATTTTTAATTAAGCTTGTCATGCTTGAGACATTTATGTTTTGTGTCATTTTTTTTTACTTGTATTGATATGTACCACATCTAAGAAAACTATTTAATTAAATACCACAAATAAAGATGACAATTAAATTAAAAAGATTAATATATTCTTAATGGCAATCAAAAACTATCTTTTTTTTATAAATTTAATTTGAGCTTTGAGTATATATTTGGTAATATAAATTATAGTATGATGATGTGATATGATATTTTTTTGCAATTATTTCTTTTAGTGGCATAAATCAATCTAAATTTTATTTTTGTGACATATATATAGAGCTCGACATGCTTTCTCCTTATGGCCTGCTTCAGCCAAGTTGGGTTGGACCAGATGGCCTGAATTGTTACCACTAGTTCTTGTGCTCTTCAATAGTTGGAAGAAGACAATCAGTGGAGTAGACAACTAAGTTGTGCCCACACATATAATGTTTTGTGGAAGAGAATAGCATTGAAGGCCAGTTGAGTTGAGGTCTCTTATATTTTTGCCATTTAATCAAACGTGCGGTTTTCAATATACAAGAGGTACAAATAATTATCAATTAATTTATTGTTCATAGCTATATGAGTAAGTATCTTGGCACAAATATATATTTTTTAAGACTTTCGTTGTGTCATGAGACCAATATTTTCCATCTAGGTGGTCTTCCATGCAACATTCAATCACCTTATTAGAGTTTCTCTTACAAGGGTTTGCTTTGGACAGGGATGTCTTTATCATTATCAGTATAAGCTTAGTTTGGTAAGTTAGTCGGAACTTTAAGTTCCAACTTACTACAGTATAAAACTCTCACATGCTACAGTGAAAAGCAAAAGTTGGCTATAGTGTAAGGTTCTCACATACTACAGTGTTCATGTTCCAACTTTAAGTTTGAATTTTATATCCAAACACTCTCATAATAACAAGGGTTAAGGGTTGGTGGAGGGACTCGTTGGAGTAGTGGGGCATCTTAGTGGGTCTTACGCCTTTGTTCAGTTTGGTCAATTTGCAAAGGCCGAGTTGGAGTTGTAACGTTGCCATCAAAGTATAGGAGCTTATTCATTGGGTGCGCCTACAAATTTATAAGGGAATTCTCGAAGTAGTGTCCTAAAAGATTAGTACTTAGGGTTACTTTTCAAGTTTGGTCCTTTTTGGTCTTCGTTTGATTCAGCCTCTCCTATTTGTTTCAACTTTTAGGATGTATAATTATGTAATTCCCATATGAGTTGACGTCTAAACATCTTCCCAAGTTCAAGTCCCATGGGTGTGCCTTGAAGGGGGTACTTTTTAAGGCATGGAGAATGACGAAGGAGCATACTTGAACTCAATAGGCTATCTACATCGCTTGGACCACAAAGAAATGCCAGAGCTGGTAATGCTTGGAGTGGATTTCTGGGTGTAGTCCTGGGTGGTGTTTAAAAGATTTGGTCGTACTTTTCTTATGGGTTGCAATTTTTAAAAGGACGGTTGTATCACTCCTATATCAAATCTTCTAGATCATGTAGATGTGCTTTATGAATTATTGGAACAAGGAAACTTTTTTGCAAGACAATCACAGGGATAAAGTTAACTAGCAAAACAATCACGTAGAAAAATGGTAGAAAAAAAAAAAAGACAAATGAATTATGTGGTTCAGTCTTATGATCTACATCCACAGACAATCTATGGAAATATTTCACTATGAATAAAAATTTATACACTCTGATTTCCACTCATTTTTCTCATCTTCAAATAGTATTTTTTTCAGTGAAGTCTCCCTGTGTATTTGAACTCTCAAGTTTACATGCAACAAATGTTTGAACGAGAATGGAGCTAAAAAAAAAAAAAAAAAGGAATCTTTTTTACAAAAATGAAATATTCATCAAGTAATTGAGTGAATAGACCTCCATTATGTGACATGAAGCTCGGGTGTCATCATATTCTTTGATGACTAAACTCAATTCGCATCATAGCTGGGAAAATCTAATTAAAGTGGGAGCTTGTTCCTGTGCACATGTTATTGCATCAAAACAAGAAATTAATGATTATACTTAGTTAAGTAAGCCATTTACTTAAGATATTGCTTATAGAAAACATCAAACTTGGTGTAACTCTTCCTTAGTGGAGAATAGGTAAAATAACACAGTATAAGAGAATTTTTTGGCCACTTATCACAACTCCCCTAATCCTTATTAGACAAAATAACTATTATCAAGAAAAGCCTACTAACAATGTTATTGTTGTCACTACCAATCTGAATTATGTAACACCCGTTATTTTTAACGGGTATAGTTATGTATAATTTAAATTTTTAGTGTGCCAGTTTAAGTTTTTGTAAAATTTTGTTCGTCAAAAATTACCAAAATACTCTCACTATTTTATTTATTCACGAAAATACCATTTAGCATTATTTGGCACAAAAGTCTCCAAAAAGACTTGAGAGCACCTGCTCCCAACCTCTCCTTTGTCCCCTTCTTTTTTTTATTCTTCTTATTTGTTCTTCTTCTCTCTCTCTCTATCTCCCCACTCTTCCTCCTCTTTTTCTTCTTCCTTTTCTTCTTCATCTTCCATGACACACTAAGGCACAGAGCATCCAAGGAAGAACCCAAACAATATCTTCAAATCATTTTCTCACGAAATCCACAAAACAATCTTTCACAAACTCATAGATCAAGGAAGCTTGGACATTTTCAAGATCAAACAACACTTTTGAACTAAGTTTTGAGGTTAGGTTTTCTAAACTTAAACTTTGATTTAAATTTATGTTTTTAGTATAAAATTTGTGAGAAATGCATTTTTGATATTTGTGAATGATTGTAAATCGTTTTTGAGCTTAGAAATATGTTAGAAACTTGAATTTTGATTTATAATGGGTGAAGAACAATCAAGAACTTGCTTGGGCATTTTCCTAGGTTTTGTGTCATTTTCTCGGTTTTGTGTCATTTACCCTTATAAAAGGAAAACGACATGTCATTTTCCCAAAGAGAGATTTAAAAAAAAAAAAAAAAAACAACAAAACAAATAGAAGTCAGATTTTATGCTTCAGGTTGGGTTTGTACCCCCAACCTAAGGGAGGAATAAGGGTAGTTATCTGACAACTTATGTTTTGAAAATAATAAATATTTGTCTATAAAGTTTGTAATTTCAAATAATTTTATTTTAATGAATATCAAACTTTTTAATTGTTTTATTTCTAAATATTTTAAAATCGTATTATTCATTTTAAAAATCCGTTCTAACATATTTTGTACCAAAATAAAATTTGTATTTTTTTATTTTATTGTTACTTTATTTATTTCATAATTTACTAAAATTAAGTTGGAAAAATTGATATTCATATTTTTAGCATATTAATGATTATGGCACACTAATAAAAATAAATGGTAATTGACATAATTATAGATTAGGATTTAAGTTAAGTGTGATTATTTTTATACGTCTTAGGATAATGACGTACTTGGAGCTTTCGTAGTGAATCTAATTTTGTGAACTAAAAGTTATTAGAGGATTATTTGCAAAGAGGCAGGGATTCTATCACTCATCTTTTGTGAGGTTTTATTTAATTGATATTGGTTGTTGTTTTGTAAGATAACTTAAATGTTAATTTGTTAATATTATTGTATGAATATCACTTAAATAATAATACTCTAGACCCATCCTGTAATATACAACGAGGTCAAGTTGATTTGACATGTTTTGATATAATTTGAGAAGCATGATTAGGTAATATGGACTTTACACATATCGATAAGGATATGAGAGGATAGTTAGATGTGAAGAGAATGGCGGTTACGTTCTTGGGCATGTATACCCTAAAAGGTAAATAGGGAGAGGTGACGACGTTCTCTTGGGTCAAAAGTCCTATAACGCACTGTACAAAAAACGACTTGGTAAGGATTCGATACTCGATGTCCCCTCACCGACAACTCGTGGTTTGGTGTATTGAGTTGTCAAGCGTGCCCTTTGGGGTTATGTTGAGTAGAGAGACGTGATTTTCAACTTTGTTGTGGATACTGACAAACATTATTTAATTATGAATTTGTAATATATGTATAGAAACTTGGTAATATTTGTTTATTGGGTATCCACCGGATATGAACATAATGGAATGATTATGAGATAAATAATAATGTGGGATAATGAACTAACCATGCAGGTGTTAATGTGCTAAATAATAAAACCTAAAAGTGAGTAATGGTTTTCCTATTGAGGATGTCGATACTCATCCCCCTTATTATATTTACCTCTTAGGTGGAGTTTAGTATAACCTATCCGATGAGAAGTAGACGACAACGTTGCTTATGACGTGTCAAGATTTCTTTAGCTTTATTTGTATTTTGGATTAAACATGTAAGAATCTAAAACTGTAGCAATGGCTATGTTAAATTATTTAGTTACTAGGAACTATATTATGATGATGATGATTGTATTTTTAATATTTAGTGCTACACTAAACTGTGGAATGATATTTAAAATATGTTATTGTTTTCTGTTTTATTTCAAAAACCCAAGGGCAATGTTTTAAAGTTTTGAAATGATATTGTATAATTCATTTATATTTACTAAATACTACTAACCCCACACAAGGGCGTTACAAATTCAAACATGAAAATTTTGGGAAAATGGTAAGGACTGAAATTTCTCATCATAAATATATAAAAAAAAAGATGAGGGAAAAGGAAGGCGTTCTTACCATCTATTTGAAGGTATGTGTAAACTTGGAGGAACTATGTTTTACATTCTGGAGGCAAAAGATCAATAGCCTCTTCTCCAGAATTTTGGACGTTCTGTTACATACCATAACGTGTCAAAGGTGAAGGAAGATTTAATGCAATATTTGACTTCAAGTACAATAATGAAAGGATATTTAAGATATAAAATGTTAATAGAAATTTAACTAAGTTTAAACTCTCTATATGATTTTTTTTTTCTCTTGTTGGTTGCTTTGAATAAAATGAACATATATCTTTGCTTTGTCTAAGATCCTGTTAAATCAAAGATTTGTAATGAGATAATGTTAATGGCCAATGAAGGGAAAAAAAAAGTGTGGGATTGAAGTTCTTACTTACAATGTCTATAAAATAAAATTGGTTATTTTTTAAGCCATGCAAATACTGTTTGGTTTTGTATTCATACAAGATGCTTAAAATGGCATTTAACATGGAATAAGGTGAAAGTTATGGAAAAAAAAAAGTTTAGGAACTAATACATACCATTTCAGTGAACAAGTCGCTTCTTCCATTAGTCAAATTTTCCTCCCAAATCTTATGAACAGTCGAATTAATATCACCTTCCCAAATTTTTTTTTTTAGGAACGCAAGCATATTCAATTGTATCCATGTGAGATTGTATTCCTTCCAGATCAAAGATGCACGCATCCACTATTCCTGCAATTATTTGATTTAGCTTTTGGGTGGTTATAATTCCACAGGAGAAATTTCGCATTTCAGGGCATTTGCCCAGAATCAGTTTATCCAAAAGTGGAAATCTGATTGCAGCATTTCCAGAGTAGAAGCTCTTAAGTCTCATAGTTCATGTAGTGCTAAAATCCTCAATCGGCCTAAAAAGAATCTCATCATTTGTTTTTCCTTTGTTGCATGATATTATTTCCTTCATTCTTTTAAGTTTCTCGATGCTCATTCTTGTTAGCTGAACCAAACTTTTAGAAGTTGAGGAAGATGTAGGATTAAAGATAAATGTATTCAGTTAATGACTATTTTCTACTTACTGATCGAACAACATTGGAAATTCAATGGAATCTCCAATGCAAAGTCTCTCAAGTTTTGGAAGATTTTGGAGATGAAGACGGTTTAGTTTAGGGAAAGAAATCTTCTCCGACATTATTTTTCCTTGTTCCTCTATGATCAGTACCTCCTCCATCATCATACATTCCCTTATTTCTACAGCAAACGGTAAGAGATGCTTCATATTATTTTACATGCATACCGTGATCCTTGTTAAGTTCCGCAAATCAGAAGTTATTGGATGTTGGTTCGAGCACAAATCTTTGAATATCATGTTGAATAATCTCAAGTCCTCCAAGCGAGGGAAAGAAATCTACAAATATAATACTAATTTAAGTAGCCTACGAATACACTTCCAGATAGTCTTCATATACATGAACAATACTAAATAACCCGTATCATGTTAAAAATAAACCCAACAAAGTGAAAGTATGTTCTTAAAATTATGATAAGAAAAAAATGCCTTAATTAAGGGCTACTGTGCTTCTTGAATATTTTTTTTCTTTTTTTTTTTATAAATTAAAAAAGCGGAAAAAATGTTTTGGAAAATAAGTTTTCTAATTGAAATATGAAGATGAATGCTATTTAAGGAAATTGATATAATTGGTGCTCCAAGACGATAGAAGTAACTTGAGTAGTAAAATTTAATCAATCTTATAAATATCCTTTTTGCTGAATTAGGGAACTAGAGAATCAGGTGATGAAGTATCAGGCATCTCCATCTTTGACAGGAAGAATTGAACAAACTTTGGCAAATCTCCGAGAGGTAAGGCGCGTAATTGTGGGTGGCTATCTCTATCATCTTGCATCGAAACACTTCTATTCCATCAAATTGTCTAGCGATAGATGATGAGAAGGGATTCTTCAATCTGTCACAGTTGCCTACTGTTGTAAATCTTAATTTTCCAAACGACTCTGTTGTAAGTTTGCCATAACATATTTGTTCCAGATTCCTCAGTTTAACGAGACACAATCCCTGCAAGTTCTGAAACACGCTACAAGGTTGAGTGTCCACTGAATTGATGAGATATTGAATTGCCTTTTTATCTTCGAATTCAAAACTCTTCAATTGACGAAATCCCTCTTTATCGAATACATAAACAATGTTGTTGACACCCTTGAATCCATACAAGTACAGGCGCTCAGTTCTTTTCATGATCATCTCGACACCACGCTCACTTAAGAGATTGCTTTCAAAGAGCTTGAGATGCAGACAAGTGAGGTTCAAGATATTTCCCCTATATAAATCATTTGATATGTCTCCGATAGATAATTCAAATTTCTTCAATTTCTCGCTAAACAAAGCTTTTGGTAAAATATTAACGTTCTGTATACTTAAACGTAAAGTTGTTAGTTGTGACAAATTTTTTAACTCAATATGACTAGCATTTCTTCTTCCTCCATTGCCTCCTTCATCGCTCCATTTTAGAGAGACTCCTTTCATATTCAGCTCTTCCAACCTTATCAAAGTTGAGATGACACCAGGTTGAATCACTTTGAGACGCGTACAACCTTCCAAATTTAACATTTGTAGATGAGTCAATTGCCCTATATCGCTTGGTAACTCTTCAATTTCAGACCATGCAAGGTCAAGAATTTTTAAATTATTCAACTGTCCAATTATAGCTATGTTTCCCATACAACTATACAAGCAAAATGCTTGGAGATTTTGAAGAAGACGGAAGGATCTAGGGAACAATCCTACATGTGTGTGTTTTAAGCACGGCAACTTGAGCTCTTTTTTCTCTTCAAAATATTGCTCTGGAATTTGTAAATAGTTTTTACTTCTGTTAAACATAAGTAATAGTTCGAGTTGAGGGCATTGCAATCTTTCAGGGAGCTTGTTGTCATGTTCAGTAACAGAGAAGGAAATAGCGGTCGAGTCATTGAGTCTTTTCTTGGCTGAAAATTCTTGATCGAACTTGTTAATATTTGCAATATTATGCATACCATTGTATTGAGATGCAATCAATATCATACAATCGCGAACAACATCATGTATCTTTACTTGATCATGATAATTTCCTTCTAACAACAACAACGAGCTTTCAATTTATCAACCAACGAGCATACCCTGTTTCTTGCCTTCTCTATTGTAATGACGTTTTTAAACAAGCCCCAACCAACACCATAAATCATTAAGTGCTTGAAATTTATATCGGCGTCTTCTTCATGTAAACTTGAAAGCAACAATGACTTCACTGTTGCAGATGTGGAGCCAAATCAAGTAGACAACCCAGCAAAAGGAAGGAAAAGGGAGAAAATTGCGTCCTCGAAGGCAGGGAGCAAGCGCCGCGGCTCTGGCAGAAGAGCGCCGCGGCGCTGGGGCGAGGCGCCTAGGCGCCAGGTGAAGAGCGCCTAGGCGCCAGGACAAGAGCGCCTAGGCGCTATGTGGCAAGTGCCTAGGCGCCAAGGGCTTTACGCCTAGGCTCAAAGAGGATGGCGCCTAGGCGCCAGGAGAAGAGCGCCTAGGCGCCGCAGGGGAGCGCCGCGGCGCTCGTTTCGAGCGCCGCGGCGCTGACGCGCTATGCTGCGCGATGTGTTTTGAATCAAAGTCGAATTCAAAGGTCCCAAAAACGGGAAACCACTAGGGTTTCCCATTAGTTGCTATTTTCTCCTCCTTTGGTTATAAATAGACACAAGGTGGCTAGGGTTGTGTGAGTGTGAAAAGTGTGTGAAAATTGTGAGTGGCATAATTTTGTGAGAGGCAAAATTCTTGAGAGCTCCATCCTTGAGAGAAGAAAAATTCCCATTGGGTGTTAGATAGAAGAGAGTTTTGGTAAGCACAATTTGTGAGTGTGAGAAACTGCTCTTGTAATCTGTAATCTCCTTCATCATAGTGGAATCTGCAAGCGGCAGAAACAGGACGTAGTCTCAAATTTGGACGAACCTGTATAAAAATTTGGTGTCTCTTTTTTTCTTCTTTTCTCCTATTTATTTTCTGCAATTGTTCGTTCTTGCGATCCTTGGAATTAGGAGTCGCCTAATTCCCCAACAACTGGTATCAGAGCGGAGGTTTTGATCAAGAACGATGACTGGAGAAGAAGGTATGGCAGCCGGTATCACCAAATTCGATGGTTCAGATTTTTCCTATTGGAGGATGCAAATAGAAGACTACTTGTACAGCAGAAAACTGCACTTGCCCTTGGGTAGTAAGCCCGAAGGCATGAAGGATGAGGAGTGGAGTCTCCTTGATAGACAGGTACTCGGTGTGATCCGTTTGACTTTGTCAAAGAACGTTGCCCACAACGTTGCGAAGGAGACCACTACAGCAGGGATGATGAAGGCTCTGTCAGAGATGTATGAGAAGCCCTCAGCCAATAACAAGGTACATCTCATGAAGAAGCTTTTCAATTTAAAGATGCCTGAAGGTGCCTCGGTGGTAGAGCACCTGAACAGTTTCAACACCGTCCTAAACCAATTGGTCTCGGTAGAGATTAAATTCGATGATGAGATCAATGCTCTAATCCTCTTGGCCTCGTTACCGAATAGCTGGGAACCCATGAGGGTGGCCATTACAAATTCGCTTGGGAATGCCAAACTAAAGTTTGTTGATGTCAGAAACTCTATTCTGGCGGAAGAAGTTCGCAGGAAGGACTCAGGAGAAGCCTCTTCGTCGAACTCGGCCCTTAATGTTGATAATAGGGGCAAGAAACTTGACAGGCAATCCAACAGGGATAATGGCAGGAGAGGCAAGTCGAGGAATGGGAGAAGCAAGTCAAGGAACGGTAGGACAATGGAGTGTTGGAACTGTGGGAAGACGGGCCACTTGAAAAAGAACTGCAGGGCTCCAAGGAAGAATGAAGACAAGACTAATGATGAAGCTAACGCCGCCACTGAAGAGCAACAGGATGCCTTAATCTTGTCTGTCGACAGTTCTTTTGATTCGTGGGTGATGGATTCAGGAGCATCATTCCACACCACAGCACACCGTCATGTCCTGGAGAACTACGTTGCCAGAAATCATGGTAAGGTTTATCTCGCTGATGGAGAACCTTTGGATATAGTTGGCATTGGAGATGTCAGTTTAAAAATGCCTAATGGGTCGGTATGGAAGATTCATAAGGTGAGACATGTTCCTAAATTAATGCGCAACTTGATTTCGGTGGGGCAACTGGATGATGATGGACATAAAGTAACCTTCAATTGTGGAGGTTGGAAAGTCACAAAAGGAGCGATGGTTATTGCTCGGGGACGCAAGGCTGGAACTCTCTACATGAACTCTAGTTGCAGAGATACCCTAGCAGTTGCTGATTCTGCTGCCAATACTGAGCTATGGCATTATAGGTGCGGTCACATGAGTGAGAAGGGTATGAAGGTGCTTCACTGCAAAGGAAAACTGCAGGGTTTGAAAACTGTTGATCACAGTTTGTGTGAAGCCTGCATCTTTGGTAAACAGAAGAGAGTCAGTTTCTCAAAGATGGGTAGAGAGCCTAAGTCCAGGAGATTGGAGCTAGTTCACACAGATGTGTGGGGGCCTGCGCCAGTGACTTCCCTTGGTGGCGCAAACTACTATGTGACGTTCATTGATGACTCAAGCAGGAAGGTATGGGTTTACTTTCTGAAAAACAAATCTGATGTGTTCGATGCTTTCAAGAGATGGAAAGCCATGGTGGAGAACGAGACAGATTTGAAGGTGAAGTGCTTGCAGTCTGACAATGGGGGAGAGTACCTAGGTGAAGATTTCAGGCGGTACTGTGCTGAGAATGGGATAAAGATGAGGAAGACCATTCCAGGGAAACCACAACAGAATGGGGTAGCTGAGAGGATGAACAGGACTTTAAACGAGCGTGCTAGAAGCATGAGGTTACATGCGGGGCTGCCAAAGATGTTTTGGGCTGAGGCGATTAACACAGCCGCTCATCTGATAAACAGAAGTCCATCCACACCGCTGAAGTTCAAGCTACCGGAAGAAGTCTGGAGCCATAAACAGGTGGATCTCTCTTACTTGAGAGTGTTTGGTTGTGTTTCTTATGCACATATTGATTCTACTGCTAGAAGTAAACTGGATGCCAAGTCAAAGAAGTGCTTTCTGGTTGGCTATGGCGGACTTGAGTTTGGTTATCGTCTCTGGGATGACCAAAGTCGGAAGATTATCAGGAGCAAGAATGTGATCTTCAACGAAGGCGTTCTGTACAAAGACAGAGACAACACTGACTCTAGGGGTTCAGGTTCTAAAGATAAGAAGCCTGAGGTGATTCCATTGAAGGATCTTCCTGAAGCAGAGGTGCAAAATCCAGTGGTTGAAGACCAAGAAAATGTAGCTCTAGAAGAAAATCACAGGACTCCTGCCACACCAGTCAGGAGGTCTAGCAGAGCTATAAGACCGTCGCAGAGATACTCCCCAACTCTGCATTACATCTTGTTGACCGACAGAGGTGAGCCAAAGAGCTTTGATGAAGCCGTGGAGGCTGGAGATTCGGTCAAGTGGGAGTTAGCCATGAGGGACGAGTTGGATCGGACATGGCAACTGGCAAAGTTACCACAGGGTAAAAAGTCCTTGCACAACAAAAGGGTATACCGGGTAAAAAATAAAAGTGTTGGCAGCAAACGGTATAAGGCAAGGTGGGTGGTAAAAGGATCCAGAGATATGCTCGCCAAGATGGATCCGATTGAGAAACTGAAGTTGTGCGCAACTTCAGTTGGACTTCTCCAAGAGGCGTGAGAAGTCGTTGCCGCTGCAGTGGGAGACATGGTGAATTGATTAGTCTCCAAGTGGGAGATTGTTGCAGATGTGGAGCCAAATCAAGTAGACAACCCAGCAAAAGGAAGGAAAAGGGAGAAAATCGCGTCCTCGAAGGCAGGGAGCAAGCGCCGCGGCGCTGGGGCGAGGCGCCTAGGCGCCAGGTGAAGAGTGCTTAGGCGCCAGGACAAGAGCGCCTAGGCGCTATGTGGCAAGCGCCTAGGCGCCAAGGGCTTTACGCCTAGGCTCAAAGAGGATGGCGCCTAGGCGCCAGGAGAAGAGCGCCTAGGCGCCGCAGGGGAGCGCCGCGGCGCTCGAGCGCCGCGGCGCTGACGCGCTATGCTGCGCAATGTGTTTTGAATCAAAGTCGAATTCAAAGGTCCCAAAAACGGGAAACCACTAGGGTTTCCCATTAGTTGCTATTTTATCCTCCTTTGGTTATAAATAGACACAAGGTGGCTAGGGTTGTGTGTGTGTGAAATGTGTGTGAAAATTGTGAGTGGCATAATTTTGTGAGAGGCAAAATTCTTGAGAGCTTCATCCTTGAGAGAGAAAAATTCCCATTGGGTGTTAGATAGAAGAGAGTTTTGGTAAGCACAGTTTGTGAGTGTGAGAAATTGCTCTTGTAATCTGTAATCTCCTTCATCATAGTGGAATCTGCAAGCGGCAGAAACAGGACGTAGTCTGAAATTTGGACGAACCTGCATAAAAATTTGGTGTCTCTTTTTTTCTTCTTTTCTCCTATTTATTTTCTGCAATTGTTCGTTCTTGCGATCCTTGGAATTAGGAGTCGCCTAATTCCCCAATATTCACTTCCTCATTGCTTCCTAAAAAATCGTAACTCAACTTTATGCTTGCATACACTTTTTGATCCATTCCCTCTATGTTTGTTAAGATACTCCTTTCTCCCAAATTGACAAGCTTTTATTTCTTAATGCATGTGCAACTATTATGATGGCAATTGGCAAGCCTCCACATTCTTTTCTTGACTTAAGTCTATGCCGCAACTTGTCCGCTCTTGCAAATTTTCTTTTGATCTCATAAAATTTTTCTAGACCCACCTGTTCTGCGATATCTTGTTGAAAGATTTCGATATCTAGAGTTGGGTATAGTCGTAAACGCGACTTTATCAAACAAGTTTTCTTCCCTGGCTATTCTGGCAACTTCTTTTGCAAGCATAGTTTTGCTAGTGCCACCCATGCCGTACATCCCAATCATCGTAACATTAATATCTATTAGAGCCTCTATGATTTCCCTCAGAGTTTGAACTCTTGATTCAAACACCTCATAGCCTTTGTGTGCAATAGAATTTTGAATGCAAGGACAATAGAAAACCTTATCGAATTTGTCAGCTTTAATGATTTCACTCAAAGCAACTTGCTTCATCTTCTTTGCTTTCCTGCTTAGCTGATGTCGTGACAGCAAATTTAGACACATTCCATTACATGATCATCTTGCCTTTGCGTGATCTTCATTTCGCAGAAAGTTATCAGATTCTGCTTTGATCTTTTCTGTGTTGCTCAGCCAGTTCTCAACATCTGCTTCAATTGCTTCACCATTTCTTCTAGCCTCCGCAATGCGATGTTGCAACCTATGTCTAGTGTACCCCAGCTCTTGAAATTGGATTTTAAGGTTATCTACATTGTTGTTGAAGTAAAATAGATAACCCAATTGGTGGCAAATTGGTTTGACTGTGTATTCAGTAGAAATTGCAACAGTTGAAGTAGCGATTCCAATGAAAAACTCCATGCTTTCAAATGTAATTTTTGACTATCCGACTTATTTAGAGCTCCCTCTATGATCTTCGTCTTCTCAACTCTTCTTTAGGCACTCTGGAAATTGGGTCTGAAGAAAATAAACCCTCAATTAGCAAAGAGATGAACAAAATGACTCTATGAGATTCAAAAAAAAAAAAAAAAAAGATTAAAAACAATTGTCCAACAATAGAAAAATGAAAGATCGGTAAATTAGTATATCATACTTCTGGACGGTTCTTCAAACTATTTTGAACCTAACATTTTAAAATTAGTCAAAAGGAAGTTATGGCTGCAGTACAGGCCTATCTCACTTAAACCTCTTCACGACATTCCAAGAGCTAAAAAACTTATCCATTACGACCTGGACTTAAATAAAGTCAGGCATATTTAGAATCCTACTTACATTACACTTATCAGCTACCCATGTACTACCAAATTGTAGAGAAAAATCCCATACGTGATCAATCAAAATCAATCATCATTAAGTCCGAAAAACAAGATCTATGACTAACAAGGAGACTAATGAGTCCAATATATATTAAAAATGGAACATCAATGGTTGATACCACGCTCAACAACTTCAACCTATAGTGCATTGGACAAACTGGTTAAAATTGAAAATTTTGGTTTAAAAACTATAGCATGTGAGAATTTTGTACTATAACCTTTTTTTTTTTTACTGTAACTATTGAGAGCTTTACACTGTAGTTAGTTAAGAACCATTGGTTTCAACCGACTTTCCAAACGCTAGCTTAGAGATACCAAATTACCGGGGTCCCCAATATAGTCAAGTCTTATACTCGTTACTCATACGTACTGTCCCCACTAGGAACCTAGTGGCCTTCAGGGATTTTTTCGCGTCCCCTAACACTTGAACCCAAGATCTCCCCACTTATAAGGTTCTTAAGTCAAATGTCAATTGGTACCAATATTTGACTTAAGAACCTTATAAGCAGAGAGGTCTTGAGTTGTTAAGGCACGTAAAGAAATCCCTAAGGGCCACTAGGTGCCCCGAGGGGACAGTACGTATGAGTAGCGAGTATAAGACCTAACTTTATTGTAATGCCTCAACCCCCTATAAGCTCACCTAGCAGGACCCCGGCATACTTGGGTCTTATACTCGTTACTCACACATACTGTCCCCTCTGGGCACCTAATGGCCCTGGGGATTTCTTACCTACCAATATTTGACTTAAGAACCTTATAAGTAGGGAGGTCTTGGGTTCAAGTGTTAGGGACACGAAGAAATCCCTGAGGGGACAATACGTATGAGTAACGAGTATAAGACCTGACTATGCTGAGGTCTCACAAAGTGGGCCCATGGGGGGTTAAGGCATTACAAAACATTTAAAACTTCCTTTCATAAATCTTCTCTCTTAAAAACCTTTCTTATAGAACCTTTTTTTATAAACGTTTCTCATAAAACATTTCTTAAACACTTTTCATAAAATGTTCTTATAAACCTTTTCTTGTAAACATTTTTCATAAAAGGTTTTTCATAAACATTAATCATAAAACATTTCTCAGAATACATATCTCATAGACATATCATAGAAAAGAATACAAGCAATGTCATTATGCATGATTCCATTTATGCTCATTTATGAACATCCATTTATGGACTTTTTATGATCATTCATAACTTATTTTAATTCTTATCATCATTCATAACTTTACTTATCTTGTAAACTTGAGTGTTCGTACCAATATTATCAATCATGAGATCCTAAACATGATGCTTCCCTTGTGGAAGACTTAATACCATCAAACACCAAAGCCATAACTTTAGCATAACTTGTATACCTAGCATCAAGGAGGCTGGTACGACACTTACTTTTCATCTTTACTTTACCTTTTTTTAAACTTTAGTGAGTATATCAAATGCTAACATACCTTATGCTATAACTTACCATAGAAACATTAAACATAGCATATGCAAACATATTGCAATTCAAAACTTGAACTTTAAAACATAATGCATAACATATGCAAACATACTTTTGACCTTTTAAAACTTTATGCATAACAAATGCAAACATACTTGACACATAATAGTTGTAATTAGATTGCAAATCTTAACTTGAACTTTAAAACTTGATGCATAACATATGCAAACATACTTTAAAAACAACATGCATAACATTTGCAAACACATTTGCAAACTTATATAAAGCATTAGAAAATTATTTTCTTCATGCTGTAGGTGAGATTTTAAACTTACCTACTTATAGCTCTAACGTTCCCGTTTCATTCTATTTCCTTTCATTAGTCGACTTCTGTGTCCTGATCAAACAGCACCTAACTTATTAGCTAACTTTTCTTATTATCAATCTACTCGATTGATAACATCACTTAATCATTAAACATTGATTCGTTTTTACTTAACTTAGTATCCTATCGGTTTACTTTTTATTTTACTTTATATCCCATTGGTTCATCCTTTTCTTTTGCTTAACTTTGTAACCTACCGGGTTACCTTTCCTTTTACTTAACTTTATAACCCACTAAGTTACCATTCTTTTTACTTAACTTTAATGTTCCTTAGTTAGATGTCCCGTCTTACTCGACGGTTTTGTTACTTAACATATTATGAAACATTTTTCGTCTAAGGGCGTTTTGCTAACTCGGAGTGTTCAACTCCTTTTTAGCAGTTTTCTTTTTCTTTCCAATGACGTTTTTACCCTTAATGAGTTTTTTCATCAACTTCGTAGCTTAATTAATCTTTTTGTTTAATTTTACCATTTTATTACTTACATATTACGGAAAAGTTTCCGTTAAGGGGTGTTTTCTTATATAGGGTGTTTCAAGTCCGTTTTGGCCGTTTTATAAAAAATGACCAATTTGCCTTGATAGGTCTTAGAAAACTTCCAAAACCCATTCTTAAACTTAATTTACATTTCTTTATGTCTCATAACATTACATAAAACAAAACAGTGGTTTTCCTTTCATTTAAATCTGTTTTGTCAAAACTTTATAGTTTTGACCCTAACTTGAAAATCTTTACGTTTTTGCCCTTAACTTAATTCTCTTTCATTTCTTAATAAAAGCTTTCAATCCTTTCAAACTTAGAACTTGTGGTTACTTACTGCCCACAGTAGTGCTGGAAGCCAATATTTTCTCTGTAAAAACCTAGTTTCACATGGTTTTAAGGTTTTGGTCCGAAACTCAAAAATCTCAATATTTTTGCCTCTAGAACCAAAATCGAGCATTCTATACCAAAACATTCCATTTTTTCAAGGAATAAAACTTTCAAAGTATCCTTGGTCTAATTCAAACATTTTCATTTTATAAAATTTTGTGCTTAAAATTCTTTAAAATTCATAACTTATAAGCCATGTAGAATTTTGACAAACTGTCTATGATACTTCAACAGTTTCAAGGAGTTTTATAACTTTTGTGTTTTAAATTTCCTAAAATTCTAATGTTAAAATGGACTTTTTAGCTGATTTTTAAATCTGCTAAATTTTGAAAATCTTTGCAATTTAGTCTTTTTGGAATTTTAGAAAACTTTATTCGTAATAATTTTTGTTTACACTATTTTGGCAATTTTTAGATTTTACTTAAAGAATAATTTGGCCTTTAAAGCCCTTAAAAACATCATTTCTTAAAACTAGTTAAACTTTGTATTTTAACAAAATTTAACCATTTTTTCATTTTTAACACAAAAATCCCACTTTCCTTAACTTTCCATTAACATCATCATCAAACATAACTAATCATGCCATATAGTTCTTTTACATGCCAGAGTCTTTTTAGTTACAAAACATACACTAATTTTATGACAATATCAAAGCTAGGGTTTAGGGGTTTACCAAGAATTTTCTCAAGCTTTGTACTTCCACTTTGATACTTAGACTAATATATGTAGTTGTGAAGTCCAACTCCGATGACCAAGATAAGTCATCTTCTGTTAGGGATTTAGACAACATAATAATCTTAACATGAATTAAGCGCTTAACTTTATCCCCTACATTATGGAATTTTTCATCTTTAGACTATCACCCTAAGATTCATGTCTTTAAAATAATATGTCCATCATATGCACAATCTTAAAGGTTTAGATTAAAGGTCGCAAACTTTTATTTGCTTATTATACATTCAACATAAATGAACATGAAGAGGACAATATTAATATATGACATCAATAATCATTCTTTATTAATTAAATGTCTCAAAAACAATTACATTATTTATCCTGCGGGCATCAAGTCTAACATAATTGTGCCTAGACTTTGGCGCAGGTTGCATATACATTAGTTTTTATCCATCAATTTTTCATTCGTTAGTTTAACTCCATCAATATTAATTGTTAATTTGATGTTTCAAAGAGTTTGAACTCAAATTTGAAGCTAAGCAAGTGTTTGGTTTAAAAAAGTGAGACCAATCTCAAACGACAAGTTGAGCCTTAAAAATGACCTAATCTTCAATTTGACCACCCTTTGATTTCAAGCTCCTAAGCTGAAGAACTGTGTTTTTTTTAATCCCAATTTTGAAATCCATTTGCCCTTTTGTCGCCTGTGTGTGTATATATATATGTATTTCATTTTAGAACAATTTATTTAATAACTTTTTAAAATATATTTTTAATTGTTATCTAATCAAATTTGCTAATATTTTTACAAATAACATTTTTAATTAATGTGGTTTTTAATGTACTTTTAAATATATATCTATTAACTTTTAATTTAGTTTAAACCCTTTTTTCAAGTTCATATCCAAATACAATTTTAAATTTTCCATTTTCAAACTCAAAATCAATTATACATCCAATATCAATTTGGATTTCAGTTTTAAACCACACTTTTTAAACTTTCTATCTTAAACCCAAAAAGTTCAAACTATCATGATTTGAAATCCTCAAACAAACACACCAAAAATTTTAGTGGGGGATCACAAACAAAATGACAACAACTTTTAACTCCTAAAGAATCTCCAATTAGTGCTAAATAACTATGCTAATGCCAAATTCTAGCATTTTAGTGTAAAAAATACTCTCCAATACAGTGCTATATTTATTATCAAATTTATCATAAATTAATTTTAATTTGTGGAAAATTTATTACCAAATTTAATATATGACAAATTTGGTATTTGATTTTTTTTTGCTCCGTGGTATTTGATTGATGTATTAAATGTTTTTCTTTTAATTATTACAATACTATAAATTTTAAATTATTTTAAATTAATTTACTTTTACAAATTTTAAGGCGTTGACAAAAGATAAATATAACTTTTTCAAACTTTTTGCTGACAAATATAAAATTGTCATTGACATTTACATTAGAGATGATGCAAGTCACATTGCAAAATACCATCTCTGCCAGCTATAGGCAGTAAGCTCTTTGCTGAATTTTCACCACTCTCTCAAAAAGTTCAAACCACAATCCAAAATCTCTACTTTAATTAATTTCTATAGCTGCCAGTTATAGTGGGGATCATAGCACAAGATTTAGATTGTTAGAACAAAATTGTGATGAAAACCATCATCACCTAGATCATTCATGTCAAATCACCAAGAATATTGATAAGATGCGGAAGCTAACCTAAATCTATGGATTGAATGTGATTCTTGAGTCTGTAGGTTGAGGATCTTCGAAGTCTGGTACGTAAGTCATCCTTCAAAGTTTGCCTCTGTAATTTCTCTGTAGATGGGGAACAGAAAAATAACGTACGTACTAACTTGGGGACCACAATCCCTTTTTATAAATGCTAAACTCTCACAATTATCATTAATTACCAATTTAGCCTATCATAAAATTAGTAATTATATTTTAGTCTCTACACATAGGAGGCCCACATTTAATGATGCATTAAAGCCCAAACTCAAATTGATCACTTTTAATTAGGCAACCTTATCTAATAGCCTTTAATTCACATTTATTTAATATATTAGCCCATATATTGGATTTAGATCTAACAATCTCCCACTTGAGCTATATATAGAACTTTATAAATGTAAATTATACCTTATGAGCTCATGAATTTTGCTATCAAAACCTTATGCATCTCAACAATCTTGTCCATTAACCATATCAATATAGGACCAAAGCGACCTTCGTTACATATGTCGTAACTAGACCCATCAATGATCACATATACCAATACAACTAAGGACAAGATCAAGCATGGATGTATAGCATGGAAATTTCATGCAATGTGATCATAACATGCCTATTTCTAACTAGTCAACCTGAAAACCTTAGTGACATCAAACCATACCAAAATCAGAGTTTGAATAAACCGAAAACTTTATTTATGCATAAAATAACCTCAAAATATTCATGAACTGAAATAATTAAAAATGTCTATATCAGAAAAGCATCTAAAATTACAAACTCCCACTAAAACTGAATATCCTGAAATGATATGACACCCATACGAGCAGTGTGCTCATGAAACATTTTGGGTGGCATCTCTTAGTAAGCAGATCTACAATCATGGAGTTTGTACCAATGTACTTTATCGACAACTATCTACTTTGAACTTTTCTTTCACAACCAGAAACTTGATCTCTATATGCTTTGACTTCGTCGAGCTCCTATTGTTGTTGGAATATAAAACTGCTAACTTATTGTCACAAAATAACTTGAGTGGTCTTTGAATACTGTCCACTATGCGCAGTCCCATGACAAAATTTTGCAACCATATTCCATGATTGGATGCCTCATAACAAGCTATGAACTCTGCTGCCATGGTGGAAGATGCTATTAGAGACTGTTTAGCACTCTTCCAAGAGACAACACCTTCAGCCAAAAGGTAGACATAGCCTGACGTAGATTTCATACTATCTTGGCATTCAGCATAATCAGAGTCAGTATACCTAATGATCTCAAGCTGTTCAGACCTTTGATACGTGAGCATGTAGTCCTTTATTCTCTGTAAATACCTCAAGACTTATTTGGCTGCTACCCAGTGATCCTTTCTAGGATTGCTTAAGTACCTACCCAACATCTCTGTAACATACGCAATATCTAGTTGCGTACAAACTTGACCATACATTAGACTCCCTATTGCTAACGCATAAGGAATTTTTTGCATTTCATTAACCTTAAAATCATTCTTAGGGCATTGATCGAGACTAAACTTGTCTCCCTTAGCCACAGGGTTATCACCTGGTTTATAATCCTACATGCCATATCTTTTGAGAACCTTTTAGATATAGCCATTTTGTGATAATCCTAGAATGCCCCGAGAGCGATCCCGGTGTATCCGTATACCCAACACAAAAGAGGCGCTACCAAGATCCTTCATCTAAATTTCTTGGATAGAAATCTCTTGGTTTTGTGCAATAAGCCTATATCGTTGTTGGCAAGCAAAGTTTCATCGATATATGAAACTAAGAAAATATACTTACTCTCACTAAACTTGTGGTATATACAATTATCAACCATATTCATCTCAAAACTGAACAAGATGATAGCCTGATGAAATTTGTATTTGCAAACCATCTTCTTTGCATCTCCTGACACAAAGTTTTTCGATTGCAACATATAGACTGTTTCATCAATGCCACCATTGAGAAACGTAGTCTTAACATCTATTTGATGAAGCTCAAGATCAAAATGTGCCACTAACGCCATTATAACCTGAAAGAGTCTTTTGAAGAAACTGGACAGAAAGTCTCTTTATAGTCGATGTCTTCTTTCTATGTAAAGTCTCTCCACATTACCTTTCGAATCCCTCTTGGTCTTAAATATCCATTTGTAACTAATGGGTTTTGCACATTCAGGCAATGGAACAAGATCCCAAACGTCATTGTCATTCATAGACTTTATCTTTTCATTCATGGCATCAATCCACTCTTGAGAGCTAGAACTTTCCATGGCTTGATGGAAGTTGATTAGATCATCTTCTACCATACCAATGTCAAACTCGTGTTCTTGGAGAAATACAATGTAATCATCTGGCACCGCACTTCTCCTTTCTCTAGTGGATCTCCTTAATGGCATAGGTTCTTGAGGTGGTAGAGTTTGTTCTTTTGGAACAATTTATAGAATGGGAGGTTCCCTGACATTGTCTTGATTTGGATTTGCTTCTTGAACAATGTCAGGAATAGGAAACTGATCAATGTCAATAACAACTGTAGGAATATCAACATATTCATCTTCAAAGACAAAGTCCCTAACCTTATCTCCCCCCGCAAACTCAACATCCTCAAAAAACCAGGCATTTCAAGTCTCAAATATTGATTTAGTTGTGGGATCATAAAATTTGTATCCCTTGGATCTTTCAGAGTATCCAATAAAATAATAACTAACCATCTTCGAGTCCAGTTTCTTTTCATTAAGCCTATAAGGCCTTGCCTTAGCTGAACATCCCCAAACATGCAAATGCTTTAGACTAGGCTTCTTGCCCGTCCAAAGTTTGTAAGGGGTCTTGGTAGTTGCTTTAGTTGGAACCCTGTTAAGGATATATGCTGCAGTCTTAAGCGCTTCTCCCTAGAGTGATTCTAGTAAGGTAAAATGAGAAATCATACTCCTCACCATGTCTTTAAGTGTCCTGTTTTGTCTTTCAGTAACACCATTCATAGTGGGCGAACCCAGCATAATATATTGTGGGACGATACCGCTTTCCTCTAAGAACTTAACAAATGGTCCGGGACGTTGTTCACCTGAACCATCGTATCTACTGTAGTACTCACCACCACGGTTAGATCTGATGCTTTTAATCCTTTTGCTAAGTTGGTTTTCAACTTCGGCCTTATAATTTATGAACACATCCAGCGACTGTGACTTTTCATGAATGAGATATATATAGCCATATCTGAAAAAGTCATCTATGAACATTGTAAAATATTATTGATCATTCCAAGAAGCCGTAGGGAATGACCCACAAATATCTCTATGTATAAGTTCTAAATCGTCTAAATTCCTATTGGCTTCAAATCTCCTTTTATTGGTTTGTTTCCCCTTAATACAGTTAACACAAATATCAAAATCTATAAATTCTAAGGGGTCGAGAATTTCATCTGACCCAAGTCTCTCTATTTTCCTTCTGGAGATATGACCCAATCTCTCGTGCCATAACGCAGCTGAATTCTCACTGGTTAATTTTCTCTTTATACCTCTAGTACTTAATTGCATGGATTCATTAAATGAAGCAATTGTATTAAGTAAATAAAGATTATCATAACTTGATAAAGAACCGGATCCAACCAATTTTGAATCATGAAAGAAACTAAATTTTTCATTTCCAAATGAACAAGAATAACCATATTTGTCCAAAACAGAAATAAAAATCAAATTCTGTCTAAAAGATGGTACAATAAATGTCTCACCAAGATCCAAATAAAATCCAATCTTTAACAATAATCTAAATTTTCCTATTGCTTCAACTTCAACCTTCTTGCCATCGCCCACGTAGATGTATCTTTCACCATCGTTTGGCTTTCGGCATCTCAGGCATCCCTGCATAGACACACTGATGTGAGTGGTTGTATCAGAATCCATCCACCAAGTGTGTTCAGGTATCGAAGTTAAATTAACCTTAGAACAAACCAAATTAAGAAGCATACCTTTTCTGGCACGCCAAGCATGATCATTGGTGCAATGCTTCTTCTTATGTCCTACAGCTCCACAAAAAAAACAACCCATACCTTTTGGATCAACTGGTCTCTTTTGTTGTTTCTTTTGAATTACTGTAACTGCAGCTTCCTTATCCTTCTTTCTTTTCTTCCCTTTGTCCTTGGAAATATTAGCCAAGTAAGCACTTTTTGTCTTTTCTTGCTTCAGTCTTTCCTCTTCTTGCACACAATGTGAGATAATTTCATTAAGAGACTAAGTTTCCTTTTGGCAGTTATAGCTCACCTTGAAATGACTGAATTGTACAGGAAGAGATATAAGAACCAAATGCACTAGCAAGTCCTCAGAAAGGTCAAGCTTAAGTGCTCTCAATTTTGAAGCAAGATGAGACATCTCCATGATGTATTCCTTGATGTTCCCTTTAACTCTGTATCCCATTGAGATGAGGTTTACCAAAAGTGTACTTGTTTTAGTCTTTTTATTTTTGGCAAATCTCTTCTCAATGTCCTCGATGAACTCTTTGCTGTCTTTATCGTTTCTCATATAGTGCCCCTGAATGCTTCCGGAATGGCCTTCTTCATGATCATCATACACATGCAATTTGACTTCTCCCATCTTTCCATGTCTGTCTTTTCATCAGAGGAACTCTTATCTGTAAGAGGTGCATGAGAATGAACCCTTAAGGCAAGGTTGAGATCCATGACTCCGAGAACTATAAGGAGGTTCTCTTGCCATGATTTGAAGTTGCTACCATTCAGCATAGGAATTGAATTGATGTTGGCTGTAATATTAGAGGCAGAACTAGTAGCTGAAATAGAGAACAAAATAAACAAACCCAAAACAAGCTCACATAAGAATCCAAAATAACAATAATAAATCCAAATAAAGGTAACCCAATCTCAAGATATCTGACACTCCATTAATATTTAGTCTTTGGACAGAAATATTAACTTGTAAGTGATATCTTGGTGTAGTAATTAAACACTAACAATAAGAACATGTCAAATAAAAAATCTTCCTTTGGGCCGATTTATTATTCACATGTATAACCGGATAATCATCACGTGTTTATTATCACAGGTGTACATGCAATTCTATCAAATATTGCCTTCCTTTGGGCTGGCCAATATTCACATAAGTTGCATGGACACAACCTTCATATTTCAAAACAAATTAATTTTCACAAGAGACGTCACTTTGGTGACATGTTGCTTCAATTAATTCATCTCAAAAAATATATAAAATACCAATATTTGAATTTAAAATTGCACCAAAAATGACCAAAATTATTATTAAAAAAATTTTAAAAATAAAAATTTTGGTCAAAGGTCAATCTGGTCAAAGTCAACTGGTCAACTTGACTGGTCAACCTTGACTGGGTCAGGCCTAGACTGGGTCGGGAGGACCCAACCCGGATCCTAACCCAGCCCCCTCTTTATTTCCTTCTCTTTTTTTTTTTTTTGGGTCACACCCAGGGGTTTAACCCCCTGGGTGTTTACTGGTCACAGGCCCAATTGGGTGTTACTGTTTAACATTGAATCCTCATTCTTATTCGTTTCATCATCCTTTTCTTTTCTTATTCTGATTTTAGCTTAATACAATTTAAACGATAATCCTATTGAACACCACTAGCTTCTAATTTGACAACTCTCCAAAAAAAAACAAAACAAAACAAAAAAAACCTTGCCTCTAAGACACTCGTTGGCCGGTGTCCTTCCTCCAAGACTTGAACCGTTTAAGAGACTGTTTATTATATAATGTTGGGGAATTAGACGGCTTCTAATTCCAAGGATCGCAAGAACGAACAATTGCAGAAAATAAATAGGAGAAAAGAAGAAAAAGAGACACCAAATTTTTATACAGGTTTGTCTAAAATTGAGACTACGTCCTGTTTCTGCCGCTTGCAGATTCCACTATGATGAAGGAGATTACAGATTACAAGAGCAGTTTCTCACACACTCACAAATTGTGCTTACCAAAACTCTCTTCTATCTAACACCCTGTGGGAATTTTTCTCTCTCAAGGATGAAGCTCACAAGAATTTTGCCTCTCACAAAATAATGTCACTCTCAATCTCACACCCAATTTCACACACACAACCCTAGCCACCTTGTGTCTATTTATAGCCAAAAGAGGAGAAAAATAGCAACTAATGGGAAACCCTAGTGGTTTTCCCTTTTTAGGGCCTTTGAATCCGACTCTGACTCAAAAAACATCGCGCAACACAGCGCGTCAGCGCCGCGGCGCTCGAAACGAGTGCTGCGGCGCCCCCTACAGCGCCTAGGCGCCACACACCTAGCGCCTAGGCGCCATTCACATGACGCCTCGACGTGAAGCTTCCTGGCGCCTAGGCGCTCACCACTTGGCGCCTAGGCGCCCTTGTCCTGGCGCCTAGGCGCCCTCGTCCTAGCGCCGCGGCGCTCTTCTGCCAGAGCCACTCCAGAGCTGCGGCGCTTGCTCCCTGCCTCCAAGGACGCGTTTCTCCCTTTTTTTCTTCCTTTGTGCTAGGGTGTCGACTTGATTTGGCTCCACATCTGCAACATATAACATACCCAACATTAATCAATTTGGTTTTTCGACAATGAAACTACTCTCAGCGCAACTCCGGCAGCCTGCTCTAGGCACAACTATTGCTACAGACGACCGAGAGCTTGTGTGGCATTTTTGTCAGGACAACCAATGCCAAAGCTGGGAGAGGGAAGAGGAGGAGAGAGAATGCTGTTGTCGAGGAAGATCATGGCTAGACTGATTGCCGGTGCTGTAGGGCCACAATCGGAAACCTATCGACATGGTGATGGTCCGAATGTAGGCCGACATAATCTAGGCTTTTGGTCCACAACATTCTGATAGCTATGATATTTTTTTCTGGTTTTTTTTTTTTAAATTATGAAATGTTTTTTCTTGTGGTTGGTGATGTATTTTTTGTTGTTTGATTGATGGTATAATTTGTACTATAAAATACAGTATAATGAGATGGTGCGGTCTGCCATTATCTTTTAGTTGCATAAATCAATCTAATTTTGTTGCATTTATGTAAAGAGCCCTTTTTTATGTGAAGTTCGAGTGTGAAAAGCCCAAAAAATTATTATGTTAATTTTGAATCTTTTATCGCAATCGCCATTTTACCGTTAGAGTGCCGTTAGAATAGGTTGCTCTCAATCGCGCCAAAACGCGGCTATGCGAGCCCTCTCTTTTTTTGGGAAGAAAAAAAAATCAAATTTATATCTACGCATTAATTGTTGACATCATGCCTAACCAATAAGATTAAAGATCCTATTTTCCTCAAAGTCAAGAAGAGGAAACAAATTCAGAAACCCATTTGGAGAGTTTTTTTGATCGTTATGAATTAGAAACCACGTAGACCTAATTAAAAAAGTAAAATTTAGAAACCCAGTTAAACTTGAGATGCAAGTTTTAAGGCTCCTTCCCTCTTCTATTTAATCAAGCTTCCATAAAGGCAACTTTCCATTTCTGAAATTACTCTCTCTCTATCTCTTTCTCTCTCCATTCTCTGTTTCTCGCTCTTCAATTTTCCAGTTTTTCATTCTTCTTCTCATGGAGACGACGACCCAGAAGAAAGGGTACTTTAAAGATAACTTGTACATGCTGGCAACTGTATGTTGTTTCATTTTCGATCAAGAAATGTGTGGTGGTACTGCTCAACAATCAGAACGAAAATCAGTACTAGACTTGGTTCAAGAAATGAAATTGTCAGACCCAGTGCTCAACTTTCCCAAGAAAATCAGGGGTTCTACTGGCCGGCCCCACTACCCACGACAACAACAACACCCTGATCAGATGATGATCAAAATCACTACTACTGATCATCATATTCATCGCGACCTCTCTGTTCTTCCGCCCATGAAACGCCACCGTTTCGACGATTATCACCATGAAGATGATTACCTGAAGAAAAGACAGAAGTGTTCCAGGCTACTTAGTGGATCAAAACGTCGTAGTTTGGTTGATGATCAAGAAGAAGATCATGATCAAAATGAAGAGAAGAAGAGCACTAGTGCTAATAAAAAAGGGAAGAGGAATAAAGATAATAATAAGGTGCAGGGTTTAGGACGTCAAAAACAGAAAGTGATAATGGCAGGACCAAACCCGGCACCGCCAATGCCGAGCGCTTTGATGGAAAAGGTCGTTGAAGAATTGGGTAAAATTTCTGATTTAAGGCTTCTTATCCAGAAGAGCCTGTACGAGAGCGATCTAAAGAAGGTTCAGAACCGGATTTCAATGCCAATTAACCAACTCGAATCGGCTGATTTCCTCACCGACGAAGAGAAGAGGAAATTGGCGAGCAGAATAAAGAACGACGACAAGCATTTCCAGGGAATCGAGTTGGATTTTTTCGAGCCGAATTTGCGCAAATCAAAGATGACGTTGAAGAAGTGGGACTACCACAATTGCAGTTCCTACATGCTGTCGCAGCACTGGTTCGCCGCAGCCGAAAGGAATAAGCTGAGGGCAGGCGATGTTGTGCAGATTTGGTTCTTCAGAAGCAGAGAAGGAAATAATCCGTGCATTGCTCTCGTCAACCTTTCCCAAGAAAACGTTTCTTCTTCTTCTTCTTGTTACAGTAGTGTCGTTGATCTTCAGAGGAGTGCTAGTGAGCCAAGAAGCGATGTCAATGCCTAACTCGGGCTCTCTTGATTTCACGCAAGCCAAACAGAAAGTTTTGCAGGGTAGTTAATTAACTAATTAAATTAGTTTCTATTTTATTATTATTTTTTTTTTTATTTTCTGCATTAGTAAATATATTGTTAATCAGTACCTTTGAGTTTTTTCGTCAATGAAATGGATTAGTTTTTTCAATATGGCAATTCCCTATTTTTAATGTTCCTTGTTTCCAAGTGTTATGTCTTTTGATAACAGACCACTTGATTGTTGCTACACCAGAATAATGCTTCCTAATTTTGCAGCATCCAAATTGATAGCAACCCTTTTTCCTTATTTGTCTTTGTTAAGATCTGTTTTAAAGGAAGTTTTTTCCTTATGGTGTGCATTAATTTAAAGAAAACTGATTTTCTATTATTCTTTATTTTCCATTAGTTCTCACTTTTCTCCTTTAAAAAAAAAAAAAAAAAAGATTCGCTTTCAATCTTCTCTCCTTGACACTACTCTCCTTCTCTCATTGGTGTCTTCTAAAAACGCAAAACATTTACTTTCATAAAAAGAATTACTTATTATTATTATTATTATTGTTATTGTTATAGTTGTTGTTGTTGTTGGCATGGGTTGGCTCATATTGCATGGCTGCAAGCCTTACCTTTTTCTTACACGTGAAAAACAAGAACACATTATTTAAAGTTTTTTTTTTGTGTGTGTGTGTGAGTGTGAGGGGGTTTGCAGAGGGGGTTTTGTTAAATTTTCTTTGTATTTATATATGAATGGCATATCTTGTAAAAAATATTCATGTAAGTTATAGGTATGTAGATTGTTTTGATGCAGAGGTCTCATAAAGTCGGAAGAAAAACAAATTAATTTATTAAACCAAACAAAATTAGACAGAGGAGGTTATATGCTAAAAAAAATTGAGTGGACATAGTGACACATTTTTAAAGTTGCCGGAGGGGGGAGGGGGATAAAAATATTCCGCAGAAATACATCCAAAAACTAACAGAGTCATATGAAAAGGGATACTTACTAAGAAAACAAAGTTTGTGAGGATTAAATAGTATATTTTAAAAATCAGAAGGTGAAGTGACATAGTTGGGGTAAATATAAAAATAATCCTTATCATTATTATTTTTGGCATGGGTTGGCTCATATTGCACGGCTGCATGCCTTGCTTTTTCTTACACGTATAAAATAGCATTATATGATAGCACACGGACCCACTATGACTTGCATAGGAGTGGACACACTATAAAATACATGATTATAAGTAGCATACCTCGTTAGTTTAGTTTGTTTACTAGTTTCTTTCAATATCCTCTTGAAACGTAAACATTAATTTGATAAAACATGGAGAGGAGAAGATAGAACCATTTGGGCCCAAATTATTGCACTAGGTAAAACATACTGGCACCATTTAGTGTCTTGCGCGGTTTGTTTAGAAAACATATCGATTTTCTTCTCCTCAGCACCCTTCACCTCCAGGACCATGAACTTCACATCAAGAATCAATATCTTCGTACATGTGTGACGAGGAACAAAGGTGGGAATAGTTAGAACTTTAAATTATAAGCTCATCTTTTAGTATACTTTATAATGTGTGAATTATATTTAGGAAAATCAAGGATTTATTAAGTTATTTCGGTATTTGGTTATGCTTATCCTATAATTAGCTTTTGGGAGTCAATAAATAGAGAAAATACATGTATTTTCACTGCAGACGACTCTAATTAATGATTGAATGAATTACCTCAGTCTATGTTTTTCTCTCTCTAAATTCTCTCTTGATTTTATTCCATCTCCTTTTGTCATGATCTTTCTCTGTTTCTGTCTGTGTCTGTTCTTTCACTTTCTTCCTATCTACATCAATATGCGGCAAAACAAAATATGAAAAATTCCCCGTCGTGAGGATTTTAGCCTCCAGGCCTGCAAAACAAAATCACTAGCAGAGAACCGAACAAAGAAGAAATTCTATGAACTCACAAGCAATCACAAAAGATGAGATTCAGAGAAATTTACTTGGTTCGGATTGACAAGAACAATCCTACATCCAAGGTGGGCTTTTTACACCCGAGTCCAATCCACTATTAACATGTTTTACACACTCAGAACTCACAGCAAGAAGAATACAGAAGCTGTCCATACAAGTAATTTTCTCAGAAAATTAACACTACCCAAATCCCAGTACAATACCAGAATTCAATTGTTATTCTCTCTCCTACTACTCTCATATAACAGGATTTGAAATACGAAAATAAGCAAAGTAAAAAATAGAAAGCTAAAATACAGACATCTAATTATATTACAATAAGAGCCAATAGATTCATGACAGTCGTTGAAGTTAGTTGAGTCTGTTAAACCAAGCTGCAGCCTTGTTGTAACAACGTCATACTAAAAGCTTTCTACACCCATGCTAATAGCAACAGAATAACAACTATGAGGTTGCCCCAACCAGAAATCAATTCCGCTCTTTCTGTTTCTCACTTTTCAACCATTATGATCTTCTCTGTTTCTCTCTCTAGATCTTCATTTTTGTTCTCATGGAGATGACGAGCATGGCGACCCAAAAAGAGTTCTTTCCTGATAACTTGGAAACGTTGGCTATCGTTATACACAATGGAGCATGTCCAAAGAAATCTCCCCAAAGTCTAATCAAGTAATTCAGTTTAACCTGTACATTTAAGAACTTGTCAATTAAATCTATTGATATTTTATCATATAAATTATACAACGAGTAACATTAACAAAAAAATGAAGAGTGAAGACATGTCAAAATCCTATTGTAAACTTGGCTCAAGTTTGTGTTTGTGCAGCTCAGACTTAGCCAAAATGCAATTATCTTTGCACTACACTAGTCTCGAGTATTCAAAATATGGCTGAAACTCCATAAATTTTGTAATATTTGCCCTACATTTGTCACAATTTTCTAGGGCCAGAAATGTTGCTAACTTCAATGTATTTGAGTGATGATTTTCTTCCTAACAAGGCAAAGAAAGTATTCTTCTAAAGATCATGCCACCAAGGGAAAGGCAATATCATAAGCTGCTGGATTAAGACGATATTTAAACGAACAACAAATTTCTTACAAAAACAGTCTGAAATGTATACAAGGGGATTTGTTTCACAAAATCTGGTGAATTGTTTTTTATTGGATGTTTTGCTTCTTCCTGCTTGATGATCTACGTTGTATTCTCTATTTTTTCCCATTTGTTTTTTCAATATTGCCTCTTGTTTAACAAGGTTTAATATTCATCTTTCTCTCTTTAAAATTATAATTAATTTTTAATGAATTACAGATTAAATGTTATTAAGAAACGCCTAGTGTTTTCCACCGTGGCTATTTGTTGACTGTTTTTGCTACCAAGTGGAAGTCAAACGTGACTATTTAAGGGCAAAAAGTATGAAAGAAATTTCTTCTAGTAAAATAAACATAGAGAGGATGTGGACAAAAGAATTTCATACCAATCTTTTTGAAAGTAACATATGTAAACATGGAGGAGACACATTCTAGCTTCTGCAGGCAAAGGGTTCACAGCCTCTTCTCTGAAATTCTGGATGTTCTATAACAAACCATAATCAAAGGACAAAGGTGAAGGAAGACCTGATGCAGTAGTTGACGTAGGTCTCTGCCTTGATTAAGAACATAGAAAAGTAACGTTTACTGGTCAATGTTATTTATGTAAAGTTCATGATGAATGAAGCAAAAAAAAAAAAAAAACGTGAGGGAATTGAAGTTCTTGACGATGTCCATAATTATATAAACTAGATCTTTTCCCAAAGAAGTATAGTTTAGTTTCGCATTTATAAGAGATTTTTCAAAGGAATTTGTTCATATGTAGTGCTCTGTGTTAATTGCATTTATAAGGATGTTCATAAAGAAACAAACTTGGTGTATCGATGCGTACCATTTCAAACTTCATTGAAAAATTCTTGCAACGTAATAATTGGATCATCCTCCCAAATCTTTCGTACTGTTGAATTAATATCACCCTCCCAAATCTGTTTTCCAGGAGTACAATCATATTCAATGCTATCCATGTGCCATTCTATTCTTCTTCGAGTCCAGATATCTACATTCACTATTCCTTTGATGATTTGATTTAGCTTTTGAGAGATTATATTTCCACGAGAGAAAATCCACATACTGGGGCATTGACTAAGAATCAGTTTATCCAAAAGTGGGAATCTCATTGTAGCATTTCCAGAGTAGAAGCTCTCGAGATTTGGCAAATCGTGGAGTGCTAAAATCCTCAATCTACTGAAGACAATCTCATCTTCTGTTTCACCTTCCTTGCTTGTTATTACTTCTCTCAATGCTTTGCAACCCTCGACGCTCATTCTTGTTAGCTGAACTAGACTTTTGGCAGTTGATGAAGCTAACAAATTTATCATTTTGTGGCAACTGGATACTCTCAGATCTTTCAAATTTGTGAAAGCCTCTAAGAATGGTAATAACCTCGTTAACCTCGGACAATTGTCCACATCAATAGCTTCTATAGTTTGGAAGGCCATGCCTGGCTTTACATTTTCTATATTCTCAAGCAAATGCCTCAGGTTATGAAGGTTCCACAACTCCAGTACTCTTAAACGTGGAAGTGGCCAATCAGATTCTTCTGAAGCATCGCTTTCTTCTTGTTGGCATATTTGTTCCACAGAATTACCACCCAAAGAAAGAATTTCAAGATTTTGAAATCGTTGAATGAATTTGAATGAGAAAACAACTGATTTTTCATCCTCGTAGGACAGAATCAGTCCTTTCAGAGTGAAAAAGGGCACCGCTGAGGATCGACGATGCCATACCTCATTCATGACTTCTCTACCATCCATGGTCAGGTATTCCAGATTAGGAAACATAACCTACAAAACGATGATTTCCAGTACTTTGGTAAGTGCTAACGATCAGAACAACAGAACTACTATTGCTCTTTTTTCAGTTAAAAGTGATGTTTATGCCAGATTAAGGTATTAGTGAAAAGCATTAATGGTTTTATTTACAAATCACGTAGGAATGTAGAGCTTTGTTACGGAGGGATTTTTTTTTTTTTTTTCCTGATATCATTTACCAATGTCAGCAATTGATGATTGCTAAAATAGGTTCAATTTGATATAAACCACTTCTATCGCATCGTTTTCTAATCTTTACTACTTCTATAAGAAAGTTTGAAACATCACTTTTAAAGAGTATAATAAATAATTGATTACCAGTATTTTGGATTAGAGCTAGGCAATCAAGTATTATTTAATGGTATTTTGGCCTTTTTGACTTAAAAAATGGTATGAATCAAAAGAAGATAAAACAAGTGATAGAACACAATAGAATAGTAAAGAAGTGATATACCACCTAATTTTATGCTAAAATGAGATAAGTTGGGCTTCAAAAAATTATATAGAAAAATTAGATATAGTCAATAGCATTAATGGTCTATTTTTTAAAACCAAGAAACACTTATAGGGTGTTTGGAGGAGCTATTGGAACTAAAAATATTGGTCTTTTTTTGTTACAAAAAACACTTGGTAAATGTAGAACTTTGTTACAACTTACAGGGTCCTTTAAAAAAAATATTCTTAATGACATCAATTGCAAATGTCAAAAATTGATGATAACAGAATTAAAAAAAAAAAAAAAAATCAGATAAATTACATTGACACCCTCTATGTTTTGCTCAAATTACAGTGATACTCTCTGGACCAAAACAAATCACATTGACACCCCCTACACTTAACTCTTAGATTTTTTCTGGTTTTCTTTTTCTTTTTTTTAGGTAAATAGATAGTTAATGTTATTTATGAAATTAGTTGAATTAATTAATTTGTGAAATTAGTTAGTGTTATTTGTGAATTTGTTAATTTTCATTTTGTTGGAATTGTCTAGTTTGTGAAATGAGTTAGTGTAATTGGTGAAATTAGTTAGTTTGACGTGTAAAATTTATTATTTTTCATTTTTTGTTGGAATTATATAGTCTGTGAAATTAGTTAGTGTGATTGACGAAATTCATTAGTTTGAATCTATTAGTTTTTGAAATAGCTAATTTGTGAAATTAGTTAGTACGATTTGTGAATTTGTTAGTTTTTATTTTGTTAGAATTATTGTTGTTTGATATTAGATAAATTGATGTTGGACTAATTTGACTGTAGCAGCATCTCTTGATGGATGACGGCCCCTCTTTGTTATACTATTGATGTCCCTAATTGATGATTGCTAAAATGAGGATATACTCAAAAGCATCGATGGTCACTTTTTTTTTTTTATACCAAAAAACACTTGGTAAATGTAGAACATTGTTGCGTGGTCCCCTTTTTTTTTTTTTGTGTCTCAAATCAAAAACAGGTCCTTGAGTATGGAAAATGTTTGTCTAACTTAAGTTTCAATTTTAATACCAAAAAAATAATAATAATAATTTTTCCCCTTTTGTTTAGTCTCTATAACTGCAATCTAATTTAGTGATTGGTTGGTAAGACTCAGGCCCTAATTTGTATCCAAAATGGAAAAATTCTTTAAATAATGTATTTCACCTTATTTATAAACGGATTATTTTTCCTTTTATGTTCTGTATGTTGAGTTTATCAACTAATTTTGTATATTAGATGTTCTTAAGACTTGTACCATTGAAATTCAACTCGTATCAAATTTATACTTTTTTTGAGTCAATTGATTTTGACCCACGATTTGACAAATTTAACCGTTTGTAGCTTATAGATGATCTTGTATTTAAAAATGAATCACGCATATTGTTTATTAAAAATAAAAAATAAAAATCATAAAAACTGTATTTTTAAACTAAGTTGCAAACGATGTTGTTGATTAGGATTTCATGACTAGTTTATCAATAAGCTAAAAAAAAGGAAAATTCACCAATTCAAATGTCAAAATCTACTATTAACATAGAAAAGGCACAAATTTAATTTGTATTTTAAATTCAAGGTATAGTCTTAAGACCATTCAAAATACAAGGTTACTTTTTTGAATATAAACTCAAAAAAAGCAAAGGTATAAAATCATAAGTATAGTTTCATACTCAAAGATAACTCGTTGAGGAACATAAAATATATAACAGAAACAGAGCATCAATAGTCACAAAAAAAAAAAGAAAAAAAAAAAAAGAACATAGATTGAATATAAAGAAGAAATACGTTTACAAGCATAAGAAGCTAAAACAAGAAAATTACCTTTTCACTAAAGAGAGATTGATTAGCCGTGGATTTCATTTCTTTGGATGTGGAATCAATGATGAACGTGCTCAGTCGAGGACAACGCATGATATACAGACCTGACAATGTTGGAAATTCAATAGAATTACCGATGCAAAATTTCTCAAGTTTGGGAAGATCGTCAAGCACAAGATATTGTAATTTGGGGAAAGAAATCTTCTCCAGCCTTCCTTCTACTTGTTCCTCTGCTATTAATACCTCCTCCATGATCCGACATCCACGTATAATTAGCATCTCAAGATGCACAAGGCTTCTCGCCATTGAAAAAGGTAAGAGATGCTTTAGACCATGGCAGTAATTCACAGTCAACCTTGTTAAGTCCTGCAAACTATGAAAAGTTGTTGGAAGTTGGTCGGAGTATAAGACATTAAATTTCATGCTGGTTAATGTCAATTCCTTCAAGCCAGGGAAAGCAACCTGCAAATACGATTTTAGATAATTACAGGCCTGAGGACATAACCATATGAACACTTCAGAAAATCGTAATATTCTAGATTAAGATGATACAAGAACCAAAAAAAACATTCTGCGGTTCCGTGTAATTTTGTTTATAAAGAGAAAATGATAATATTATCTTCTATTTTGTTTCCATGTTTAAAACAAAACGATCGGTAATATTACAATTCTGTTACTTTTTCAATAACCAAAAAAAAAAAATCATAGTATATACACGTATATGTTACCTTTTTATGATGATAAAAAACAGTTAAAATTTGTTTTATTTAATTTATCCCTACGCACACCTTAATTATTAGGGAATTTTGCATCTAACTCTCCAAACTTTTTGACCTGTGGCATTTTGTCCTCATCTTAAAAATTTGGCCAGCTACGCCCCAAACTCTTATTTTATTTATTTTATTTGGGCTCTTTACACATATGCCACAAAAATAAAGCTTGGATAAATTTATGCTACAAAAATAATAATAATTGCAAAAAAATGTCACACCACATCATCATACTATAATTTATAATTTTATTGCAACTAAGAGTATATTAATCTATTTAATTTAATTGTCAGCTTTATTTGTAGCATTTAATTAAATAGTTTTCTTGGATGTGGCAAAAAAGTGTTGCATGAAACATAAATATCTCTATTTTTCTTAGTACTTAAGTCGAATCATTTTCAAAATTTCTCTAACCAGATTCCTAAACTTTCATTTAAAAAAAAGCAAATTATTGAATCTCATTAAAGCCAACATGATATATGGTCACTTGTGATCTGTAGAATATATATATATATATATATATATATATATTTTGAGCGATGATCTGTAGAATATTAATATGTTTGTTTTAGTTATTTGGTGGGACGGATATTGCTAGGGAATTTTTTTTTTTTTTTGAAGGAATCTTGTGAGAGATTCAAGATCCTCTATGCATAAGATGCGAATTAATCTTGATCCCTCTAATTAGAGCAGATAATCACGTTTTTCTTTCGTTTGTCTCGCATAGAAAATCATGAGAGATTATTCTTCCTTTTCACTTCTTTCAAAAAGAAAAGTTATTTACCTCTCTCTCTTTCTAATTTTTTCTCCTTCCTACTGAGACAAAACCATAACGACCGAATACTTTGATAGATTGTTTTTCCTTTTCATAATCAAGCTATTATCACAATTTAAAAAAAAAAAAAAAAAAAAAACATAATACACAGGAACCCAGTTGTCCTAATTTCCAAAATAGGAACCTCTTATAAAGTAGCTAAATTTTATTAATCAGGGTCAAAAACAGGGTAATTGTAATTTTATTTTTAAGAAACTGAAAAAATTTTGGCACCTGGCCTATGTATCAATTTCTTGATTCAAAATGATAATTAGTTAAGATAAATGAATGCAGGGAATTTTTACCTTTTTGCTAAATAAAGGGAAGGGAGAATCCGATGATGAAGTATCAGCTGTCTCTAAGTCGGACTGAAAGAATTGAATGTACTCTGGCAAATCTTCTAGAGCCAAGATGCGCAATTGAGGACACACAATCTTATCAGTGGCGTTGTTGGTCTCATTGTCTGTGCCTTGAGTAAAAATCTCTTTCACCGTCTTGCATTCAATCACTTCAATTTCCTCAAACTGTCCGGCGATAGAAGATGAGAAGAGATTCTTCAATCTGTCACATTTTCTTACTGAAATAAATCTTATTTTTCCAAATGACTCCTTTGTGAGCTTTCCGTAATATATCTGTTCCAGATTCATCAGTTTAATGAGACACAACCGCTCTAAGTTTAGAAATGCACTACATGGTTGAATGTTGCTCGAGTTGACGACATATCGAATTTCGTCATTATCATGGAACTCGAAGCTCTTCAGTTGATGGAAGCCCTCAGGATCCAGTTCATAAACAACATTGTTCAAACCCTCAAATCCATACAAGCACAATACTTCAGATCTTTTCATCATCATTTCTAGACCACTCTCGCCTAATAGATTTCTTCTGGAAAGCTTGAGATGCAAACTATTTAGGTTTAAGAACTCTGATCTTACCCCATATAAAATTGTTTCTACTTCTCCTATAAACAGCTCATACCTCTTCATATTTTCGCTAAAGAAACCTTTTGGCAAAATGTTGGCGTTCTGAATACTTAAATATAGAGTAGTTAGCTGCGGCAGATTTTTCAACTCAATGAGACTGGCATTGATACTTTCTCCGTTGACCCCTTTATCCTCCCATTTTATAGTGACTCCTCTCATATTCAACTCTTCCAATCTTATCAAACTGGAGATAACACCAGGTTGAATCACTTTAAGATATTCACAATCTTCCAAATTGAGCAATTGTAGATGATACAATTGTCCTATATGTTTCGGCAATTCTTCAATAGTGGACCTAGAAAGATCAAGAATCTTTAAATGTTTTAGCTCACCGATTATAGTTATGCTTCCCATACAACCATACAAGCACAACGCTTCAAGATTTTGAAGTAGACAGAAGGATGCGGGAAGCAACTCTACGTTTACTTTATCCAAACATAGCACTTTGAGCTCTTTTTTCTCTTCAAAATATTGCTCTGGAATTTCAAGATAAACTTCTCCTCTGCTAAGCATAAGTAATAGCTTGAGTCGAGGGCATTCCAATCTTTCCGGGAGTTTGTTAGTATGCCGGCGAACACACAGGGAAATTGCGGCTGAGTCTACAAGTCTTTTTTTCTTTAAAAAATCTTCAAACTTGTCAACACTTGGAATATTGTACATTTGCCTATCTTCTAACGCAATTGAAATCATAACATCACGAATAACATCATGCATTTTCACTGCACCATCATCATAGCCATCCAACAATAAACAACGGCCTTTCAATTTGTTAACCAATGAGTCCACCCGATTTCTTGCCTCCTCCAATGCATAGACTCCTTGAAACAAGCCCAAACCAACACCATATATCATTAAGTCCTCGATTTTTATATTGGCATCTTCTTCATGTAAACTACAAAGCAACAACAAGGACTTTGCTTCCTCGTCACTTTCTAAAAAATTGTAACTCAACTTTATGCTTGCATACACTTTTTGATCCATTCCCTCAATGTTTGTTCGGATGCTCCTTTTCAATTGTAGCAATGCATCTTTCCAAATTGACAAGCTTTTATTCTTCAATGCATGTGCAACTGTTGTTATAGCAATTGGCAAGCCAGCACATTCCTTGACAATGTCTTCCACCAAAGGTTGGACAACACTTTCACTAGAAACTCCTGCATTCTTTTTGAATAAATTCATTGCTTCAATATTCGACAGCACTTTAATTTCAACATTCCTTTCAGCACCCATATGATCTTGTAAAACATAAAGGAATCTGGAGGTTAATAACATTTTGCAACCTTTTTGATGATCATCGAAAACAATTCCAAGAGCTGACAAATCAAGTTCATTCCAAATGTCATCTAGAATTACAAGGATCTTCTTTTCTTGAATTAATCTATGCCGCAACCTCTCTGCTCTTACAATTCTGCTTTTGATCTCATGGAATTTTTCTAGACCCACTTGTTCAGCGATATCTTGTTGAATCTTTTCCACATCTGGAGTTTGGGATACAGTCGTGAACGCTACTTTATCAAATAAGTTTTCTTCCTTCGCTATTCTTGCAACTTCTTTTGCAAGCATAGTTTTGCCAATGCCACCCATCCCGTACATCCCTGTCATCCTAACATTAGAATCTTTTAGAGCCTCTGTGATTTCCCTTAGAGTTTGATCCCTTGATTCAAAGACCTCGTAGCCTTTGTTTGCAACAGAATTTTGAATGCCAGGATGATAAGAAACCCCGTCAAATTTGTCAGACTTGTTGATCTCACTTATAACAACTTGCACCTTCTTTTTTGCTTTCCTGCTTAGTTGATGTCGTGACACCAAATTCAGAAACGGCCCCTTACTTGAACATCTTGTCTTTGCATGGTCTTCATTTTGCAGAAAGCTCTCAGACTCTTCTTTGATTCTGTCTACTTCATTTAGCCAGTTTTCAACATCAGCTTCAATTTCTTCACCATTTCTTCTAGCCTCGTCTACACGATGTTGCAACCTATCTCTAGCGTACCCCAACTCTTGAATTTGAATTCTAAGGCTATCTACATTGCTGCTGTAGAAAAATAGATAACCCAGTTGGCGGCAAACCGGTTTGACTGTATACTCTGCAGCCTTTGCAGCAATTGAAGTAGCAATTCCAATGAGAAATTCCATGCTTTTTAAATTACTCTTCTTTTGCTTTTCCACTAATGCTTGTCGACTTTCTGATCTGATCTGTCTTCTTATATTATCTTTTGACACATTGGAACTAGATCCAAAAATATATATATATATATATATATATATCCACAAAAAGCAAGAAGAAGAACAGAGTAACTTCAATAAGATCCAGCAAAATGGATAAGAAACTAAAAGATATAAGGACCATAACTCTATGATTAAGGATTGCTCCGTCTTTATCTAAAGTTAGTGTACACAAGGCAGTTAAAACAAATTACATATATGAAGCTTCAAATGTTTCTACTGATAGCTGTAATTACGTATATGAAGCTTCTAATGTTTCTACTGATAGCTGTAATTACAATTTAATTGTGACATACAATAACAAGCTAATAACAGAATCATTAGTTACTTCATGAATCCTATACCGGCTTAACTTATCTCAGGCAGAACCTCAAAATTATTCGATACTTCTGTTTAGATTTTTTAAACGACTATACCCGACAAGCGTTTAATTTAATATTTTTTTATCAAAATTTTTTTTTTCCCTTATTTTGAAATTGCACCAAAAGTCTTGCGAGTAAGTCACTTGAAATTTTCAAAACTTCTTGAAAATAAATTAAAAAAGAGAAGGAAAAAAAACTCATTCTAGACATATAAACTCGTGTTTGGAAATGGTGCTGAGAGTGTTTTCGAAAATTTTGCCTCCAAAGGCGTTCAAAAACATTTCCATAACCACTTGAAAACAATACCAGACGGTAATGTCATAATAAAAAGCACAAGAAAAACGAGAAAAAGAAAAAAAGGAAAATTGACACCAACGCAAAGCTGGTGAGCATCATTTTTCAAGAGACCAAAAATTATCATGAAATGAAGGTCGTATATAACACGCAAAAGCATGTACCTGCAGATGTCTTGTGGCAACAAATAATGGAGAGGTTAGCTCTATAAAAGGGCAGCAGCACGTTTTTTATGATATTTATGATCCTTCAGAAACTTAAGGGAAGAAAAAGAAACTTTGTTTCCCCTTCCGTTGGCTATTGTTGGAAATAAAAGGGTTTTAGGCAAATATAACACAAGAAGACTGAAATCAAGGCCAAAGGAAACGAAGGTATGCAGCTCTCTTTTCAGTTGATGGACGCCGGGGAAGCTGCTGCTGATTTGCGTTGGCTTGTTTTAGATCATATTAATAGGTAAAGAGCAAAGCCTGCAGAGTTTGAGAGGATATTGATGAGATATGGAAATTCAAGACAAAAACAAAAACAAAAATAAAATAAAATAAATAAACAAAGGTTCAGCCATGTTGGGTAGCCGTTTCTTTGCTAGATGCTAATGCTTCTATGACTAATAACTTATGTCTTATGACTAATACAATTGTATGGGAATCCTAACTATAATCACCCTTTTTTCATCACTCTTTGAAATTCCTTTCTCATTCTTATTTCAACCCAATAGAAGGTCTAAATCATAATCCTGTTAAAGTCAACTAGCCTCCAAGACAATTCAAGAAAAAAAAGTTAGTCTCTAAGACAGCAGGCTTCCTCTAAGACTCGGAGGGTTTAAGGGAATTATTTGTTTTTTTTTAATCTACCAACAATTTTTTTTTTCCTTACTTTGAATATTACACCAAAAAATCACAAAATATGAGCTGATGGGCATTATTTTCAATGGATCATGAATAGTGAGAATTATATCGTCAAAATAATAATAATAATTGACAAAAGTACATACGATGGAGAGGTTACCTAGCTTGATGAAGAACAGAGCGCGTATTTGACAAGCTAGATTCCGAAGCCAAAAGTAACAAACACCGGTCTCTTTTCTTTTTTTTTTTTCTGCTGACTTATATGGTATTTGACAACTTTGGGAATGAAAAAAGAAGAAAGGAAATAAACGATTTTTTTTTTTCTTTTTTTTGGGTTTAAGTTGGCTGCTGTTGGAAATGAAAGGGAACAATATAGAGTACAAAACACAAGGAGACTGAAATCAAAATCAGAGGAAACGAAGGATCTACTCTTTTTTCAGTTAATCAATGGTCGGCGGGGCTGCTGCTGCTGCTGTTGATTTCTTGTGGCTTGGTTATCTGTAGGGTTTGAAATGATCTATGGAACAAGAGTCAACGATCAAATAGTAGTGTTCTCTTTTGTTATTATTATTATTATTATTTTATTGAATCGTCCATATGATTGGAGTTGGTGCGTGGGTCCATCTGGATGAATCATCCATCTCAAGTATTTTCAGCCTTCCAGATCATATTAGAGGGTCCAGATTAACCCAAGGGCAATTTCTTTCACAGGTCACCTTCAAAGCCGACGCCAAAAGGCTCTCTGCTCAGTGCTCCGTAATATGAGTGGCAGTTCTACCTTCATAATCTTGAGAGTTGCGTTGTCTTTTAAATTAATAGGGCCCTTTTTTAATTTTTTTGGCTGGCATGGGAGCTTTACATGTTATTTGATTAAAATTATATCCTAGACAAAATAATGCTCTTTCTAAAGAATTTGTCAACACAGGCCATGAGAAGGGGATATATAACATTTTTACAAGCAGGAATTAGAACACTTCCGGTGGAGATTTTTTTCATTTTTCTTTGAAAGGATATTTTTCCTTCTTTTTTTTTTTTTAAGAACAGATTCTTTCATTTTGACTAAAGCATATTAGTATATTCAAAAGAAAAGAAGATTTCTAAGTAAATATTGATTTAGAAGAAAGAAAGCGATTTGATTTATCCAAAACAAATTTCCATTTTCAGTAGAAAGTGGATGTAATGATCTAATTGAGCATTAAAAACCATATTAGCTGTGTTGAACCTTCTCCTTTTTTCTAGTTTGTAAATGTTGGTATTTTATCAAACCACGTTGTATTTTTTACTTCTCATCTAGATATTATTTTTTATTTAATTTTTTTTATTTATAGTTATCCTCTATGAAATAATGAATGCTGCGGCCAATTTTAACAGATCTTTTGTTAAAAGAATTCTTATTATTATTTTATCTATTAATAAAATTACTTTTAAGGACAAAAAGTATTTACAAAATTCTTAGTACACACTCTCATCTTAAAATATTACAATGATTATGCCTTATTTTTCTATAAAAATAGAGATGGATTCCAAAGTTAAAAAGTCTCTCTATAAAAAAAAATGACTTATTTTTTCTTCAAAATTCCTGCTTTTCATTCAATTCTAATGGTTTTACATAAACGAATTACATAAATTGTATTGCATTGAAGGAATCGATGGTTTGGTTTAATAAAAGAAAAATTGTTCAACGAAAAAATGTCTTTCGAAGGATAAAGTATCGTTTCAATCAAAAAGAAAAAATACAAATTATATTTATATTAGTTGTTTAATTTATATCGTATCGTGTTTAATAAATGGATTATAATTTCTAAATACAACAATTATCGACATTATGACTACTCCTCTAACTTTTAACTGAACAACAATAATCTTGATCAGACATATCATCCGTCCTATTGGTACCATCAATTTATAACATGTCATCAACAAAAAAAAGTTCTTAAGATGACTTAAAAGAGAAAAAAAATCTACTCATTTTGTATGAAAAAAAATGATGGTAAATTTAAACATTTCATTTGGTGTATTATGCATTGCATTTTGACCAGTATTTACATCGTTGTTATTTAAAAAATTCAAACACTTGTAGAAAAGCACAGATTGAAAAACATTAATTTATGACTTATATATAATATTAACGAAAGTTACGTGCAATTGAAAAAAGTGTTACGATAACATATTACAAAGTTACATCGTCGTTCCCAAAAAATTATCGATACATATAAACGGACAATAATGCCTATTAAATGAATGGATAACTATGACCTTACCAAATCACCTTCTCCCCTTTACACTTGAAAGTAGGTTGCACCATAATTACTGTCAAAAAGATACAAAATAAATGATGCCACCTATAATACTTTTAGCCTAACCACCTATGGTTACAGTGTCTAATTACTTAATTAATAGTGGATGAAACTTCCATCCGGATAGATAGAAGCAAAATTTATATTATACATATATATATATTATATGGATTAGTTTTCAAGAGTTACTTCTTCACGGTGGTTACCGATCTTTATTATAATAATAAGTGCATACTTTAATTACATTTAATGATGTAGTTTTTATATGACCCGTTGTAGATTCTAGAGGAAGTACTAAATTAAATCTTGCTATTATTATAGTTTTTATTGAGTTTCGTGATAATGATCAATGGTAGTTCTAATTAGTTATCGACGCTAAATTCTAAGATACAATAAAACAAAACACAAAATGAGAGGGTTGAATATAAATAATTAAATTAAATAAAACACAAGAAAATAAATAAAAACAAACAAGAATTACAAAACCATTCCCCTCTATCACTAAACAATAACTATACATTTAATCATAGAATTATTTGAATTTTCTATTGAAACTATTAACCGTAGATAACAACAAGCACTGTTATCCTAATCTTTCCTTACTGTGTCGTTTAATAAAACAAGCTTTTTATTAAATCTCTTTCCATTAAATAACCTAGAATAAGTTTTTTAGATTTAACCTAACGGAAGTATTAAGATGAGAAAGATAGGTTATCTAAGCAACAAACACAAAGTCAGTTAATTCAACCTAAGTTATGCACCACATATAATCATACAAAAGTCACTAGCAATTATTGATCATAATTTGCTACTAATGATTAGAAAAACAAGACCATCACAGATCAAGTATTCCTATCTAACAATAAATAATTCTCAAGTCCTATTTAATTGTGTACCCAAACAAAATTAGAAAATAATTATGAACAATAATTATAGAAGAATATAAATAATCTCAATTGGAAAACCGAAAAATAATCTGAAAACTAATCACATAGCCATGTCTAGGGTAAAATCACCTAGCCATGTCTAGGGTAAAATCACCCTTCATTAAAAAACAAAACAAAACTAAAAATATAGAAAAAGAAAAGAAAGATGGAAAAAGAAGAAAAATACTTATGGCGTTGAAGAGTCTTCTAAGCCGATGATTCTCCTCAAGCCACCACTAGAACTTCTCTCTCATCTCTTCTTTTTCCCCCCCTCTCCTAAGGCTGGCAAAAAACTAATTAATAGAAAGATGTCTTTTTGTGTTCTAAGTTAATGTATTTATAGACTTTCAAAGTTAGGGTTGAAATAGAAAAGTTCAGAGTTCGGAGCTCTTTTGGCCACAAAATCAAAGCGCCATGGATCCCATTTTCTCTAGCCTAGACACTTGGAACTCCTCCAAATTTATATTTCGAGCTTCCAAGTGTCTTAATTTAAGCCTCCAACATACCTATAAAACATAAAAACATAATTAAAACAAAAAATGCTCAAGAATTAAGCAAAAAAATATGAGAAAACTTATCGGTAAACTATGTCAAATTACGCGTTCACTTGCTGTAGCAAGTGACATGTTGACTTAAAGATTATTTAAAAAAAAATCTCTCTTTTAATTTTTAACAACTAACATAGAAATATCAACGATATATATTACTAATAACAATAACCAAGATTCCCCATAATCTTCATGATTTGCTTTATATTCATTTTTTTAAATAACTAGTGTAGGCACACTTCCTTTTGTACATGCAACAGGCCAGTGCTTTTATAACATTCATTGAACCAATTTAAAAATATATATATATATATATATATATATTTTAGTAATATTTTTATTTATCTAATGTGAAATTCGGTATAGAATTGTGTTTAGAACACAATTTTTTTTTTTGTTGGAGTACCTCTACGCTTCACTAAAAACACTTCACAAATCAAAGCACGTAGTTTTATTTTCACTTCTTGCACCTGCACGTGGCTCACTATTGCCTCCTTGGGCATCTGAGTTGTTGTAGTTTTTATAAATTTGTGAATTTCGAGTTAAAATGGTTCGTAAAGTATAGTATTTCTCTTCTTATTAACACTGAAGGCATATATAGTGTCGGCTTAATTTCTTCTCGAAACTCAATTTCTTATTTTTGTTTACTATTTATATATATAATGATAATATCATGTATATATATATATATATATATATATATATATATATATATTCATTCATTCATTCTTGAAGGCCCTCGTGCCCAATTTTTGAATTGGTCTTCAGTACTAGTTTATTATAACAAATTCCCAATGTAATATGTATATATCTTCTTTTTTTTTGTTGTTGAAGAATGTATTATATATACCTATAGACATAGATAGAAAACTTAGTTTTACGTGTTCTAAAATAAAACCTCAATGTCTCCTAAAAAATATTCAAGCCTCAATAGATTTCTTTACATAACTTTTTTTCACGAAAAAATATAGAGCCTTAAAGATATATATTGAGGCCTAAATATAGAGCCTTTGAATTATAAACATCATTTTAAAACTTCAATTTTTAAGTTTGCGTTTTTGTTAGTGTATACACTTCTGCTTAATTCTTTCGGGTCTTAGATGTTTGTATGTCTGTACAATTTCATATATATTTTTAGATCTTCCAAAACTTTAAAATACCTATAGTTATTTTATTTTATGTTTTATTGTTGCGTTGTATCGAATTGTTTAGTTTTTTAACCCAATTACTTAAGAATAACTTCTTATTGTGTTTGGATTGAAAGTATGAAAAAATAAATCTTAATTTTAAATTGGCCCTTTTACAATTGTTTTTCTTCAGGCCTCAAAATTTTTTGAGCCGATCTAGGTATAAAGTATTTAAAGTTCAGATCCCCAACTCTAGTTTAAAAAAAAAAAGTGGAAGAAAAAAAAGCAGTGAAAATTGATAAACCCTATTTTTTAATCGACCATGAGTTGTGGTATGGTTTGAAAAAAAAAAAAGGCTAATAAAAAAACCACTTTATCTATAATGAAATGCAAAAAAAAAAAAAAAAAAAACTTTTAAATTTTTTTAGAAGCTCGTTATCTTGTAAATTTCAAACCGCTAAGTTTTGTTTTTTTGTCATTTTTTCTATTGTCTTAATCGCATAATTTATATGAAATAAAGAATAAAAGTTATACGTAAAAGAAAAAATAAATTTATGAAGACGCTTTGAAATTTGAGGATGACAGAATGAGGTTATGCAAAGCTTGGATGCAAACTTTTTAAGAAAAAAAATAATAATACTTTACATAAACTTAGAAAAGAATAAAGAGCAGGTGGTTTAAAAAAAAAAAAAAAGCAAATAAGTTTTAGAACAAAACAGAGCGTTACAATTAATGGTTAGGGATTAATGATTGATGAAGTTATAGAGAATGAAAACTACTAAACCTTGTCCACATCGAATCATGTGATTATCATTTTTCAAATATGATATCCTTCAATTAACATTATATATTTCACCAAATCACAAAGAATTATGAAATAAATCTTTAATTTATATTTTAATATTTTTAAAATAAAAAATAAAAAGCCATGTCATTAGGTTATAAACAAGTTGTCCACCTAAATCATATTCTAAAAGATTTCTAAATTAAATGCTCATGAATTGTCAGAATATTTTTCTGGTCAACTATCCACCTCGTCACACCATGAAATTTATAATAAACAACTAATATAATAGTAATTATTGCAAACATAACCATTGAAACCACACAAATATATATATATATATATGAACTTGTTTACAATGATTACATTTCTAGTGAGGGTATATTTTAAAAACAATTGATGATATGGCATGATCAGAATTCAACCTCATTAATTATCATTATTTTTTGGTCAACCATCACTTTATTACAATCGTTAAAGTTATATCAAATGGCTAATAATAACAATACCTATTGCAAACGTAACTATTAAAACTACACCTATATATACATATATATATATATATATATATATAGAGGATGGTCTTACGTCTGGTACCGTATCTGGTTTGGATAGCAATTCCTACCCTTGGATGCAAATTAAACAGCTATGATCGATTGAACGGCATCCTAAAACAAAAATAGCATGCATGGACACATTACGAAAAGATCGAAAATGTAATTAATTGTTTTAAAAATGTAGCCTAATAAACAAATTGTCGTTTTAATCATTTACACCTTGTAGTTGAGAGACCAAAGATCTCGTTGGCCTGTAACGTCCCGAAATTTATTTAATATTAATGTAATGTAAATGATGAATTAGTGTGCCATAATTAAAGTTTTAACTTTAATTAGATTATTTGGTTGGATTTTTAGTTTTTGGTTGTTTTGTTAAATTGATGTGTTCAAAAGATTCCTTGTTGATTTAAAATGATGTTTTGAGTTTTAAAACACAACAATTTGTAAAATGTTAAAAATACTCCGTTTTGCAAAACCGTGGGCGGCACATGGTTTTCGCACAGTAAAACCGTCCACCGATTTTCTCTATTTATTTCTCTCTTCTCTCTCTCTCTCTTCACTCTCACGAGCTCTCTCTCTCTCTCCTTTCTCTTGGTCTCTCGGCAGCCTCCCTCTCTCTCTTAATCTCTTTCAAAAATTTTGATTTCCATTCGAATCCAAGCTTCGGAACAGCAAGGAGGAAGCTCGGGGACGTGATTCGGCGACCGAGAACGCGGATTGAAGCTTCGATTCGAGGTTAGATTCGAAATTTCTAAACTTTTTACAAAATTTTCGATTTTGTGTGTTTTTGAAATCTAAGTTTGTTTTAGCTTAGAAAACCGTGGATTTGTGTTAAATGAACTTAAAACAACTAGAATCTAAACCTAGATTGAAGAAAAACGGATTGGATTCAAGATTTTCATTTTTCTCATCTTTTTCTCATTTTTGGATTTTTGAGGATTTTGAGTTTAAATGTTGTTTAAATGATTCCAAACATGTTTTAGAATGTTTTTCTATCAAGTATAGTTGTTTTTCATGCCTGGGATTTGAGAAAAACAGGTTAGAAACAAGATTTGGATTTTGGGGATCGAGAAACCCGTGGCTGGGATTTCTGGATCTTCCCAGTTCGGCAGGCCGGAGTGATGATCGGCAGGCCGGTGTTCTTCCGACCGGCAGGCCGAATCTGGGGAAATGTTCGGCAGGCCGAACCTCGTTTCCGGCAGGCCAAACTGTACAGTTCGGCAGGCCGAAGCAGGGCGTCCGGCAGGCCGACCGAGGCATGGAAAATTTTGTGATTTTTACCCGATTTCACTGTTTTGAACCCTAATTTAAATCCCAACCTTATAGGATGATTTTAATGATACAAATGGCACACTAGGACATCATGAAGTGATTTAGTAACATAGAATGTCTCGAACTAGATATTGATCGACTTAGTTTGTATCTAGGATTGTTCGTGGTTCCGTGGAGCTAACGTATAGCGGATCGGGATTACGGTGTGGGGTACCGGCACGAGTACTGAGGTAGGACTTCTATCCTATTTCTTTGGTAGCCTGGTTTTGAAATGATTTGGCTTTGAAAAGGATTTCTATCAAAATATTTTCAACGGTTGTTTGAAAATGGTTTTATCGGTTATATTTTATATACCGTGACATGAAATGAATTTCATAATGAATGTAATTGACAACACTCGGTAATTGGGTTTTGAATGATAATGATAATAAACACATGGGCATGATGCCATATCAGAGATCGGGTCGTGATCGACCTTGGGGGCAGGTCCCGAAACCCAGCTGGGCCACTACGGTGGTGATTTCATGGTTTGCCTAGGTAAATGTAAACTGGTGTTTTGATTTGACGAGTAGACTGTTCTGTGTCAGAACGGTTCTACTCAATTTATTTATTTATTTATTCAATTTCCCTTTTTGTATAACTCTTGATAATGTTATGTTTCTTTGCATTAAATTATTTTATAAAACTTAATCCTACTGAGCCTTTCGCTCACGTTTTATCTGTTTTAAATTTCCCCCCCCCCCCTTCTAGGTGGTTTCCCATTTAGGTTTGGAGAAGATTCTTCGGACCGAACTCAGGAGCAATAGGAGAATTTATTTACATTCTGTATTTATTAATCAAGGCATGCAAGACTTAACTTTATTTGTACTTGGACTGTAATTGTATTTATGATATTGTCAGAACCATGTGTGTGCACAAGTTGTGGGTTGTGGAACCCATATTCGCGGTTTTTATTCAATTATTGTTATTTGTTTAATGATTTTAAATTCTTTATCAAATGTGGTGGAAAAATCTTCTTAATTTTATTTAATTTGATTCTCAAACTCTCGATTTTTAATTAAATTCTCTTTTAATTAATCTAAATATTCCGCCACGTCACCTCCCGTACTCCGGGGCGTGACAGAATGGTATCAGAGCTCAAGGTTATGAACCTTGGGAATTGTGCACACATAGGTTTGACAATGAAATACCTCCGACAGTCCAAATTTTGTTTTCAGAAGTGAGAGAATGGCACCTAGACGTCGTTCGACAGCTGACGTCGAGTTCGGAAATGATGAGGGCCTGATGAGGTCTATGATTGCGGCTTTCCGGCAGATGGCAGCCAGGACTAGACCGGAAGACTCCAGTGTTGGTAGTCGGCATGCTTTCTTTAAGGAATTTCGGCGGGCGTCTATTCCGACTTTTGATGGCAATGGGGATCCGCAGTTATGAGAGTATTGGTTGGATTCGATCTTGAAGCATCTTGATACTCTTGGTGTGCCTGAGGAGTATCGTGTGGAGTTTGCGGCGTATAAGCTCGAGGGTGGCGCTAACACCTGGTGGAAACAAACTAAGCGTCTGGAGCGCGGTGGCGATATCGGTTGGGACAAGTTCGAGGAGCTGTTCTATGATCGGTATTTTCCGCAGGGGTATAGAGATCAGAAGGCAGCTGAGTTTTATAGATTGCAACAGGGTGATATGTCAGTTCGGGAGTACGAGGCAAAGTTTAGCGAGTTGGCTAGGTTTGCTCCATCAGTTGTGGCATCGGAGCGCGAGAAATGCATCAAGTTCCAGGAAGGACTCAAGGCTCCTATTCGACGGCAGTTGGTTGCTCTACGGCTTAGGGGTTTCGGAGAGCTTGTGTCGTCGGCGATCTCCGTGGAGAATGATTACGTGCAGTATTGTGAGGATCGAGCCAAGGCTTCAGGAGGACCGCAGAGGAGTGGCAGGAAGAGCACCAGTAGTCGTCCAGCTCCGGGGAAAGGCAAGCAAGGCGGTGCGACCAGTGGCAGTAGCAGTTCGTCTGGCAGCGGGCGCAGCAACCCCTACAGCTTTCATTGTCATTTCTGTCAGCAGCCCGGACACATCAAGAGGAATTGCCCGATCAGGAGTGCTCGTCTTGGATCGCAGACCGGGGAGGATGCCAGTCGTCAGTCTCAGCCTCAGCCTCAGACCCTACCTCCGCCTCCGTAGTACCCGCAGTTGCAGTATCCGCAGTTTTCTCCTCAGCAATTCTCATATCCGGCACAGGGGCAGCAGCCGCAGTATTTTCAGCACAGTGTTCCTCAGTATAGAGCGCCGAGTACAGGTAGTGTGCAGTCATCTCCATCTCAGCAGTATCGGCCGAGTAATGCAGGACCCAGTAATGTCGGTAGAGGAAAAGGGAAGGCGCCAGTGCAGGTTCATGCAATGGCATCTGGAGGGTCAGATTCTCAGACTGGTAACGCGGTTGTCGATGGTATGGTTTTGGTTTCTAGATCTCTAGCTCGCGTTTTATTTGATACCGGTGCCTCTCATTCTCTCATTTCGAGTTCTTTTGTACATGCCTTGGGATTAGAAGTAGAAGAGTTTAAGGAACCCCTAGTTATAACTTCTCCTTTGGGGCGGGTGTGTGTGAATTGTATGTGTAAATCTTGTAAAATAAAGATTGGGGATGAGATTTTGAAAAGTGATTTGATTGTACTCCCCATGAGTTCCTATGATGTGATTTTAGGGATGGACTGGTTGTCCAGGTATAGTGCAGTTGTGGACTGCCAACTTAGAAAAGTGACCCTAGTGTCTGAAAGTGGGACGGTAATCACTTACCAGGGTGGTGGTGATTGGCTAATGAGTGAGCGTCTCATGAAGTCATGTCTAGGAGGGCGAAGGAATCTAGATTGTTTTGCTTTTCTTGCCAATCTAGATTGCGAGCCCTATGTTTCGAGTAGTAGTGTAGCGATTCCGGTGGTTGGTGAGTTCGAGGATGTTTTCCCCGACGAGTTATCAGGGTTACCACCGCATCGGGAGATTGAGTTCGGTATCGAGTTGTTTCCAGGGACATCACCGATTTCTATGGCACCTTATCGGATGGCGCCGGCAGAAATGAAGGAATTGAGGAAGCAACTTCAGGAGCTTGCTGATAAAGGATATATTCGGAATAGCACATCTCCGTGGGGAGCACCTGTTTTGTTCGCTAAGAAGCACGATGGGACTCTCAGGTTATGTGTGGATTATCGGCAGTTGAATCGTGTTACGGTGAAGAACAAGTATCCCTTGCCTAGGATTGATGAGCTATTTGACCAGTTGGGAGGTTCGCGATACTTCTCGAAGATTGATTTGCGGTCAGGTTATCATCAGCTCAGAATCAAGGAAGAGGATATTCCCAAGACAGCTTTTAGGACTCGGTATGGGCACTTCGAGTTTCTGGTTATGTCTTTCGGGTTGACGAATGCTCCGGCAGCTTTTATGGATCTGATGAACAGGATAATTAGGCCGTATCTGGATCAGTTTGTGATCGTGTTCATCGATGATATTCTTGTGTATTCTAAGACTTGGGAGGAGCATGAGCAGCATCTGCGGATCGTGCTTCAGACTCTGCGGGAGCACCAGTTGTATGCTAAGAGGGAAAAGTGTGAGTTCTGGATGACTGAGGTCAAATTTCTGGGTCATGTCATCTCGGAGCATGGTATTTCGGTGGATCCGTCTAAGATTGAAGCTATATTAGAGTGGGAACGACCAAGGAATGTAGCGGAGATTCGCAGCTTCTTAGGTCTTGCTGGATATTACAGGAAATTTGTAAAGGACTTTTCGAAGATTGCAGCTCCGTTGACGAGGTTGATCAGGAAAAACGTCAGGTTTGAGTGGGATGAAGACTGAGTCTGCTTTTCAGGAATTGAAGAACTGGTTGACTTCAGCTCCAGTATTAGTTATTCCTAGTAGTGACGAGCCGTATGAGGTTTATGCTGATGCTTCAGGGCGTGGACTTGGATGCGTGTTGATGCAGCATGGACGTGTGGTTGCGTACGGATCGAGACAGCTACGACCTCACGAGCGGAATTATCCTACTCACGATTTAGAGCTTGCAGCGGTGATCTACGCGCTGAAGATTTGGAGGTGTTACTTGTATGGAGCATCGTTTCAGGTCTTCTCCGATCACAAGAGTTTGAGGTATTTGTTCACTCAGAGGGATCTCAATCTGAGGCAGCGCCGATGGGTGGAGTACATGGAGGATTATGATTTCGCGTTGCAGTATCATCCTGGGAAAGCTAATGTGGTCGCGAATGCGCTTAGCAGAAAGTCTTCAGGGATTCTCGCTTGTTTGATTTTTGAGGACTGGAGCAGGGATGCGACAGTGAGTGAGTATCGGCTACAGTATCATGAAGACGGTGATCGAGTTTTGTTGTATCACGTGGAAGCGACTCCAGCTCTTGTTCGGATGGTGAAGCAAGGTCAGTGGCAGGATCGACATTTGTAGGGGATTTGGTCGTGGATTCAGAACGGGGAGCAGTTCGAGGAATGGAGCGTGCATGCAGATGGATCGTTGTACTTCCGGGAGCGTCTTGCAGTTCCAGTTATCGCCGAGGTGACGAAAGCCGTTCTAGATGAAGCTCATAGGTCTCAGTTCGCTATTCATCCGGGGAGCACCAAGATGTATCGTGATTTGAAGAGGCACTATTGGTGGAGAGGCATGAAGAAAGATGTTCGCGAGTACGTGGCCAAGTGTTCGACGTGTCTCCAGGTGAAAGCTGAGCATCAGAAGCCTGCAGGTCAGCTTCAGCCGCTTCCTATTCCAGGGTGGAAATGGGAGCATGTGACGATGGATTTCCTCACAGGTTTGCCGAGGACGGAGCAGCAGCATGATGCAGTTTGGGTTGTAGTCGACAGGTTGACGAAATCGGTGCATTTCATTCCGTTTAGGTCGACGTGTTCCAGGAAGATTCTCGGGGAGCTGTATATGCAGAACATTGTGAGGTTGCATGGAGTTCCTTTGTCCATCACCTCTGATCGAGACACCAGGTTTAATGCTAAGTACTGGAGGAGTTTTCAGGAGGCTTTGGGTACGGATTTGAACTTTAGTACGGCATTTCATCCTCAGACTGATGGGCAGTCTGAGCAGGTTATTCAGGTTCTCGAGGATATGTTGCGTGCTTGTGCGTTGGACTTCGGCGGGAATTGGAAGCAATGTTTGCATTTGGCGGAGTTCGCGTACAACAACAGTTATCAGGCGAGTATCGGTATGGCACCATTTGAGGCGTTGTATGGGCGACCGTGTCAGTCACCTGTGTATTGGGCCGAGCCGGAAGATAGAGTTATTCTTGGGCCAGATGAGATTCGTGACAGCAACGAGAAAGTCGCGGTGATTCGGGATCGGTTGAGAGCAGCTCAGAGTCGGCAGAAGAGCTACGCGGATAGGAGACGTAGACCTTTAGAATTCGCGGTTGGAGATTTTGTTCTCTTGAGGGTGTCACCTCGTAAGGGAACTATGCGGTTCGGGGTGAGTGGGAAACTCGCGCCGAGGTATATTGGGCCGTTCGAGATCACTCAGCGTGTTGGTGTGGTCGCTTATCGGCTTGATCTTCCGCCCGAACTTTCTCATGTGCACGATGTGTTTCATGTGTCTATGCTTAGGAAGTGTCCACCTGAGCAAGGTAAGATAGTATCGTTTCGCGATGTGCAGGTTCAGGAGGATACGACGTACAAAGAAGTGCCGATTCAGATCATCGACCAGAAAGTGATTAGCTTGCGTCGTCGTGAGATACCGTTGGTAAAGGTCGTGTTGCAGCATCACGGTGTTGATGAAGCCACTTGGGAATTAGAGTCGAGTATGCGGGAATTGTATCCGCATTTGTTTTGTTTTTGAGATGAGTTGTAAATTTCGAGGACGAAATTTCTTTTAGGGGTGGAGAGCTGTAACGTCCCGAAATTTATTTAATATTAATGTAATGTAAATGATGAATTAGTGTGCCATAATTAAAGTTTTAACTTTAATTAGATTATTTGGTTGGATTTTTAGTTTTTGGTTGTTTTGTTAAATTGATGTGTTCAAAAGATTCATTGTTGATTTAAAATGATGTTTTGAGTTTTAAAACACAACAATTTGTAAAATGTTAAAAATACTCCGTTTTGCAAAACCGTGGGCGGCACATGGTTTTCGCACAGTAAAACCGCCCACCGATTTTCTCTATTTATTTCTCTCTTCTCTCTCTCTCTCTCTTCACTCTCACGGGCTCTCTCTCTCTCTCCTTTCTCTTGGTCTCTCGGCAGCCTCCCTCTCTCTCTCAATCTCTTTCAAAATTTTTGATTTCCATTCGAATCCAAGCTTCGGAACAGCAAGGAGGAAGCTCGGGGACGTGATTCGGCAACCGAGAACGCGGATTGAAGCTTCGATTCGAGGTTAGATTCGAAATTTCTAAACTTTTTACAAAATTTTTGATTTTGTGTGTTTTTGAAATCTAAGTTTGTTTTAGCTTAGAAAACCGTGGATTTGTGTTAAATGAGCTTAAAACAACTAGAATCTAAACCTAGATTGAAGAAAAACGGATTGGATTCAAGATTTTCATTTTTCTCCTCTTTTTCTCATTTTCGGATTTTTGAGGATTTTGAGTTTAAATGTTGTTTAAATGATTCCAAACATGTTTTAGAATGTTTTTCTATCAAGTATAGTTGTTTTTCATGCCTGGGATTTGAGAAAAACAGGTTAGAAACAAGATTTGGATTTTGGGGATCGAGAAACCCGTGGCTGGGATTTCTGGATCTTCCCAGTTCGGCAGGCCGAAGTTCATGTTCGGCAGGCCGGAGTGATGATCGGCAGGCCGGTGTTCTTCCGACCGGCAGGCCGAATCTGGGGAAATGTTCGGCAGGCCGAACCTCGTTTCCGGCAGGCCGAACTGTGCAGTTCGGCAGGCCGAAGCAGGGCGTCCGGCAGGCCGACCGAGGCATGGAAAATTTTGTGATTTTTACCCGATTTCACTGTTTTGAACCCTAATTTAAATCCCAACCTTATAGGATGATTTTAATGATACAAATGGCACACTAGGACATCATGACGTGATTTAGTAACATAGAATGTTTCGAACTAGATATTGATCGACTTAGTTTGTATCTAGGATTGTTCGTGGTTCCGTGGAGCTAACGTATAGCGGATCGGGATTACGGTGTGGGGTACCGGCACGAGTACTGAGGTAGGACTTCTATCCTATTTCTTTGGTAGCCTGGTTTTGAAATGATTTGGCTTTGAAAAGGATTTCTATCAAAATGTTTTCAACGGTTGTTTGAAAATGGTTTTATCGGTTATATTTTATATACCGTGACATGAAATGAATTTCATAATGAATGTAATTGACAACACTCGGTAATTGGGTTTTGAATGATAACGATAATAAACACATGGGCATGATGCCATATCAGAGATCGGGTCGTGATCGACCTTGGGGGCAGGTCTCGAAACCCAGCTGGGCCACTACGGTGGTGATTTCATGGTTTGCCTAGGTAAATGTAAACTGGTGTTTTGATTTGACGAGTAGACTGTTCTGTGTCAGAACGGTTCTACTCAATTTATTTATTTATTTATTCAATTTCCCTTTTTGTATAACTCTTGATAATGTTATGTTTCTTTGCATTAAATTATTTTATAAAACTTAATCCTACTGAGCCTTTCGCTCACGTTTTATCTGTTTTAAATTTCCCCCCCCCCCTTCTAGGTGGTTTCCCATTTAGGTTTGGAGAAGATTCTTCGGACCGAACTCAGGAGCAATAGGAGAATTTATTTACATTCTGTATTTATTAATCAAGGCATGTAAGACTTAACTTTATTTGTACTTGGACTGTAATTGTATTTATGATATTGTCAGAACCATGTGTGTGCACAAGTTGTGGGTTGTGGAACCCATATTCGCGGTTTTTATTCAATTATTGTTATTTGTTTAATGATTTTAAATTCTTTATCAAATGTGGTGGAAAAATCTTCTTAATTTTTATTTAATTTGATTCTCAAACTCCCGATTTTTAATTAAATTCTCTTTTAATTAATCTAAATATTCCGCCACGTCACCACCCGTACTCCGGGGCGTGACATGGCCCTCATTAAGAAGCTTGCATATCTCCCATCAAAACTAGGAGCTCATTTCACCTCAACCGCTTGCCGCTGTCACTGCAAGGCCTAATAATGTTGCCATAGTTGCAAAACCCAAAGATCCTGCCAGTTCTTGGGGCAAGGATTGCAGATCTCTTGTCAAAACTCGCCCTCCTTGACTCACAAACCCACCAAACCTTGTCGTCTTCTATCTAAAACCTATACCAGTGTTCAATATTTTGGCAATCAAGAGAAAGTTGAGAGAGAGAAATAAAAATATTGTTAATCATGATTTAAAATTTGATTTGAAATGATTTTCATCGTTGAGATTTTGTCAGTAACTTGCCCATAATTTGCATTGACTTGTTTCTTCTCTGTGTGTTTTTCTATTTTACAGATATATATTTCAATCAAACTTTTTTTTTATTTGGTTTCTTTTTGGAGAATTGTTAAATTAAGTTTAAAATTATAGGAAAAAAACCTTACGGAGAGATGGAATCTTTCCAGCATATAAAGGCATCTAATTTAAGAAGCTGGAATTTATCTTTTTTTTTGCTCTGAAGATGGAATTTTTTTCATCATGAAGATGATAGAGCTTTCTCTTTTTTTTTAATGTTTTAATTTTTTTTGTTTTAAAAAATAAACAATGACTATCAATTTAATTAGATAAAGTTATATAGTATTGTGCTTCTATTCATCGATTCTTCTGCTTTATGTACCTTCTCATTTACAAGAGATTAAAAGCATATTTTATTCTTTTTTTATTTCTTTATTCAAGTAAGGTTACATTTTGCCCCCTGATTTATAATTTACAAGGGATTCTTCTGCTTCCATTCACCGATTCTTCTACTTTATGTACCTTCTCATTTACAAGGGATTAAAAGCATATTTTATTTATTTTTTTATTTCTTTATTCAAGTAAGGTTACATTTTGCCCCCATGATTTATAATTCAATATTGCCCACTATTTCAGGTCCTTAGCCCTGTTAATCAGTAATCAACAGTGCTATACCCAATAACATCTTCATGAGTATCAAACGGTATGCCAACTCATTACACATATTAGTGCCGGATTTAAGAATTGTTATATATATATATATATATATATATATATTAGTTATAAGCATGTGCCCCATGCATGCTTTTTTTACATTTTCTATATGAATATCTAAATTTTCTTTTAAAATTTAGTTTTAAAGCTTAGTTTGTTGGATAAAGAAAAAAAAAGTAGTAAGGAAAATTAGACAGTAAATTTATTTATGGGGTTGCAAAACATGGCAAAAATGTTTAAGCAGGAGCAAATCTAAAAATAAAGCATTTGAAGGGAGCAATTAGGAGAAAATATTTGTGAGGGCCGTAGTTGAGAAAATTGACTAAAAAATGTTTAGGTAAAAACGTATTTGAGAAAAATTATTTTAATAATAGATTAAGAAGAAACAAGTTTAACAAGATTCATTAGAAACATAAGATACAAAGAATAAAAACAAAAAAAAAAAGCCAAATGGATCAAAATGTATGTTTCAATTAGAACATGTGTTTTGATTGAATATACGCATGAGAGAGAAAGTGTTAGTATATGTACACAAATAAGACAATTTTTTTAAAGAAAAAATAGTCGGCAATATCATATAGAAAATTAATTAGGAGGTATTATGAGAAAATAATAGTTAGGAGTGCCACTTAAAACATATTTGAATGATGGATGTACGTGAGAGAATATATTTTAACATGAATGAATTGGAGAGAATAATATTTATGAAATAAATAATAATTGAAAGTTTCACTGGGAAAAAAAGCATATATAAGTAGAAAAATATATAGGAACCAAAATGAAAAAAAGGTGAGAAAAGCTTAATAAAAAGGAATAGGATCAAAATTATAAGGTCATGTTTAATAAAATAATTGACGATGTAAAATAATATGTAAAAAGAAAAATTTAAAAGTATTTTGATGATATATATTTTAAAAAATTTAATAAGGTAAATTAGGAAAGTTTATAAGATATTAGGAGGAAGTAACAAGAAAAAAAAAACACAAATGTCAGAAGAAAGAATAATAAAACACTGAAAATGCAAATGAGAAAGAAGAAAAGCCAAAATAATAATAATAATAAAGGAAGAGGAACCAAAAGAACAAGGATGGAGAAAGTAATAGAAAATGTGAAAAGCCAAAAAGAAAAGGATGGAAAAGGAAAAAAACAAAACAAAAGAAAAGAAAGCAAAAGTCAGAAAAGGAAGAAAGAAAGAACGGAGGGGCATTCAAAAACAAAACAGAGGAAAACATTTCATTCCCTTCCTCCACGAGTCAAGCCGTGAGAAAGAGGGTTAGCCTCTTTTATATATAGTTATGATATGATATGTGTACATATGAATTTAAAGTATGATATATATGAATGTAAAGTATTTAAAGGGATAAGTTTGCCAAAATAAAAGAGACCTTTTTTTTGACAAAAGCTAATTATGTCAACAGCCTCACCTTCTTTGTTAGTTGACTATAAAAGTTTTCCAAAACATGACTGTTTAATTGTTTTAAAGTGCTAAAAATATCCCTCTATCTATCAAAAAGTGTTTTTAGCTATACATTGTTTGAAATGACATTTTTACCCTTATTAGCATGAAAAATAAATTTAATTGTTTGTCAACTAGAGGTGTAGATTTTTTATTATTCTTTTCTTCAAAATTTCTTTTTTCCTAAACTAAAAAAAAAAAAATCTTTAACTAAACCAAACATTTATTCACAAAAAAAAAAAAAAACTAAACTAAACATTTAGCAAAAAAAACTAAAGCTAAACCAAACAGAAACTTCACCCCCCTGCCAATCCCTCTGATCGCTATAATACTTGATTTTTTAAGCATCTTTGGTAAGAGATGTAATTTTGAGTTAGCTAGAAAGTCATGCGGTGAATATTAGAAGATGTTTAGAAGCTTCAACAAGATTGTAGCAAGTTAAGCATGAGGTGGCAAATAGAAAAAACTAGGTGTCAAAAATTAGAGCTAAGTTGTGACTCATCACCTAGGGAAGCACAAGATGTAGCTACATGGTTAAAAACTACCCCGAAATGGACATGTAGGCACTAGGTCAGTTTCATACGAGTTTGTTAGGTGGCAAGATGCAAGGTGAATACTTGGCGCTTGTGGCAAGCAGTAAAGGTAGCTTAGTATCTTAGGTGACATATGGCACACATGTACAACAAAACATGGAAAACATGATGCATAGTAACAAATGTTGCACCAAGATTTAAGGTGTGTATTATTATGCTTTCTTTATAAATGCTTATAAATAGGGAGCTTGATAGCCATTTTAAGGAAACATAAATTGTGAGAAAGAATAGAAGAGAAAGGAGAAAAAAAGGAGAGAAAGAAAAGAGAAATAAGAGAAAGCAAGAAAAAAATAGTTCTTTTTTCTTTTTTCTTTTTTTAAGTAGCTTGATGAAGTGTACCTTCTACTGCATTACTTAAAAAATAATATATTCTAAAAGTACTTTTTAAATTCATGATATGGTGACTATGAAATGAAAATGTTTTCACACTGTATATGAAGTGTGTTTTATGTATATAGTGTCAATTCTTATGCTTATTATTAACCAACCACGTTATACATTGTCATAAAGATCAAATCCTATAAGGAAAAGAGTTATAGAGGGGGCTAATGAGTAATTCGATGTAATAAAGGTTCTAATAACACGAGATTAACATTATACAAGAGGACCCTAAAGTTAAACTTAAAAGAGAAGTATTTTAAAGTAGAAATAATATGGTTTACATATATTCGTTCATATAGTTCTCATGATACAGTTAGCTTCCAAGTAGAGAATTCAGTTGACTAAGCAAGAATGGTCAAAAGATCTATGACGAGGTTAGAGATATTAAGATGTGAAACTAATTTCTAGCATTTTGTATAAAGATGGTATTTATTTTTGCATAGTGCAATATTGTTTTTATTAAGCTTTCAATGATAGTTGTTGGGAACCAATAAAGGTTGTAAGTCAAGTTAACATTTTTTCTCGAGCCAGTAGGGTTTGGAGCTACTAGTTTTGGAGGGGGATTACAACCGCCCTCCTTGCCATGCACCTCAATTGCCATGAGCCATCCCTGTGTTGTCGTTATAACAACCCTACTTACGTGGTCGTTATTTAACTACATAATAATGTACTTAATTATATCTTATTGCAAGATATTTAGATTTGCATTTTTTTTCTAACATAATAATGATTACTTAAATTAGTTTCTTTCAAAACACTTCTTAAATTAAATTAAAACTTTTAAAAACTAAACATTGTTATAATTATCTTATTTAAAATTTTATGTACACTTGTTGCAGTATCTAATGAAACATATTACTCTAAAATAATCTAGGCTAAGGTTATATAGTTATAATCCTCGGTTTTAAATCACACATGCATAAAACTTATTTATACATACATAATATACTTCAAAACTATTGTGGAAGATATATTTGTAAGCGGTACGCGTACTCATCTCTTCCATCTATCTGCCGCTCGCCACAGCCCATCACATGTTGCTGATAAGTTTATTGCCTACAACATAAACATACTTAAATGAACTTTCGCTCAGCAAGTAGGAATGCATATTCACAAAACTTATCATATAATATTTATCAAAACATACATGAGTTGATTATGCTTCATTATGAACATATCCTATATATCCATCTTATCATACTTAATGGGCTTGAGTGTTCATACTAATTACACACGATCTTTGAAAAGTTAGGGTTTGCAAAGGTCCCCAACGACCCTAGACCTTAAACTAAACTAGACTAAATGCCTCTCCATAGGTTTAGAGGTCTTAACCTATAGGTCGAGAGGTTGGTACAACACTCTTAACTTAACTTATGTATTTAACTTGTCTTATTATGTGTATGCAAGATGACACGTTACTATATAACATAAGCATAATTATAATGTATAATATAATTTAATTTTGTATACATCACACATAATATATATATATATATATATATTTATATAACAAAACATAAGCATGGCATATCTTATCATAAATGACATAACATGGCGTAACTTATAATAACATGGTATAACACTGGTCGTGCATTTTCATGATTTTCATAAAACATGTAAAAACTCTATAATTTGAAAACTGTAGTTTTCAAGTTGTAGGCAAGATTCCTATTTATCTAATTTCTAGAAATAAGACCTGCTAACTTGTCATGTACTTATCCACAATTCTTAGATTTTGTAGAAAAACACCTAGTAAAAGTATGGCCTGAACATGTTTTATGCTAATTAGTTTAACATATCGTAAAAAGGAAATTAATTTTTTTCTTAGGAATTTCCCTTTATTAACTAACTGTCTATTTGGGTAGTTAAAAGAATTAATTAAATTTAAATTTTTATAACTCATAATTCTTGCTTAAATTATTTTCCTTAATTGTCTTTAATTACTTGTGCTTAACGTTAGATAATTAATTAATTAATTAATTATCCTTTCCTTATTACTTAGCTTAATAATTTGTTATATTACCTACATTAGGCTCATTTTCATACAAAGGCCTTTTTTAATAGAAATAGTATTATTGGGCCTATAAGTCCATGTCTGGCTATTGTTCATTACATTAGGCCCAATAAGACTCTCTTACACTAAGGGCATTATACGATATTTGAGCATTAACTATCAGAACTAAGAATTTGTTAGAAAATAGTACATAACGGAATTTTAAAAATTTTAAATAAGAATCTTTTTCCAAATCACATGTTTGACATGCTAAATACATGAATTAATGACAGATCTTATATACCTCTTTTGTATACTGAAAGTAGCAGGAATCTGTGAAGAGAAAAACTTTCCAAAAGAACCTAAACTAAGTGGTCTTCTTTGTTATTCTCTATCCATGATTGGAGTGTGGGTGGCACACATCATATAGCTTTTCCTCCAATGACTCTCCTTCCAACCACTTGAGAAAACCTAGAGCTAAGATTCTTGATATTTAATAATAGCTATTAGGGAGTTTTAGAGTTTCTCTTATGAGAGTACTCACTCTATGCTTCTCAAATGATCTGAATAACAAAGAAAACTCACCACCTATTTATAGTGGTTGAATTTAGGGTTAAACCTTATTAGATTAGGCCTCAAAATTCGAGTCTAGATCAACTTCTGATGAAAAACACGTAAAAAATGCATATACTGATTATCGCATGTTCGGCATGCCAAACTAGGAGATCGTCCTACTGAACTTACTCCATCGGCTTACCAAAGTTTCCTGTCGGCTTGCCGACTATGCAATAATTTGGAATCCTCAAAATATCTTATTTCACCCGAGAATTTTAGATAGAGCCTCAATTTTAATTCAAATAATCCAATAAAAAAGTTATATGATTAAAACAATTATATACAAATAATCTCATAGTAAATAAAATATTATCCAAATAATTCAACATGTTTCTCTTGAATTAATTTACAAAATTAATTTAACCGATAAACTAACATGAATTATTAAATCTACTCTTATCAAATTTTAGCCAATCTAATAATTTAACATAAGTCATCAATATGTAGGAAAAACATGTAGTATCATTATCGGATTTATTATGAGCTAGCAAAGGGGATCCGATGAACATATGTAGATCAAGCTCTTATAATTATAAAGCACATTATTCCAAATACATATTTTATAATTATCAACTCTAACGCTACTCCACTAAAAGCTTATAGCTACACCTCTAACTATATAAAATTACAAACCTCCAATAAACTAACCGTCCATGACATATCATAATGTGTCATATCCCTATAGGATATTCATAATCAGCTTAAGGATAAATTCCGTTTTACCTTCTGATTATTGTTATCTTACTTTCCATTATTTCACCATTAGACTACTTACTATTCATGAATAGTATACCATTTGATTAAATCTACGTATCCAAATAGTTGAGTGCTTTAATCTTCTAATTACAAGTTAATGCATATAAGAGAATATCATTAATTTTACAAAAAACTATAGATTCCATATCTATAAATTATGAGTCTACGTTAATCAAGAGTCACACATCTAACGTACTAGTATGCATACCATCATTAAATCAGGATGTCCCTCTTTGGTACATCAAAAGACATAAGTCAAGAATACGGGCCCATTAGTCATTTTAGGATTAAGACACAACATATATGATTGTTTAAAGTGAATTGATTAAAACAAATAGAATTATTAACCAAATCAATTCAACTTTTATGTCCCGATCTAATACATCGTCATCTATGACAATGTACCAACATTTCTACTCATGAAGTCACATTTCGCTAATTAAGACAAACCATCTCATGTTAGAGATGTAGACAACACAACTATCTTAGTATAAGTAAGCGCTCAACTTTATTCTCTTGATTGTGGATCTTATCATTTAGACCATCCCCTTTAAGATTTAGGTCTTTCGTATAATCTGTTTATCGTATGCATGATCTTAAAGATTTAGACCGACAATCTTAGACTTTTTGTTTGTTTATCATACATTGAACAAAATGAATATAAAGAGGACAACGTTTAGTATATGAATAATAAATAAACTCTTTAGTGATAAAATGTCTTTAAAACATATTACAACATTTACTCTTTAGGACACCCTATCTAACAATCTTTCACTTGCACTAAGTGAGTAAATACGACATGTCTCACATCCCCATAGCCTTTACATGCTTATAAAAAACTCTTCTAGTTAGTGTCTTCATGAAAGGATTAGCTATATTGTCCTCAGACGCGATCTTGCATATTGCAACATGCCCAGTCTCAACGAAGTCCTTTATTACATAATACTGCCAATGAATATGTTTACTATTCTTGTGAAATCTTGGTTCTTTAGCTTTAGCTATTGTTGTAGTATTATTAGACTACAGTGATACCACCTTATTCATACCAGGAACTACCTTAGATCTCCAAAGAACTTACGGAGCACATACTGCTTCTTTCGGAGCATCACTAGTTGCCACATACTCAGACTCTATTATTGAATTCGAAGTGCACTCTTGCTTGACACTTCAATAAACAATGGCGCCTCTACCTAGAGTAAACACAAAACTAGAAGTCGATCTTCTTAAATCCAAATAGGATTAGAAATCCGAATCAGTATATAAAAGAGATGTTAGATCCTCACCCGAATACACTAGCATATAAACTCTAGTCCTTCTCAAGTTCTTCAAAATATACTTATATCCGACTAAAATCGACTAACTATCTTGACCGTATAACAAATGTCTAGTCATATGCAAAACATCACATACATGAGACTACCCACTGTCAAGTATAAGACACATTCTTTATGTATTCTCTTTCTTTGTCAAACTTTGGAGAGTCCTTTCTAGAAAGAGTAATTTCAGACTTAGATGGTTGCTCATCTTTTTTGGAATTCTACATCACATACTTCTCAAGAATTTTATCTATGTATGAAGCTTGGGATAAAATTATCATTTTGTTCTTTCTATCTTAAAAGATTTGGATACCTAGAACATAATTAGCCTCACCCAAGTCCTTTATGTCAAACTACTTGGTCAACCATAATTTGATCGATGACAATGCCTTAAAGTCATTGCCAATGAGTAGAATGTCATCTAAATAGACTAGTAAAAAAACCAACTGCTCATCCTTAATGTGTTTGCAAACACATGGTTCGTCTATGTTTTGTTCAAAAACATAAGTCTTGATCACCTAATCAAATCTTATATTCTAAGAATAGGAAGCCTACTTAAGTCCATAAATTGACTTTAGCAGCTTACAGACCATTGTCTCTTGACCTTTAGCTTTGAACCCGTTTAGCTACACCATAAATTTGCACTCATGGAGATAGCCATTCAAAAAGGTGTCTTGACATCTAATTGCTAAATCTCGTAGTTGAAAGTGACAGCTATGGACTATAGAATACAGATGGACTTTAGCATGGCTGTAGGAGAAAAGGTTTTCTCGTAATCAATTCCTTCTTTTTGCGTGTATCCCTCAGCTACCAATCTAGCTTTATAGGTTTCGACTTTCCCATCTATTCCTCTCTTTCTCTTGTAGATCCACTTACACCCTATAAGTTTTACTCCTTTTGGAAGATCCATAAGTTCTCAGTCTCTATAGACTTCATCTTAGTGTTTATAGCTTCTGTCTAGAGTTTTAAATCAACATCCTCCATAGCCTCTGTATAAGTGTAAGGACCCCTATTATGTTCAACAGGTTTAGCAAAGTCGGCTTTACTATTGAACATATACCTCTCGGGTTGACGGCCGATCCTCCCACTATGTCGACGCTCCCTAGGTTGTTTGGTTGGTTTTTCTATATTGATTGGATTGGTTTCAATCGAAACTTCTAGAGTTATCGAATCACCACGAGGCTTAAAGTCGTTTATGTAACTTTCCTTAAGGAATATTATATTCGCTAAAACCATGACTTTATTTTCTTTTAGGTTATAGAAATAATCCCCTTTTGTCCATTTTGGATATCTTACAAACACGTAAACTTCCAAATGGCTTCCAACTTATTTGTTTCCTTATACAAGACATGAGCCAGACATCTCCATATGCGAATATGGTTTAAGGATGTCTTCCTATTTGTCCATAACTCGTGAGGAGCTTTAGTAACCAATTTTGAAAGCACATTGTTCAAAAGATAACATGTGGTTTGTAGTGCATACCTTCAAAAGAATAAGGTTAATGGCAAATAATTTATCATGGACCTAATCATGTCCAACTAAGTCCTATTCCTTCTCTCAGCTATGCCATTCTACTACTGAGTACCCAGTGTAGACAAATGGGATAAGATCCCATTCTCTAATAAGTGTCCCAAGAACTCATTAGAGAAGTACTCTCCATCTCAATCGGATTGAAGTGCCTTTATGAGTTTACCTAATTGCTTCTCCGCTTCAGCCTGAAACTTCCTAAACTTGTCAAGAGTTTCGCTTTTATAATGCATTAGGTAGACATATTCATATCTTGAGTAATCGTCAATAAAAGTGACGCAGTACTCACACCTTCCACATGCCCTGGTGTTTATGGGAGCATAAACATCACTATGCACACGTTCTAGAACCCCTTCGGCCCTATTGCCCTTCGACCTAAATGGTCTTTTGGTCATTTTGCCCTCTAAATAAGATTCACATTTTGGTATAGATTCCACCTCTAAGTGACTTAAGGGTCCATCCCTCACCAACCTTTGAATCATATTTAGGCTAATATGACCTAATCATAAATGCCAAAGATAAGTCTTATTAGAGTGAGAAGTTTTAAGTCTTTTCGAGTTATTATTAACCTCATTGTTCAGCAGTGAGTCCATCTTAGGTTTGATAAAATATAGGTTGTTTTGCATCCATCCATCACAAATAAAAGATTTATTTTTGCAAATCACAACTTTATTATTAAAAGAGATTAAATAAGAGACTTTAAATAAATAAGCGATAGATATTAAATTCCTTTTGAGTTTAGGAACATAAAAACAATCTTTCAAAACTAAAATCCTACAACTATCAAAATAAAAATGGATGCCTCCCATTGCTTCACCCAACACCAAGGATATATCGCCCATCCGTAACATGAAGTGCTCATGTAGTAGACTTCTCATTTCCTTAAACCCTTGTAAGCTCCAAAATCTATGACCCAAGTGTCACTTGATTCCTTAACTAAACAAGTTTCAATAACTAGAAGTTTGCACTTACCTCCTCGAGATAGGAAGTCCTTGCAATTCTTCTTTATGTGCCTAACCTTCATGTAGAAAAAGCACTTGAGCTTCTTCGGGTTCTTCTTTTTCTTCTTCTTGTCCTTGCCTTTTGTTGGGATAGAAGACATCTCGTTCTTAGCCCTCTACTTCTTTCCATTCGCCTGGGTTAGGGTTGGAACCAGATGCAGCCGCTAAGTTAGCCTCACCACTAGCTGAAGTTTCCCTGATTGGATTTTCAAACTCCTGTAACTACTTCATTAGCTGGGTCAAGGTCACATTTTGTTTATTACTCAAATTGTATAAAGCTCTAAACAAGATGAACTCCTTAGATAGAGTCTTAAACACCATAGTCATCTGTGACTCAGCATCAATATTAGCTCTATGGGTTTGAGCGTTAATGAGTTAACCCATGACCAATATCATATGCTCCTTCACAAGAGTCCCTGGTCTTTGTTTGTAGTTTACAACTTTTCGAAGAGCTCTTTGTGATTTTGTTAAGGCTTGTCCTCCAAACATGTCTCCAAGATTATCCAAGATCTGCCTAGTAGTCTCATAGTCTTCATGTTTAGCCTGCAGCACATTATTCATGCTAGCCATAATGTAACAGCGGGCCTGATCGTTAGCATCCTTCCAGCTATCAGACGTTTGGATTTGCTCTTTAGTGGATTCCCCAATAGGCTCAGGAGGACATGGTGTTGTCAGCATAAATTTTAGTTTCTCAAAGAAAAGAACAATATTCAGGTTCCTTTTCCAATCATTGTAATTCTTGTCAGTTAACATGTTTTTATCGAGTATCGATGATAAAGCATTTTTAGATATTTTAATCTATAATAAAGATTCATATACAAAATATAAGCAAACATTCCATAATAGTTTAGTAAAATAACACAAACAAATAAGCATACAATTGTGTTTATGTGTCAAAACCTTGAAAAAATTACTATCTTATAATAATAATTCTCAACTCAGAATCCAACAAGCCGGCTAGGGGAGACTTGCCAAATTTAATTAGGAACATGGATCCTCTCCAATTAATATATACCATCCAAGACTTGTCTGATCTAGCATATACTAATAATCGTTTCTTTGGCCATTAATTTCATTAACAGAGCTCCTATGGGAGGTTAATAACAAAATTAATCTTAAATATAAAACCATCATTTCAACTATTTTACCCATAATTTATAATTGCCACCTAGGGGTCTATAATGATAAATCATACTAAAATAAATTATCCCTTAGGAGATCTAACCTGGTACATAATGAAATCCCTTCCTAGGGGTCAAAATCACCATGTGTTACCTATAGACCAAGGAAGGAGGCCTTAGGTCCTCTCTTCGAAAACTTTCTCCTACTCAATATTTTAAAAGTCAAGGTTTTATGTTAACATGCATGAACAATTTTTAATGAGTGCCACTCCCTATTCTAATTGGCATGTTATCAACATATATGGTAGATCATATTACAATGCAGACAAGCAAAGCAACATACAAAGCTATGAGCAAAATAATAAATAGTTTTAATATCATGGTTCCATCCTAGAGAAAAGAAAATAAAGATTACAAAAGATCAATCGAAACATATTATCGATTCTTCATCTTGTATCTTTTTTTTGGATCCTTCTTCATGTGGCATCTGTCTTCAATTCTTCAATCTCTTATAGATCAAAAAGGGTTATGCTTTTGGTCATCATAAAATTTTATGTTTCTTAGAATTGTCTCAAAAATAAAATCAAAAACTATACCAAAAAACACACATTTTTTCAAAATTGCTCTACCTCGCTGCCAGCCTGTTAGTCTGCGACCATCGGCCTACCAACCGGTGCTGAACCAACGTTTTTCCAAAATTTTTTAAAAAAATATTTTTAAGCAGTTTTTAATTTTATTTTCAACAATTCAAAAACATAAAAATTTTTAAACATAGAAAAAACATAGAACTTCAATCATCTCCATCTTTTATATCTCTTCATTTCGAATAATTATTTTAAAACAAATTTTTACAAATTAAATTTAAAATAATAAATCTTAGATGGTGTGATAGACTGCCATATAATTACATGACAAACCTAGATACACATTCTAACCTCTAAGGAACCATAACCGACCAAATTAGTTAATTAATAAAATAATTAAAATATAATTTAATCAATCATAATTAATTAAAAAACACATAATCTCATGACAACATTTAATAATGTAAAAACCCAAGAGTGTCAACTTTCTAAAAAATTAAATTCAATCAAAGGAGAGAATAAGACCACATAATTCATGTATATTGCATGATCACAAACCCTAAAAATCAACGTAAAAACCAAGCTCTGATACCAATTGTTAGAAAACAGTATGTAATAGAATTTTAAAAATTTTGAATCAGAGTATTTTTAAATCACAAGTTTGACATGCTAAATATATGAATTAAGGACAGATCTTACATATATCTTTTGTATACTAAAAGCAACAGGAATCTGTGAAAACAAGAACATTCCAAAAGAGCCTCAACCAACTGACCTTCTTTGCTATTCTCTATCCATGATCGAAGTGTGGGTGGTCATATATCATACAGCTTTTCCAACGGTACTCTCCTTCCAACCACTTGAGAAAACCTAAAGTTAAGGTTCTTGATGTTGAACAATAGCTCTCAAGGAGTTTCAGAGTTTCTCTCACTAGAATACTCACTTATGTTTCTTAAATGATCTGAATAACAAAGAAAACTCACTACCTATTTAAAATGGTTGAATTTGGGGTTAAACCTTATCAGATTAGGCCTCAAAATTCGAGTATGGATCAACTTCTAATGAAAAACACGTCAACTTACACCATCGGCCTGTCAAGTTTTCCATCAGCTTGTCGACTATGTGATAATTTGGAACACCTGGGAATCTTAGATAGAGCCTCAGTTTTAATTCAAATAACCCAATAGAGAAGTTATGTGATTAAAACAGACATATATAGATAATCTCATAGTAAATAAAATATTGTCCAAATAATTCAACATGTTTCTCTTGAATTAATTTACAAAATTAATTCAACTGATAAACTAACATGAATTATTAATCCACTCTTATCAAATTTCAGTCAATCTAATAATTTAACATAAGTCAACAATATGCAGGAAAAACATACCGTACCATTACCGGATTGATTATAAGCTAGCAAAGGAGACCCGATGAACATATATAGATCAAGCTCATATAATTATAAAATACAATATCCCATATACATGTTTTATAATTATCAATTCTAATACTACTCCACTAAAAGCTTAGAGCTACATTCTTGAACTATATAAAATTACAAAGCTCCAATAAGCTAACCGTCCATGACATATCATAATGTATCATATCTCTATAGGACATTCATAATCGGCTTAAGGATAAATTTCGTTTTACCTTCTCAGTTATTTTTATCTTACGTTCCATTATCTCACAATCGGAATACTTACTTCTCATAAATAGTATACCATTTGGCTACACTTATGTATCTAAATAGTTGAGCGCTTCAGTCTTTCAATTATAGGATAATACATATAAGAAAATATCATTAAGTCTACAAAAAAGCTATGGATTCCATATCTATAAATAACAAGTTTACGTCAATCAAAAGTCATGTCTCCAATGTACCAGTGTGTGTACCATCATTAAATCAGGATTTCACCTTTTGGTGCATCAAAAGACATAAGTCAAGAATATAAGCCCATTAGTCATTTCAAGATAAAGGCACAACACATATGATTATCTAAAGAGACTTCATTTAAACAAATGGAATTATTAACCAAATCAATTCAACTTTTATGTCTCGATCCAACATATCATTACCTATGACAATGAACCAAAGTTTCTACTCGTGGTGTCCCACTTTGATGACCAAGATAAGCCATCTCCCGTTAGGGATGTAGACAATATAACAGTATTAGCATAAAGTGCCTAACTTTATTTCCTCAATGGCTGATCTTATCATTTAGATCATCATCTTTAATATTCATGTCTTTCGCCTAATCTGTCTATTATGTGTATGATCTTAAAGGTTTAAACTTACAATCTCAGACTTTTTGTTTGCTTATCATAAATTCAACAGAAATGAACATAAAGAGAACAACATTTGGTATATGAATAATAAATAAACTCTTTATTGATAAAATGTCTTCAAAATGAATTACAACATTTTACTCTTTAGGGTACCGTGTGTAATTGAATTAGCTACTAAACATGTACGATCGTTGGATCCATAATTGCTATTGTAATGTAGCGGTCAATATCTTAGGTTTCCTGTGATTCTGTCTTTGAAATCCGTTTGAGAACTTTGTACTCATATGAGTAAAAACCAAATCTTAAATTGGATTCCAAATTGGATAAAACTGTGAAGTGTAGACTATTATAGCTTTTTAAATGCTACAATCCCTTTGTTGGTTGTAAATAGTGATTTTACCACTAAATAGAACTTTTGTTTTGAAACTAGTATCAAAAAAGTATCTTTTTATTAGTTTTAAAAGCCAGGATAAACTGTATATTAGGGACAGTTTTAATAAAAGTTTTCTTCACAAAAGTTTTTCATTATGACGAGGACTGAAAAAGTCTTTTTTTTTTGTCTTTAACATCTTAGTTTGCGGTGATTTTGTAAACTTTACTTGTTAGAATGCTTTTACAAATCTTTTTTAAAGTCCACTTTAAGTTTACGAAAGTTCTTCATCTCATCGAGATATAAATTTTCTTGTTTAGAAAAATAATGATTTGGACTTTTTGAGGGTTGCTTTACCCAAAAAAAACATGAACTACATTATTGATGTCACAACCAATTTTGCAACATCTCGTGAAACGTCTAACTAAATAATCTTGGAAACAACCACAAACTGTATGACAATTGCTAAAACAACTTTGACATACAATAAACTGAACATCTTAACTTTTGGAAATCAAAATTGAGCAAAAACAAAATCCGCACTATTGATGTCGCAAGTTGTGTTGGAACATCACCTAAAACATCTAACGAAATAGTGTTGAAATAACTGTGGATTGTTTTGCAATTGCTACATAGGGTTAAGAAGGAAATAAACTATGCATCTCAACTTATATAATTAAAAATTGGGTAGTTTGGAAATCTACAGTACTAAAGTCACAACCAATATTACAACATCTCCTGCGACATCAAGTGAAGCAGTTTTAGAAAACATTCAAAATATTGCCTTAGGGTTGAAATTTTGATCTTAAACATAAAGTTGTTCAAATGCTTGAGAACAAAGAGTCTCTTATTGAGCAAAATTTAGAATTTTGACACTTTCAGGCCTGTTCTCTAATTAAAGTTTATAGTAAATTAACTTTCTAACATACCCATTTCTAAACTTGTACATGCATGCCCTTACACATGATAAACATCATCCAACAGATCATAATCATATAAAAAACTACTATCAAAACACTCATAAGCCTTTATTATATGCCTTTATCTCAAATGGACAAAACTAAATCAAACTTAAAGAATAAGGAAATGAGAAAGTTTAGGATTTATAGTTGCGGACCACTATTGATCAATCCTCCTAGTCCTCTCTTTTTCTTCTTCTTTATTTTGGCTAGTTTGTTACAGGTGTAAGAAGTGAAAATTTTGGGAGAATTAGTGGAGGAGGCCATGGGTTTCTTAGAGGGAATAAGGAGAAGATACTTTCTTTCTTGAGGAAATAGGAAAAAAGGATAAAAATGGGCTCTATTTGATGACAATTTCTTATATAGACAAAAATGCTAATTAGACTTAACTTTCTAACATTGATTTACAAACTTTAAAGGGAGCTTTATGAAGGCAAAAATCATGTGTAAATGGACCTAAGTGGAGCGCCTAAAGCTTAAGGAGGATGGAAGAAAGTTTTCCATCATTCAAGTATGTCATGTCCATCTTTTGTGAATAGTATAAAGTGGTATCTTTTTAAGAGACAAAATCCACATTTTAAGGAATGCTTTTTGACTTATTGGAAGCTTTGTCTCCAAGTTTCTCCAAAGCAAGTGTGTTTTTTACTAGTTGGGAAAGCTAGTTAGCTGGCAGGAAAATTCTTGTTTCTGTGGGTCTGCTCAACACAGTCTAAAACTAACCTCTGTATAAAATGTTATTAGTATAATTTCCTAATCGCATAATAAAATTAAATTGTTTCATCTTAAAATTATACTTACACTGCATAGATATAAACTTGACCTAATCTATATTCTACCTCAGTATTGACATAGTCTTTGACAATGTCAATTTCCAAACTCGGATAACATTTTGTTTTACCGAAAATGCTACAGTGTAACTCAATTTTTAACTAATAAGCAATTAAGGACATATTCAGTATCAGACTTTTTCTCTTTAAACACTGCTAATAATATATTGTACTTGAAAATCTTTCACAACTAATTTTCAAGTTAATTTACTGTTCAAATTTTCCTTCGCTTTAAATGGCGGTGCAAACTCATAAGCCAAATTATTTTCCTTTAATGAGCCATGAAATCTAGTTTTAATATGTAATACTAGATTTTAGAATTTATTTAATAATTTCACAATTTCTAAATCATAAATCTTGACATGAGAATCACCAAAAAATTTCTGATCTTAGTATTTAAATTCTAACATAAATTTTGAGGGTCTTTTGATCTTGAATAGATCTCCAATTACATTCTCATGTCGCTTATGCTATTTTATAGTACCGAATTCAATTTAACCAAAAAATTGAAGAATTTCATGAATCTTTATATAAAATAAGTGTTCGGGTCTTTTAAGAACCTTGACTAGAGTACTTGGGTTTTATTAGTATAATCAATCAAATGCTTAATTATTGGACCAAAATTCTACTTAGGTCTAATATGGATATATTGACTTGTCTCAAGTTAACATTTTTCTTAAATTCTGCTCTCTTTCTTACCCATTCAATTTATTATCTATTACCTTAGTTTGCCACTAAGCTTTCTAGCTGAAAGTTTGCAGTTATTCCTAAACTGGTTCAATATATATAGTGTGACTGAGTTTGTCATTCTGTTATTATCTTATAATTCTTACTGAAACCTGAGCTCATAGGTTATAAACTTATTCTTCTTATGAGTTTAATGGTGTGGTTATGGAAAAAAAAATCCTCAATTAATTATACTATTTAATTACTTGGATAGAGATTTTGGAGGTGGTAATTCTAAACCCTGTTGCTTAAATGGGTTAAGCGAATAGGCTGTTCTATCTAAGCCTTTTTTGCTCTCATTCAAGAAAATAGGGATTAATATGATTCCGTGCTTCATCACCTTGTTCAAGATACTTTAATGGCTTAATGGCGGATCTTGATCACCAAACAAGAAAATTCTGAATTGGTGGCCACGGATAGACGCTAGAACTTGTTGATGCCAAATAATGAAATTATTCTGATCCAATCGAGAAGAAATTAGATGATTGAATACTACTGAAACAAATTTGGGAAGATTAGCTGACGAAGAGGAAGGATCTATAGTTAAGGGAGTCCGATCTGTAGCCAAAGGATTACGACTACCATTCCTCTCCGCCATTGTTGATGAATCGTGACCTTAAGAACGAACTATCAAACTAATTTAGGACCTCCAGGAAAGTCCGCTGTGATGCCATGAAAGATTTCAGAGAGAGTCTCAAGAAGAAAGAATGACGAACTATAACAGAAGTAAAAGAAAAATCTGAGTGAAAAACTGAGAGATCTGAGAGGTTCAAAGAACTCTATTTCTTTGATTGCTGTGTATGATACAAGTTTAGTATTAATACTCAATCTTTACAAGTCTAATCTCGTGCAACAAACCAGTGTCAACTTGCATATTACACAGTAATCACTAACTGTTTGTAGCAGAAACTTAACAATAGCTAACTAACTTCTAACTAATTGATTATCCTAACACAGAGTTACATTGGGCTTGGGGGAGGGAGAGAGAGGGCGGGGAGCTGCCTTTAAGCTCAATAGCTTATTTTAATTTTGCCTTCGTCAAAAAATTCATTTTTTTTTCCTATTTCCCTTTTTGGGGCATGAAAGCTTATAAATTGTATTATAGTAGAATTTTCAAAAATATATATTTCGATTATACATATATATACATACATATATATATTTCAAGTTTTACTTTAAATATACTTGTAGTTCACACTTAAAATTCTAAATAAATCTAAAACCATTTATAGTACTCTAAAAATTTATACTTTTTGGTTCTAAGTTTTAAAAAGTGAATTAAATTTTATTACATGCTTAGGGCCTATTTAGGAGGGTTTTTCAAAAGCTGTTTTTGGCTTCTTGAGTCCAAACGCTGCTTCTAAAAGTGTTTGGATGAACTGTTAGGAAAGCTTTTGCTCTCTAGAAGTGCTTAATGTCAAAGCCACGAAATGTAGCTTCTTAAAAAAACACTTTTGAAATAGACTTGAAACTTGTACCAAAATATTAATAATATATTATAAGCTTAAATATAACATTTTTGTAACTTTAAGAATAATTGAAACTATTTTGACTCATTAAAGCTCTTTTTAAAAATTGTTCCAAACACTTACTATAAAGCTACAGCTTTTGCTTCTCTTCTTCTATTGACTAAAAGCACAAGCAGAAGTTGTACCAAATGGGTCCTTAGTTTATTTAGAAGAACAACAAAATAGATAAAATGAAGACAAAATGTTGACAAAGTTAATATATATATATATATATATCTTATAAAATCAAGGTTTTTCATCTATATAAATCTTTGGCATTTTCTTTGAAAGAAAAACCTTTTTTGAATTAGACGTTTTGCCAGGGAATATGAAATTACTAATAATATCTCCGATTCATGAGCCTCACACGTTTTACTCTCTTGATTTGTAATTTATCTATGAACTTTGAAGGACACGAGAAGAAAGTTTGGGACACTGAAATATAATAGACTTTTAAAAGCAACAGATATGTGAAAGGACGACATAAAATAGACAGACCTAAAAGAAATACTCTGTCTTACTCTTCCTACAATATCTTCATCAATTTTGCTGCGGATTTTTATGGCTTTCAGCGTTCCAAAAATTCGTCACAAGGGAGACTCTTGTGTCCACTTTATTAGTCCACTCAAAGTTGTATAACTTATTGATAAACCACTTTGTTACTTTTTCTTGTAGGACAAGAAAACCTTGGTTGTCACAATTCACCAGAACAATACATTTTTCTATTTAAATTTGAACAATTCCGATACTTAGAAGTGAAAATCTGTCTTTTTTTACTCCCCTGTAATTTAAACTTTGGGACAAAGATCACATATAAGATTATTTGATTTCTGAAGAGTTTTTTTCCCTTAATTTATCTAGAATTAGTATTATTAGAGAAGCATGGCCAAAATTAGCTAGCGATGCCAACTTAAGTCATATGTATACATGTGTAACTTTGACTCATGTAAAAAAAAAAAAAAAAGAGGAGAGCATGTTTAGCCTATCGTATTGTATTGTAATACAACGTACTTTATTGTATTATCGTTATATAATACACAGTTTGTTTTCAAATCGTATTAACATGTTGTATTGCATTATATAATTTTGTTTGTTACCGTATTGTATTGTATTAATATTTTAAATTTTAAACATAATAAAATGAGGTCATGCTTTTAGGTTGAATTTTGAGATCAGGGTGAGGTTTCAAGATAGGGTTTGGGATTGGATGTCGAGCCCAGTTTTGAAACCTAACCCCTAATCCCGTTCTTGAAACCTGTCCCTAACACCCCGACTCCTACCTTAAATCATGACCATGATACATGTCCTAAATCCTGACCTCAACCTTGATACTAAAACCCAACCTTGACAACCTGACACCATCCTTGGGTTTTGACTTGAATTCCATCCCAACCTAATTTTCAAACTTTGATTTCAATATAATTTTTTAATATATTTGAAATATTGTACAGGTTTATTAATGCCATCCTTTTATTTAAATTATATAATACAGTGCAAAATAAATATTTTCCATCTTTATCACGATCTGTTTGTATCAATTTTTAATTATGTATTAAATAATATAATATATGAGTGTCGCCAGATATTATATTATTTTAAAATAATACAATACAGAGTGTTAATACGGTACACCAAGCATCCATTTACCTAATTTTTTTAAACAAATATATGAGAAAATTCGAGTATTTTAATATATATGTATATATATTTATATTATATAAAAGATGAATGTGTAAGAAATCATATTAAGTATGGCTAACTACCAATCAACTTAAAAATATAGGCAAATTATGCAACTATCATTAAAAAAATATATAAATTAAGAAATTCTAATTATAAAGTTGAAGCGACTATCATGTAGAAAACTTCACCACAAAAAAATAAAATAAAATAAAACAACAAAATCTTTGTGTTTATTAGCTCGCCTTGAAACCAGAAAGTGAAACCAAGCTCCCTGTAAAGCTGCAAACTTCAGTATCATAACTACAACTTGGAACCGGAATGTACTTCAGTGAATCATTCTTTGGATCGTAAGAAATAAAGCTTTGGTAGTATTTTAGCAACAATTCATCCTTGTTCCACAGCCCTATAACTTCAATATCATTATTAAAAGAAGAGTCATCCGGTGCCTTTATTTCAATTCTGTACTCCTTAGTCCAGTTTTGCCTATCATAGTCTCTCATCGTCCATATTTCAATATGAGTACTAGATGAGCAATCAACAACACCCATAACCCCTCCAAGATCAACCAAGTGGAAATAGACAAACCGACCGGGACAAGAAATCAACGTAAACTCCTCCTTCGTGACATGAAAGGCGACAATCTTGCTCCAAATGTCGTTGGAATGATCCATGTCCATAAGTTGAGGTAGACCAACCCAATAAAGGATTCCTCTTGCAAATACCGACCTCCCGAATACAGGACAAGGGGGACCACTACTGAGAGCTCTCCAAGATGAACTCATTCCGAGTGTGTAAATCTCACAAGTTAAATTAAAATAAAACTCATGATGATCACCTTGATCTTGAATTTGATATCGCTGAGATACGACACGAATAATCTTGTACTCGCTTGTTGAGCTGTCAAACCCTAATCCATAACTGATTGCCAACCAAAGTTGAGATAGAGATGTAGGAGCTGGTAATTCTAAAGCCTCTTGCTTAAACGGGTTAAGCAAAAAGGCTGATCTATCTAGGCCATATTTTTTCCTGAAGCAAAGAAATCCATTGCAAGAACTTTCTAGGGTATATGCTTCTGGTTTGGTATTCTTGGATAATAATTTGGAACTAATCTCCAAAATAGTTTCATGGTCTAGTTTCCAATTATTTATGTATGACTTCTCAGGGGTGATGTCGGATTTGGAAAAGAGGAGAATTCTTGGTTCTTCTATGCCTCCATTTAAGTGGATCTTAGCTAGATTTGGCCCGTCGATGATTCGAGACCAAGATTTGCAGACACACTTTAATCCTTGAAGAGTTTTTACCTGTAACTTTGAGAAAATAAGTACAATTATATCAGTAGGAAGTTTATCCATACCTTGAGAATCGTTGGAAAATCCTGCTGAACTTTTTTTCTTTTTTTCTTTCTTTTTCCTTTATAACGACGGCGTGAACTGAATCAAGAATTGATTTGGTGGTGTTTGTAATACCAAACCAGTTGTTGCGCTAATTGAAGAGAGTGTGTGTATATATTATAATCAAAATTCACGACTAGGTTTTAGATATTTGGGAAATTTATATGTTACTTCTCGCTCTAGGGACTATAAATAAATATGTAAATATAGGAGAACTCCTTTTCAAATTAGAATTCCCAATCCTACTCGGAAAATATAATTCTATTATTGATATTATATATAGAGCGAATAAACTGTACGACTATTTTTGTTTTTTTAATTAATGAGACAAATGGGTTAATTATGTTTATTGAATTAAAATAGAAAAATTACATCTAATAACATTGAACTGAATGGCATAACTTTTTAAAAATAAGAAGAAAATAAAAATTATTTTTTGAAAAAATCTTAAAAATCCCAATTTGTCCCTGTCTTTTTCACTTCTCCCGTTACCGCGGTGTCCCTTCCTTATGCGTGACGTGTATATATACATTTACGCAGAATAAATAAATAAATAAAAATATTTTCCCCCTTTTTTTTAGTTTTGTTGAAGACATATGTATTGATATTAATCATTGAAGCAAATCAGCAATTTCATTACGAAGCTTAATTTCGTGTTTTATAATTATTGGTCTTAAAGAAAGCAGTAAATTGTAACAATAAACTTATCCATTGACGCGATGGGACCAGAATCAGGAAATTGAAGAGAGAGAGAGAGGACTAACGATTTTAGGGTAAATTGTCATTTGTTTCGTGGTTTGAATCACAGTTTAAATCATTTTGCTACAGTATTTTCTCTCACAAAAATTTAAATCTTCATTCAAATACTCTATCCAAATACTCGAACCAAACGGGCTATCAAAAACTCTCAGAAGAGCCAAATTCTAGGTCACCAACTGCCTCTTCATCCTCGTAGAAATCTTAATCAACTCCACTGCTCCACATTCCGAGTGCCATTCTGCCATAGCAAACACAAGTAAAGGTGTCTAGGGCGGGGAAGGAAAACAGTTGAATGAAGCTTCTTCAGTACTTCACTTTGTAATTTGCCTCTTGACAATTTCCCCTTCAACTTATAAATTTGTATCAAATTATCCACTAACAATAGCAATATTAATTGTTGATTATACATTAGTCATTTTTTTTGGGCAAAATTATGTATTTTAAATCAACAATTAATTTTTTTCTCTTAATTTTGCCCTTAATTCAATTTCCTTGAATTTTTTTTGGCTTTATTTGCGTAGTTATGAAAGCTCACAATTATTGGGGGAAAAAAGAATATAGTTCGTGATACCTTTTATTATTTTTTTAGCATTTTGGGTTTTTAGTTTTCTCAGTCTTCTTTCTTTCTTTCTTTCTTTTTGGGCTAAAGTAGTTTTTCTTTTTGATTCTTAACTAATTGTTGGCTACGGTGGTCATGCTTATCTCTTGAAGCCTCTGTGATGATTAGGCTTGATTATAATTTTTTTTTTCTTTTTCCTCTAGTCTTTGATTCCCCTTGTTGTTAAAGTTGTGGTTAAGTGAATCGTGTTTTGACATTTCATGACGATGCTTCTAGGTTTTTTTTTTCCTTTTTTTTTTTAAAAAAAAAATTTGTAATATCAATACGATTGATGTTAGATATGATTTTTTGTTTCTCCTCAGTTACTGCGTCGTTCTTGTAAAAAAAACTGGAGGGAGAGAAAAATATGAAGAATTTTTTTTGTGTTGTATATGTTGGTCTTGACTACAGAGCCTTAGCTTTATACATAGTAAGGAAAAGCTATTCTAGGTATATTACAACAAGAATTCCTATAATTTCTCTTGGCCATAAATACCAGATATCATGCCCACTGTCACTCCTAATCACAGCTGTACACTGACTGCTTGATTGGAATACAAGATAATTTTCTTTCCTTTAATACTCCCCCTCAAGTTGGAGCGTAAATGTCATGAACTCCCAACTTGCTGAGGTGTGATTGAAAAACAACTTGTCCTAGTGGCTTTATAAATATATCAGCAACTTGTCTTCCTGTCTGGACAAATGCCGTCTCTATCTCTCTATTTTGAATTCGTTCACATATCGTGTGACAATCCAACTCAATGTGTTTGGTTCGTTCATGACACTCTGGATTTTCAGCAATATGCATAGCTGCTTGATTGTCACAAAACAACTTGGCAGGTTTATGGTGTTCAACGTGCAAATCTCATAAAAGGTACCTTAGCCAAGTGAGCTCACAAGTTACAGCTGCCATAGATCTGTATTCGGCTTCTGTTGAGGATCTCGACACTGTGGCTTGCTTTTTACTTCTCCAAGACACAAGAGCATTCCTAAGAAATATAAAATACCCTATCACAGACCATCGAGTAGTTGGAAATTTGGCCCAATCCGCGTCGCAATAGCTAATTAGTTTTAGTTGTCCTTGTGAAGGAAAGAACAACCCTTGACCTGGTGCTTCTTTCAAATATCGAACAAGACGATGTGCAATATCAAGATGGGGTCTTTTTGGTTGTTGCATAAATTGACTAAGTGTAGATAATGCATATGTGATTTCTGGTCTTGTTATGGTGAGGTAAATTAATTTTCCAACTATCCTACGATAATTAGTAGGATCCTTGATTCAACTTGAGATTTTGTTCAATTGGAAATTTTGCTGGTTTTGCACCAAGCAAGCCAGTTTCTTCTAAAATGTCTAAGGAATATTTCCGTTGACGAATAGAAATTCCAACTTTAGACCACACAACTTCAACTCCAAGAAAGAACTTCAAGGGTCCTAGATCCTTGTGCTAAAAACGATTGTTGAGAAACTTATTGAGATCTACAATCATCTCTTCATCATTTCTTGTGATGATCATGTCATCGACATAAAGTAATATAATAGTAAAAGAGTTACCATTAACCTTGGCGAACAAGGAATAATCAGCCCTTGATTGTTTGAAACCAACATCATGGATTGAGGATGAAAGTTTATGGAACCAACTCCGGGATGCTTGTTTGAGACCATACAATAATTTATTGAGTCGACACATGAGTTGCTCCCCTTGTTGACGAAAGCCAAGTGGAGGTTGCATATAAACTTCTTTAGAAAGTTTCCCATGAAGGAAAACATTTTGGACATCCATTTGATGGAGGCACCAATTTCGAATAGCAGCCATAGCTAAAAGACAACACACTGTAATAAGTTTTACAATTGGGGCGAAGGTCTCAATGTAGTCGGTTCCTTCCCGTTGCATGAATCCCTTGGCAACAAGTGGGGCCTTGTAATGTTCAACGGTGCCATCCAAATGATATTTAATTTTGAAGACCCATTTGCATCCAATGGGTTTGTGACTAGGGGGAAAAGAAACCATGGTCCATGTGTTGTTTTCTTCAAGAGCTCAAAGTTTTACTTGCATTGCTTGAACCAACTTAGGATCTTGATTGGCTTGCTCATAAGAGTTTGGTTCAACCAAGTGAGAGATATTGTGCACAAATGTTCGATGAGCAGAAGAGATGTTTGAGTAAGAAATATATCGATTAAGAGGGTGTTTAGTACCAGACGTGGAAGAAGAGACTACTCCTGGAGTAAGCAATATAGCACGGTTTACTTCGTAATCCGATTAAGAGGGTGTTTAGTACCGGATGTGGAAGAAGAGACTACTCCTGGAGTAAGCAATATAGCATGGTTTACTTGGTAATCTTGGAGATAAGTTGGGGCCCTTGTAGATCTACTATAGCAGCAGAGGGGAATCTCATTTTGTGACAAAATCGGTGTGGGTTCTATCTCAAGAGGACTATCGGTGGAAGACGGGGAATCATTTTGTGAAGCATCATAAGATGTGGTATTTGGATTATGATTTGGTTATGAGTTGGTGTTGGATTTGGTTATGAGTTGATGTAGCTTGGGTTGTTTGTAGATTAATGATAAGCGAGGGTATGTCTCCATTACACGATATGGGTAAAACGGGATAATCAGACTAATTTTCTGGTGGGGAGGTAGAAAAAGAAAAGATGTGTTCTTGAAAGACAACATCCTGGGAGGGGAAAAATTTCCTTGTGTAAGTCATAAACCCGATATCCCTTTTGACCAAGAGGATAGCCAAAAAATATGCACCGACAAGCACGCACATCAAATTTGTGTAGGGGTGTGAGTTGAATTGCATAGCATAAACAACTAAAAACTTGAAAGTGTGAATAAATGGGGGGCTTTCGATGTAAAATTTCATAGGATGATTTGCGAGACAATAAGGGTGTTGGTAGTCGATTTATGAGATGACAAGCTGTTTGTATGCTTTCACCCCCAAAATTTTAAAGGCATTTATGCTTGAAATAGAAGTGCATGACCCACATTCAATAGATGACGATGTTTCCACTCTACTACCCCATTTTGTTGAGATGTGCTAATGCAAAAATGTTGAAAAAAAAGGTTCCATGATCATTAAAAAAAAAAAAGCATGGATTTGAATTCATTGCCATTATCAGATTGAAAAATTTTATTCTCACAGTTAAATTGTGTTTTGACCCAAGCAAAGAAGGATTTCATAAGGATTGTGTCTCAGATTTAAAACTCATAAGATGGACCCACGTAAAATGAGAAAAATCATCCACAATTGTCAAAAAATATCTTGCCCCAGTATGAGAATTAACTCTGTGAGGTCCTCAAATATCACAATAAATTAAATCAAAAGGTGCAATTGATGAAATAGAACTACGAGAAAATAACAAACGTGTTTGTTTGGCTAATGGACAGACATCATAAACATGTTGAGAATCAAAAAATATTCCTGGGACATTCTTAGATAATTCTTACAGAGGAGCATATGAAGGGTGTCCTAAACGTTGATGCCAAAGGCTCAAGGTACAATTGACGTTGTGTACAACATGTGGATTTTGGCTAGGTTTAAGATAGTAAAGGCCATTATATTACTTGCCCAGGCCAATCGTCTTCTTCGTAACCACGTCCTGCACCACATAAAAATCGAGATAAAAAATTACATTATGTCTCAATGCTTGAGTAAGTTTGCTAATTGATAACAAATTAACTCAAAACTTTGGCACATGCAACACCCCGTCAAGTGCCAAATCAAAAGATAGTTTGATAGACCCTGTAGATTTAATCTCTGCTCTACCACCATCAGGTAATTGAACAAAATCACAATGATTGTCCGATATATTATGTGTTAGTAAGGATTTGGATATATGATCTATCGCACTGCTATCCACAATCTAATATAATGTCGACGGACCATGTTGAGTTGTACTATAAGTGAGCATACCCATGATGTTGGCAAAGGACTATTCATGACCGTTTCCCTCGTGAAGCAAGGCCATGAGTTGATTGTACTGCTCGATGGTGAATGTTGCCGCTTCTATAGTTCATGCATTGGGTGGTTCAACAATGTTGGTTTCAGTGTTATGAGCAACAGGCCTCTTTCCTTTTGGCTTCACATTCTTGCCGTATAATTTGTGGCCCACTGGGAATCCATGCAAATAGAAACAACAATCAATGAGATGGCCTTCACGGTCAAAATTGCTACACTTGAGTGGTGTTTTTGGATTTTCGTTTTTCGACACTACAGGAGGTCGATTCACTTGGGGTACATGAGAGGATTGCATTGAATGGTGGCCAGCATTCATCTTATGCTTGGTAGCTACATCAGCCTGTCATTCTTGCTGGAGCACAAGAGCATGGGTCTTGCAAGCATCTAGCAGAGGTCTCATCATCAGGATTAATTCGCAAATGGTTGCGTATGATTCATTCGGCCCTATAAGAAATTGCATACCCATTTTTTTTCTTCTTGCTCAGCTAGAGCTTTCAATCCTCCACAAGTGCAACAAAGAGGCTCGTGATATGAAGCCAATTCATCCCAAAGCGCCTTCATCTTATAGTAGTAAACAGAGACAGATTGTTGTCCCTGTTGGTGTTTGACAATTTCTTGTTGAATTTGAAAAATTCTGGAATCATCTCCTTACGAAAACCTCTCTTTGAGGTCTTCCTAAACTTTGGCGGCTGTCTCAGCATAGATGATGCTTCCTACTATATCAGGATAAATTGCATTAAGGATCCATGACAAAATCATATCATTACGTCGTTGCCATATATGAAATTTCAGATCTGAGGACGCTAGTGCATTACTGGATCCCTTTACAAATCCAATCTTGTTGTTTGCACGAAGGCTGATGTGCATAGCACGACTCCATTGCACATAGTTGTATCCTTCAAGTGGCTTATAGACTAGCACCATCCCTCGATGATCCGAGTGGTGCAAAACAAAGGGATCTGAAACATCAATTGATGTTTTTGTGGTTTTTGTTTCACTCATAATGATGTGTTTGTGGCAGAAGGTGTTTTGATTTCAGGTCGCCATTATCACCTCTCTGACACCATGTAAAATACTGGAAAGAGAGACAAATATGAAGAATTTTTTTTTGTGTTGCATATGTTGGTCTCGACTACAGAGTTTTAGCTTTATACATAGTAAGGAAAAGCTATTCTAGGTATATTACAACAAGAATTCCTATAATTTCTCTTAGTCATAAGTACCAGATATCATGCCCACTATCACTCCTAATCGCAGCTGCATACGGATTGCTTGTTTGGAATACAACATAATTTTCTTTCCTTTCATAATTCTATCCTACCATTATCTGTCGTCGTATGCAGTTTGTGAGCTATTATGACGTGCATTTTATATTGCGCTAGTTTGATCACCAGTAGGGTAATTGTTTTTTCCTAATCCTTTATATCCATTCTTATACTTCTGCTTGATACGCCTTTAAGTCAACCTTATTTTATTATGGTTCTCAATGTTTATTCTATAAATTATTTTGATCTCGTTGGTCTCACAATGTAAATTCAATGGAATTGGTTTCAATTTAGATTCTTGTATATGCTCTATTTGTTAGAAAGATTCTTGTCCGCTTGAAAATGGTTGACTTGTTTGTTCTTACGATTGGCAGTGCCTCCGGTCTGATATCCACTTATATTGTGTAGAATCTCTCTAAAACTCATAAAAATAATTTTAGATAGGGACATCAAAGCCGGCTCAATCAAACATAAGAGGCGTTAGCGAAATTTTAAATAAGGCCTTTTCCATATTTAAAGAAAATAGAGATTTAAGAACCGTTTAGCATTGTTTTCAAAATAGATAAAAATGTTTTTATTTTGAAAAATAAAATTTTTTTAAGAATTGTACTGAGAGTGGTTTTAAAATTTTTGCCTTGAAAAACATGCGAAAACATTTTTAAAATTTCTGAGAACGTAACTAATATTTATTAAAAAATCAATTAAACCTATTATTAATCGATTCTTTAAATGTTAAAGTTTATCCAATAAATTTTTACTAGACAATACAGCTAATTTATTTGATCTTTGTTGAGACAGTTTTTTTCTAATATTTTAGGTTTAAACATCAAATTATTGCTCAACACAACACAAATATAACAAGATAGAGTAAATAAATTGGCAAGAAAGAAATATAAGAGAAAGATATCACGTGAAAAGGAACTAAAGAAATTCTTTAAAAAATGTTTATGAGTGAGTAGGAAAATAAGTAAAGACAGAGATGAGACTTAAGAGAGATTAGAGTTTTTTCTTTTTTGCCCATCTTTTTTTTTTTTTGATGTTTTTGAAGAGTATAAATTTGATTATTGTGAATTGTAATATACATAGGTGTTGTTTCAATGAATACTTTTCTTTTCACCCATGGAAAGTTATTGTTGTTTTAGCCATATGATATAGATTACTATTGTAATGGATTTGATATTTGATAAAAAAAATCATTATAATTGATGAGCATTGAGCTTAAAAGACTCATTAAATATGATTTTAGATGGGTAACTTGTTTACCTGCTACCATGGTTTTTTTAAGCATTTTTTAATTAAAAAATAGAACCAAGTCAAGGATTCATTCTTTCATTTTTTGAAACTCATTTATAATTTCATTTTTATTCTAGACTATGTTTATTCCCAATTTTAAGAACTTTTTTTTTTTAATACAATTTTGTTTTGTTTTAGTCTTTTCCTTCCCCTTTTTTCTTTGTCGCAAACTAATTACTCTACTCGCGATGTCTCCTCGGTCTCAACTTTATTTTTGGTAATGAATAAGCATTACATATTCATTACAAGAAAGAAACAACTCATTAAAAAAAAAAGGATAATTACAAAAATAACGTTGAACTATAGTCTTTGTAATACTTTGTTCTTCAAACTTCAAAACGTAACATATGTTTCCCTTGAAGTATGAAATGTTAACAAAAATGGTCCTCCTATTAGAATTTCAACGGCAAATTGACAAACAATTATAAAATTAGGGGTATTTTAGTGATCCTAGTTACAAAATAACCAAAAATTAAAATTGTAATAAAAATAATCTTTATTAATGATTAAAACAAAAAAAAATTAAAAACATACTACTATTTGGATTCCTTTTTTGATATACCAAAATTCTTCAAAATTTTATTTTTTCACACTCAAAAAGTATTTTAATATGTTAAAAGGTATGAATACTAATGAAAACTTCAAAAATATGAAAAAAAATTTATTAACATTATTAGAGTTTTTTTCTCTCTAAAAATTTGTGTTATATTTTTGTTATATTGAATACATTTGTGTTATATTCTTTTGCATTTCACTAGTATATATAACTTTTAAAAATTTAAAATATTTTTTGAGTGTAAAAATTAGTAAAATTTTGAAGAAAATTTTGATAAATAGAAAATGAAAAATTCAAATGGCATAATGGTTTTTTTTTTTTTTTTTTTTGCTTTTAATCATCAATAAAGACTACTTTTATTATGTCTTTAGTTTTCATGGCTATTTTTAAAACTAGAATTACTAAAATACCCATAACTTTATAATCACTAGTCAATTTGCTATTAAAATTTTAACAGAAGGACCATTTTTGTTAACGATTCATACTTTAGGGAACAAATATTACGTTTTAAAATTTAAGGGGTAAAATGTTACGAGAACTATTATTGTATAGTTAATATTTTGGTAGTTCGACATTCCCTCCTGCTGCATCCTGCACAGAGTATGATTTCGTTTAGGATACAACATATTTTTAATAATTAGAACAAACAAAAAATAAGCACAATTTTTTTCATATCATTTAACATAATTATATTTTCTATTTACATATTGTAATCATCATGTTTATTAACTTTTTTCTAAAAAGGTAATACCATAAACAATTTTACAACATCACTTATAATTTTTTTATTTTATTTACTAATACAAATGATTTTCTCTCCATATATAAAACTAAGAAATTAAAGTACCAAAAGTGTCATAGGCACAATACCATTTTAGTATCAAATAAGGAAAAAGGAAATAAGGAATTAAGGGCATGTTTATTAAACAGTAAAAAATGTGAAGAAAAAGATGACACCATTGGAAAGGAAAATAAAGTAATGAGAGTGAGTATCATTTATTCCCTTTTAATTGTTTACTTAACTATTTGATAGTATAATAGAAGACAATGTCGTTTTTTTTTTAGTCTTTACTTACTTACAAATAGGGATCTTATTCAATGTAATTCCTAAAATATCCTTTTTCTATAACTAACAGCTATTAAATAATAACATTTAAATTTGGACATCTAAGACCATTTTTAACAGCAATATTATATTTGTCACCAAAATGTATAAAAATAGCATATTTAATGTGTTATTTTATTTGATATTCCAATGTATAATGCTATTTAAAATGTCATATTTGCTTTTTGTCTTAATTAGTAAACATTGAAACTTGTAAAAGTACTTTTGATACTAAAATAATTAAAAAGTAAGAATGTTATAATTATTAAAGCAAAAAAAGTCAATTTATCAACCAATAGGAATCAAATGCTAAATTTACTATATACTAAATTTTGTGGCGTAAAAAATCTAGCATCTATCAAATTTAGAATTAAAAATGATATTGCATTAGAGAGTTTTTTTTACATTCAAATGTTAAATTTGCCAATGACATTTCAATTTAGTCTTGTATTAGAGATACTCCAAGTAGATACAGTATTCATTATCTTTGATAGAAAATCAATACTAAAGGATATGGGAGGATTGGTATTTTCTTTTTCTAAAGAGAAAAGAAATCACTCCTTGCTTACCATTTCTTTTTGATGTAAAGTAAACATGTCCTAAAAGAATTAGGGCTTACTAATAAAATAAGAAAAAATTGAAAGGCAAAAGGCCCCCAGCTTCCATAATGCAAGAAAAATTGCAATAACATACACTAATTCTTATAATATCCTCCTCTTTTAATTCTAACCAACACGCACTCCGCTTCTCTCTGCATGAAACATAGAACAAATAAATATTGAGAATTATATTTTTCATCACAAAATAACTGATAATATCTAGTTAAGTTACAATAAATAAATAGAGATATATGCATGTAGAATTGAACACTAAATAACTAGGTGTGCTTAAGTGGTAACACTTAAATGCCACTAGAGAATAACTGGGATTGTTTTCCCTCCCAACAACATTATTAAGTATCATAACTATTAAAACATAGATTATATTGTAGTATCTATGCTGAGTGACTTATCTTTTAAGGTTATTAACACTAATGATCCATATACTTTTAGATCTCCTCTAATTTGGCCCCTAACTTAAAAAATTACAATTTTTGTTGGAATCAAAGTGCGCAGCGGAATTTTAAAAATTTTTCATCTGAGTATTTTCTAAAATACAAGTTTGACATGTTATATGTATAAATTAAACAGATCTTACTAACCTCAGTGTGCCGAAGAACCTCCGCGACCTGTGTAGAGAAGTAACGTTCCAGAAGAGCCTCAACCAACTGGTCTTCTTTGCTATTCTCTATCCACAACCGGAGTGAGTGTGGGCTCACACGTACAGCTCTTCCACCGGTGACTCTCCTTCCAACCAATAGAGAGAACCCAAAGCTAGTGTTCGTGATTTGTGAACAAAAGCTCTCAGGGAGTTTTCAGATGCTCACTAGAAGAGTATCACTCTTAATCTCTCAAATTGATCTAAGTAAATCATTAGACTCACTCCCTTTTTATACCTATTGGTCCTAGGGTCAGTCCATATCAGATTAGGTCTCAAAAAATCGAAACAGAATCAAGTTCGGATCAATATCTGATAAGATACGCGTGAAAAACGCGTAATCTTATGTGCGCTGATAGGCAGGCCGAACTGTCTGATAGACAGGCCGAATTAGCCAATTCGGCAGGCCAAACACGTCATCCGGCAGGCCGAACTGCCGAGAAAAAATCTCCGCGAATCTTTTATTTTCCACCCGAGATTCTAAAGGATAAAGTCTCAGTTTTGATTCAAATAGCCCAATAGAAAAGATATCTGATCAAAACAAACTTTATCAAGATAATCTCTAAGAAAATAAATCAATTCACAATAATTCTACAAGTTTATCTTGTTCTAATTGTCCAAAATTAAAACAACCGATAAACAGATAAGAATTATCCGAACGCAATAATTCAACAAGTTCATCTTGAACTAATTTTCTTACAAAATTAATTCAACCAATAAACATACATGAATTATTTGATTCTTATAAATTTTAAACCAATGTGATAAATCTGACATAAGTCACCAATTATTAGAAAAGCACGCCGTATTGTTATAGGATTTTGTGAGCTAGCAAAGGGGACCAAAATGGACCTATAAAGTTCAAGCTCATGATAATTATGAAACCCAATATCCTAGATATACATTTCACAATTATCAACTCCAACGCTACTCCACTAAAAGCTTGGAGCTGCACTCTCGAACTTTATAGAATTACGAAGCTCGTGTAGCTAAGTCTCCATGACACATCATAGTGTATCGCATCCCCATATGATCATCCATAATCGGCTTAAGGACAAGTTCTGTCTTACCTTCCCGATTATTTTTATCTTACGTTCCATTGTCTCACCATTAGAAAACTTACCATCCAAAGATAGTATACCATTCGGTTACACCTATGTATCCAAATGGTTGAGCGCTCTAGTTTTTCAATTACAGGACAACGCATATAAGAGGATATCATTACTCCTAAAGAGGAGCTATGGATTCCATATCTATGAATAACAAGTCTACGCTATCAAGAGTCATGCCTCCAACGTACCGGCATGCATGCCACTATATAAATGTGGGAGTCACCCATTGGTACATCAAAAGACACAAGTCAAGACAACGGGCCCATTATTCATCTCAGGATTAAGATACAATACAAATGATTGTCTAAAGTGAATCGATTTGCCAAGACAGAATTATTAATCCAAATCAATTCACTTTATGTCCCGATCCAACACATTGTCACCTTTGACAACGTGCCAATGTTTCTATTCATGGAGTCCAACTCCGATGGTCAAGACAAACCATCTCCCAAAAGGGATATAGACAACATAACAATCTTTACATGAATAAAGCGCCCAACTTTATTCCCTCGATTGCGGATCATTTGTTTTAGACCATCACCTTAAGAATCGTGTCTTCTGCATAATCAGTCCATCATATGCCCAACTCTTAAGGTTTAGACTGACAGTCTCAGACTACTGTTTGCTTATCATACATTCAACAAATATGAACGTAAAGAGGACAAGATTTGGTATATATATAAATAAATTCTTTATTGATAAAAATGTCTCCAAAAACGTATTACATTTTTACTCCTTAGGGCATACATGTCTAACAATCTCCCACTTGCACTAAGTGAGTAAATACAGCAAATTTCGCATCCCCATAGCTTCCACATGCCTCTCGAAGACTCTCCCAGTAAGTGTCTTCGTAAATGGATCAGCTAAATTGTCCTCTGACGCGATCTTGCACACAGTGACATGCCCGCCCTCAACGAAGTCCTTTATCACATGATACTTCCGATCAATATGCTTACTCTTCTTGTGAAATCTTGGTTCCTTAGCATTAGCTACCGCCGCACTGTTATCACAGTACAGTGATACCGCCTTATCCATACCAGGAACTACCTCAAGATCCCCAAGGAACTTGCGGAGCCACACTGCTTCTTTCGAAGCATCACTAGCCGCCACATACTCGGCCTCCATCGTTGAATCCGAAGTGCAATCTTGCTTCGCACTTCTCCAACTGATGGCACCGCCACCTAGAGTAAACACAAACCCCGAAGTCGATTTCCTAGAATCCAGGCAGGATTGAAAATCTGAATCAGTGTATCCTAGAGGAGTTAAATCCTCACCCGAATACACAAGCATATACCCTCGAGTCCTTCTCAGGTACTTGAAAATATGCTTTACCGTAACCCAATAGTTCGGTCCTGGATCCGCCTGAAATCGACTCACTATCCCGACCGCATAGCTAATATCCGGTCGAGTGCAAAGCATGGCATACATGAGACTACCCACTGCCGAAGCATAAGGCACCTTCTTCATGTATTCTCTTTCTTCATAAGACTTTGGAGAGTCTTTCTTAGAAAGAGTAATTCCAAACCTAGATGGTTGCTCACCTTTCTTGGAATCCTGCATTGCAAACCTCCTGAGAATTTTATCTATGTAGCCGGCCTGTGACAAAGCTATCATTTTGTTCTTCCTATCCCGAAAGATCTGGATACCGAGAACAAAATTAGCCTCACCTAAGTCCTTCATGTCAAACTGCTTGGTCAACCATAATTTGACCGATGACAACGCCCCAACGTCATTGCCAATTAGCAGAATGTCATCTACATAGAGTAGTAGAAAAACCACCTTCCCATCCTTTATGTGTTTGTAAACACATGGTTCATCCACATTTTGTGAGAACCCATAAGTCTTGATCACTTGATCAAATCTTATGTTCCAAGAACGGGATGCCTGCTTAAGTCCATAAATTGACTTTAGTAGCTTACAAACCTTACCCTCTTGACCCGCGACCTTGAACCCGTCTGGTTGTTCCATATAAATGGACTCATCAAGATAGCCATTCAGAAAAGCCGTCTTGACATCCATCTGCCAAATCTCGTAGTCGAGAGCGGCAGCTATGGACAAGAGAATCCGGATGGACTTAAGTATGGCTACAGGCGAAAAGGTTTCCTCATAATCGATTCCTTCCTTTTGCGTATAACCCTTAGCTACCAGTCTAGCCTTAAAGGTTTCGACCTTTCCATCCACTCCTCTTTTCCTCTTGTAGATCCACTTACACCCTATGGGTTTTACCCCTTCGGGAAGATCCACAAGCTCTCAGACTCGATTAGTCTCCATAGACTTCATCTCTATGTTCATGGCCTCTGTCTAGAGTCTTGAATCAACATCCTCCATGGCTTCTGCGTAAGTGTAAGGATCCCTGTCATGTTCATCCGGTTTAGCCAAAAAGACCTCCCCATTGAACATATACCTCTCAGGTTGACGCCTAATCCTCCCACTATGCCGAAGCCCCTGAGATTGTTGTTCAGGTTTGTTTGGTTTTTCTATTTCGATCGGAATGCTTTCATTCAGAACCTTCGGAGTAAACGGATCACCCCTCAACTCCTCAAGCACCACTTTGCTTCGAGGTTTAAAGTCGTTCATGTAACTCTCCTCAAGGAAAGTTGCATTAGTTGAAACCACGACTTTATTTTCCTTTGGGTTATAAAAATAACCCCCTTTAGTCCCTTTTGGATATCCTACAAACACGCAAACTTTTGAACGTGCTTCCAACTTATTCGGATCCTTAAACAGGACATGAGCTGGACATCCCCATATGCGAATATGGTTTAAGGATGTCTTTCGTCTTGTCCACAACTCGTGAGGAGTTTTAGGGACCAATTTTGAAGGCACATTGTTCAAAAGATAACATGCGGTTTGTAGTGCATATCCCCAAAAGGATAAAGGCAATGATGAATAACTCATCATGGACCGAATCATGTCCAACAAAGTCCTATTTCTTCTCTCCGCTACGCCATTCTGCTGCGGAGTACCCGGCGCAGTCAAATGGGATAAAATCCTATTCTCTAACAAGTGTCCCAAGAACTCTTCAGAAAGGTAATCCCCACCTTGATCCAATCGAAGTGCCTTTATGGGTTTACCCAATTGCTTTTCCACTTCAGCCCAAAACTCCCTGAACTTATCATAAATTTCGCTTTTGTGGTGCATTAGGTACACATACCCATATCTTGAGTAATCGTCAATAAAAGTGACGAAGTACTCATACCCTCCTCGTGCCCGGATGTTCATCGGTCCGCAAACATCACTATGCACAAGTTCTAGAACCCCTTCGGCCCTATTGCCCTTAGACCCGTATGGTCTTTTGGTCATTTTACCCTCCAAACAAGACTCACATTGAGGTATAGATTCCACCTTTAAGTGACTTAAAGGTCCATCCCTTACCAACATTTGAATCCTATTCAGGTTAATATGGCCAAGGCGCAAATGCCAAAGATAAGTCTTATTAGAGTGAGAAGTTTTAAGTCTTTTTGAGTCATTATCATTTATCTCAGCATTAAGCAATAAGTCCATCTTAGGTTTGATAAAATATAGATTATTTTGCATCCATCCAGAACAGATAAAAGATTTGTTTTTACGAATCACCACTTTTTCATTAAAAGATACCACGTAGGAGTCTTTAAATAAAGAAGATACAGAAATTAAATTCCTTTTAAATTTAGGAACATAAAAACAATCTCGCAAAATTAAACTCCTATAATTATCAAAATAAAGATGGACATCTCCCACTGCTTCCGCTGAGACCAAGGATCCATCGCCCATTCGAAGCGTTAAGTCTTCACGAAGTAGACTTCTCGTTTCTTTGAATCCCTGCAGAGAAACACAAACATGATTAGTTGCACCGGAATCTATGACCCAGATGTCACTGGATTCCTCAACCAAACAAGTTTCTAAATATAGAAGATCACACCTACCTCCCTTGGAAAGGAAGTCCTTGCAATGCTTCTTTATATGCTTGACCTTACCACAAAAGAAGCATTTAAGCTTCTTTGGGTTCTTCTTCTTCTTCTTCTTGCTCTTGATTGCAGGAGGAATAGAAGACTTGCCACTCTTGGCCCGTTGCTTCTTTCCATTTCCAGAGTTAGAATTGGAACCAGAAGCAGCTACCATATTGGCCTCTCCACCAGCAGGAGACTCCTTGATCAGCAGTTCAAACTCCTGTAACTGTTTCATCAGTTCTGTCAAGGTCATATCCCGTCTATTGCTCAAATTAAAAGTAGCTCTAAATGGAATAAATTCCTTAGACAGAGTCTCAAAGACCATAGTCATCTGAGTTTCAGCATCGATGTTGGCTCCATTGGTTTGAGCCTTAGCAAGGTAACCCATGACCAACATCATATGCTCCTTTACAGATGTCCTGGGTCTCTGTCTACAGTTTAAGAGTTTCTGAAGCGCCCCTTACCGTTTTGTTATGGCCTGGCCTCCAAACATATCCTCAAGATTATCCAAGATCTGCTTTGCAGTCTCATAATCCTGATGTTGAGCCTGCAGCACGTTGTTCATGCTAGCCATAACATAGCAGCGGGCCTGATCATTAGCATCTTTCCAGCGGTCGTACGCTTGGAATTGCTCATTACTTGAGTCTCCCGTAGGCTCGGGAGGACAAGGAGTTGTCAGAACATATTTCAGTTTCTCAAAGGATAGGACGATGTCCAGGTTCCGTTTCCAATCATTATAGTTCTCACCGGTTAATTGGTTTTTGTCAAGTATCGATGATAAAGCGTTTTTAGACATTTTCAATCTACAATAAAGAATCATATACCAAACATAAGCAAACATATATAATAATTTAGTAAGATAACACAATCATGTAAAATCATACAAATGTGTTTATGTGTCAAAACCTTAAAAATATCACAACCTTACAACGATAATTCCCAACTCAGAATTCAACAAGCTCCTAGGGGAGTCATGCTAAATTCAATCAGGAACACGGATCCCCTCCTGATTAATATATGCCATCCAGGACCAGTATGATCCAGCATATACTAATAATCGTTTCTTTGGCCATTAATTTTATTAACAGAGCTCCTAGGGGAGGTTAATAATAAAATTAACGTGAGTGTATAACCACCGTTTCAATATTTTATCCATGATTTATAATCACCACCTAGGGGTGTGTAACCATAAATCATACTAAAATACCTTATCCTTTCAGAGATCCAATCTGGTACATGATAGAAATCCCTTCCTAGGGGTCAGGACCACCATGTTCTTCCTATGGACCAACGATGGAGGCCTTAGGTTCTCTCTTCGAAAACCTTCTCCCACTCAATCTTTTGAAGTCAAGGTTTTATTTTAAAATTATGCATGAACAATTTTAATATGAGCGGCACTCCCTATTCTATATGACATGTTATCAATATACATGGTAAATCATATTATAATGCAGACAAGCAAAGCAATCAAGCAAAGCTACAAGCAAAATAATAATAATACCCGTAATATTATGGTTCCACCCTAGAGAATAGAAAAATAAGATTATAAGAGAATAATCGAGACATTTATCGATTCTTCATCCTTGAATCCTCAAGCTGTATCCTTCTTCATGTAATATCCATCTTCAAGTTTTCAATCCCGTATGAATCGAACACTTCATATTTCCGGTCATATCCAAATTTAATGTTTCTCAGAATCGTCCCAAAAATAAAATTAAAACTACACCAAAAAATTGCATCTTTTCTGGACATTTGGTAGCTCTCGGTCGGCAGGCCGATCTAGGTGATCGGCCTACCGATCATGGAGGTTCGGCCTGTCGACAGAGCACCAAAATTTTTGCCCCACTGTCGGCTTACCGGACCTTACGTCCGGCCTGTCGATCTGTGACCTTCGGCCTGTCGAACTGTGAGGTCTAGCATGCCGACCGAGCAGAGAACCCTTAATCCAGAAAATACAATTTCAATGCAATTCATCAATTTTATTTTCAACAATTCAAAAACATAAAATTAGAGACTCAGGAAATACCTGGAGACGCCATCATCAATCTTTAAGATTCGACTTCTCGTTCCGTCTTCTCTGAATAATTATTTAATTACAAAATTCTTACAAATTAAAAATTAAATAACAATTCCTAGACGGAGATGATAGTCCGCCATCTAATTACATGAAAAACCTAGATACACATTCTAACCTCTAAGGAACCATAACCGGTATTAATTAATTAATAAATAATTAAACAACAATTTAATCAACCATAATTAATTAATAAACATTCACCACATAATCCATGACAACATACATATTATATAGAAACCTAGAGTGCCATCTCTCTATAAAATTCAATTCAAGCATAGGAGAGATTAAGATCACAAAATTTATGCATATAACATGATCACAAACTTGCAAATTTATGTAAAAACCTCGCTCTGATACCAATTGTTGGAAACAAAGTGCGCAGCGGAATTTTAAAAATTTTTCATCAGAGTATTTTCCAAAATACAAGTTTGACATGTTATATGTATAAATTAAACAGATCTTACTAACCTCAGTGTGCCGAAGAACCTCCGTGACCTGTGTAGAGAAGTAACGTTCCAGAAGAGCCTCAACCAACTGGTCTTCTTTACTATTCTCTATCCACAACCGGAGTGAGTGTGGGCTCACACGTACAGCTCTTCCACCGGTGACTCTCCTTCCAACCAATAGAGAGAACCCAAAGCTAGTGTTCGTGATTTGTGAACAAAAGCTCTCAGGGAGTTTTCAGATGCTCACTAGAAGAGTATCACTCTTAATCTCTCAAATTGATCTAAGTAAATTATTAGACTCACTCCCTTTTTATACCTATTGGTCCTAGGGTCAGTCCATATCAGATTAGGTCTCAAAAAATCGAAACAGAATCAAGTTCGGATCAATATCTGATAAGATACGAGTGAAAAATGCGTAATCTTATGTGCGCTGATAGGCAGGGCGAACTGTCTGATAGACAGGCCGAACTAGCCAATTCGACAGGCCAAACACGTCATCCGGCAGGCCGAACTGCCGAGAAAAAATCTCCGCGAATCTTTTATTTTCCACCCGAGATTCTAAAGGATAAAGTCTTAGTTTTGATTCAAATAGCCCAATAGAAAAGATATCTGATCAAAACAAACTTTATCAAGATAATCTCTAAGAAAATAAATCAATTCACAATAATTCTACAAGTTTATCTTGTTCTAATTGTCCAAAATTAAAACAACCGATAAACAGACAAGAATTATCCGAACGCAATAATTCAACAAGTTCATCTTGAACTAATTTTCTTACAAAATTAATTCAACCAATAAACAGACATGAATTATTTGATTCTTATAAATTTTAAACCAATCTGATAAATCTGACATAAGTCACCAATTATTAGAAAAGCACGCCGTATTGTTATAGGATTTTGTGAGCTAGCAAAGGGGACCAAAATGGACCTATAAAGTTCAAGCTCATGATAATTATGAAACCCAATATCCTAGATATACATTTCACAATTATCAACTCCAACGCTACTCCACTAAAAGCTTGGAGCTGCACTCTCGAACTTTATAGAATTACGAAGCTCGTGTAGCTAAGTCTCCATGACATATCATAGTGTATCGCATCCCCATATGATCATCCATAATCGGCTTAAGGACAAGTTCTGTCTTACCTTCCCGATTATTTTTATCTTACGTTCCATTGTCTCACCATTAGAAAACTTACCATCCAAAGATAGTATACCATTCGGTTACACCTATGTATCCAAATGGTTGAGCGCTCTAGTTTTTCAATTACAGGACAACGCATATAAGAGGATATCATTACTCCTAAAGAGGAGCTATGGATTCCATATCTATGAATAACAAGTCTACGCTATCAAGAGTCATGCCTCCAACGTACCGGCATGCATGCCACTATATAAATGTGGGAGTCACCCATTGGTACATCAAAAGACACAAGTCAAGACAACAGGCCCATTATTCATCTCAGGATTAAGATACAATACAAATGATTGTCTAAAGTGAATCGATTTGCCAAGACAGAATTATTAATCTAAATCAATTCACTTTATGTCCCGATCCAACACATTGTCACCTTTGACAACGTGTCAATGTTTCTATTCATGGAGTCCAACTCCGATGGTCAAGACAAACCATCTCCCAAAAGGGATATAGACAACATAACAATCTTTACATGAATAAAGTGCCCAACTTTATTCCCTCGATTGCGGATCATATGTTTTAGACCATCACCTTAAGAATCGTGTCTTCTGCATAATCAGTCCATCATATGCCCAACTCTTAAGGTTTAGACTGACAGTCTCAGACTACTATTTGCTTATCATACATTCAACGAATATGAACGTAAAGAGGACAAGATTTGGTATATATATAAATAAATTCTTTATTGATAAAAGTGTCTCCAAAAACGTATTACATTTTTACTCCTTAGGGCATACATGTCTAACAATTTTACTATCATAAACTTTCAGATCTTGCTATTTTGCCCCAACTGTAGAATTTCATGTAAGAAGATAAGGACAAAGACGCACGTCAGCTGCATGTAGGGTCATTGAAACTGTTTGTAGGCTAATAATACCCTTCTTTGCCTAACACAAAAAAGACATAAATTGGAAGTGTCAAAAAAAATTTTCTTATCTTCTTCAAATTTGGTGTGCCTATCACAACTCTAAATCATAAATATGAATTGTCTAGGTCCACTACTAAAAGCTAAGGATTACACGACAGTTTTAAACCGTCATAGAAAGCATTAATTGTCTGTCATGATACCGAAGAGACTTTTCACGACGATTTTTTTACCATTGTAGGTTGTCGCTAATGACGAGTATGAAAGGTATTCTATAGGAGGCTACCATGACGATTTTGACCAAAAAGGTCTGGAATGGGTAGATTACACGATGGTATTCATTGAAAACTATCGTGTAATCTTAATAATTTTCTACCTTATACGACGGTTTTTTATAAAAACCATCGCGTGAGGTGTAGTTTTCACGAGGGTTTTTATCAAAAATTGTCGTGAAATATTGGTTATTAGCAAAAAAAAAAAAACCAGAATTTTTAACTTCTCACTGGATGGCTAGTCATGTGTTATCCATTAATACAAGGCCCTGATTGCAAAATCATATATTTATATTGAACTATAAAATTTTACAAAATCATATATCTACTTTACTACCTATATCTAAGTAATCATGACCATATAGTAATTCACACAAACATACACTAACAATGCTAAAGCTAAAATTAAACCCTAAATAATTCACAAAATAATTCACACAAACACATATACAAATACATGAAGAAAGTAATTCACACAAATACATACACAAACACATGTAGAAAGTAATTTGCACAAATATATACACAAACACATGTTGTTGATGCTTACCAGTGGGTGGTAGTGGATCAACACCACGTGCGGTTGTGCACGATACTCGGACGACTCTTCCCTACTATCCTTAGCCTGCTTGGATGTACTTGCGACAAAAGAAGGGATGCTTTGGAGGTAAAAATGGGGGACACTAGAGTGGTGCCAGACAAGGGCTCTCTGACGCTCAAGGCAGGCACTCTCTTTAGAGTACGAGAGCTAGTTAGTTGGGAAGGAGCACATTGGCCTCTAGCTGCAGTAAATGCACTCTATTTATAGGCTGCCACTCAAGTTGGGTGTTAGATAGGTTTCGCCTATGACCCGTGTGTCATATTAAGGCCTATCAAAAGGTAAGTGGCATGTGCCATGGTGTCTGCCAGTGGATCAGCCTTCATTAGAAGGTGAATACGTAGCCATTTGTTAGCTTCTTGAAGCAAGTGGGTGTCTATGTTGCAGGCTTTAACAATTCAACCTAAGCACGTGTCCCACCCGAGGAGGCAAGAACTTGCATTGTGGCCAGCAGTGACCCTGTAGAGCTCCTCAATAGGACAAGCTGAGATCTAGGGATCAAGATTGCCTTCCCTGTCATATCTTCCTAAGACAGTTGCCGATCTACCAAGAAGGTGTACCTTGGGAACGGCGTTGAGTAGGTCGATAGCCCACTTAGCAAATGGCCAGGCAGTGTGATGGAATTGAGCGGCTCGGCATGATGTCCAATTGTCTGAGTAAACTGTTGGCATTTAAGGCATTTTTGCACTTATTCCTTGCGGTCCTGCTCCATAGTCGGCCAGTAGTATCCTTGGCGGAGGCACTTTTGGGCCAATGAATGCCCCCTGCATGGTTGTCGCACAATTTTTTGTGGATATCTTTCATAAGATATTAAGCCTCCTTGGGCCCTTAAGCACGGGGTATTCTTTGCAATTCTTCTTTATGTGCCTAACCTTCATGTAGAAAAAGCACTTGAGCTTCTTTGGGTTCTTCTTTTTCTTCTTCTTGTCCTTGCCTTTTGTTGGGATAGAAGACATCTCGTTCTTAGCCCTCTACTTCTTTCCATTCGCCTGGGTTAGGGTTGGAACCAGATGCAGCCGCTAAGTTAGCCTCACCACTAGCTGAAGTTTCCCTGATTGGATTTTCAAACTCCTGTAACTACTTCATTAGCTGGGTCAAGGTCACATTTTGTTTATTACTCAAATTGTATAAAGCTCTAAACAAGATGAACTCCTTAGATAGAGTCTTAAACACCATAGTCATCTGTGACTCAGCATCAATATTAGCTCTATGGGTTTGAGCGTTAATGAGTTAACCCATGACCAATATCATATGCTCCTTCACAAGAGTCCCCGGTCTTTGTTTGTAGTTTACAACTTTTCGAAGAGCTCTTTGCGATTTCGTTAAGGCTTGTCCTCCAAACATATCTCCAAGATTATCCAAGATCTGCCTAGTAGTCTCATAGTCTTCATGTTCAGCTTGCAGCACATTATTCATGCTAGCCATAATGTAACAGCGGGCCTGATCGTTAGCATCCTTCCAGCGATCAGACGTTTGGATTTGCTCTTTAGTGGATTCCCCAATAGGCTCAGGAGGACATGGTGTTGTCAGCATAAATTTTAGTTTCTCAAAGAAAAGAACAATATTCAGGTTCCTTTTCCAATCATTGTAATTCTTGTCAGTTAACATGTTTTTATCGAGTATCGATGATAAAGCGTTTTTAGATATTTTAATCTATAATAAAGATTCATATACAAAATATAAGCAAACATTCCATAACAGTTTAGTAAGATAACACAAACAAATAAGCATACAATTGTGTTTATGTGTCAAAACCTTGAAAAAATTACTATCTTAAAATAATAATTCTCAACTCAGAATCCAACAAGCCGGCTAGGGGAGACTTGCCAAATTTAATTAGGAACATGGATCCTCTCCAATTAATATATACCATCC
>JAJQZP010000405.1:0-45845 GCA_025403435.1 Artocarpus heterophyllus
GCATGTCTTGCATAATTGGCTTACCAACTAAGGTCCATCGTCTTCTCCAAAAAGGACCTGACACCTGACACTGTCACTCCTTTACAAAATTTAATTAATACAAAAAGAAAAAAAAAGTGAATTTTACCGTAACAATATTAAAATACACAATTTAAATATCGTATACACAGTTTACAAAAGTGATTCTATTTTCTTAATTATAATATATAAATTTTATTTATAATAAAAAATTATTACAATATAAATTTTTTATATTACAATAAAATAATTCTAATCAATAGTTCTTACTACCATATCAAACTACGAACAATCTTAAGTCGATACCTATATGATGTAGACAGCAATTCTAACTTTTGGATGCAGATTGAATGGTCGTGATTCAATAAACGGCATGTAAAACAAAAAACAATGAAATTAGGCATACGTGTACACGTTAAAAAATGATACAAAATGTAATTAATTATTTAAAATGTAACCTAGAAATTGTCATTTTACTTATTTAAAGGTGTTTAGGAAGTGAGGACTTTTTTATACATATGAGAGCTTTACATATTATATTTTTTATTGTTACTGTAGCATGTGAAACTTTATTGTTTATAACTAAAAAAGTACATGAACACTTTTACTAAACACAAGGTTATATGGAAACATCAATTTTATTGCGCAACTGTTGCATAATAGATGGTGCTTAATCCAAGCGTTAAAAAAAAGGTGTGCTGAAATAAACGGTCATAAAAGAATATGATATCTTACTATAACATTGCCTACACACAATATTTTTCTAATTGTAGATCTATAATTTCTTTTTTCATTCTTTCAACAAATGATTGCATCACTCATCCACCAAAGGTCCAAAACCTACAGGCTAAATCTGCAAAATCTTTCATATGAAAACTTTAAAAAAGTTGCGACCTTTTACTAAGAAGAAGACCGATTACGAGTGGGATGGTTGAAGAAAAATTTTGATTAGATTCTGAGGTGAAACGTCATTTTGAAGTATTAGTGCTTGTTTTTTTAAGAAACACTTTAATCATTCTAGACGAAGGATCCATGAAAGAAGGGGGAAAAAAGACATTATCCCTATTGGAGTCTTGCTTGAGTTTTTTGAGTTTTGTCTTTTTTATTTAATTTAACAAAAGTTTCTAGCATTGTCAAAATTGAAAAACAAAAACCCAAAATCTTTCTAGATCTAGATATACATGATTTTGCGTAAAAATTTGAAGTTACCCTTTTTTTTTTTCCTTGAGGATTGTTGTGTAGCAATGAACAATTAAAAACTTCATCTCTTCAACGCTGCGTAGGGTGGTTGATATTCTTATATTTGTGAAGAGTTGGTTGCTTAGCGTTAATGGCAATAAGTTTGAACTTTATTCGACAATTTTGTTTTATTTTTTTAAATAAGATAGTTGTTTATATAAATGTAGAGTGAAAGGGACAATGTTGGATCAAAATCCAATTATGGGCCAATATATTAAATAAATGTGAATTAAAGGCTATCAATAAGGTTGCCAATTAAAAGTGATCAATTTGGGTTTTGGGCTTTTAATGCATCATTAAGTGTGGGCCTCCTATGTGTAGAGACCAAAAGGGAAATTACTAATTTTATGATGGGCTAAATTGGTAATTAAGGATAATTGCTAGGGTTTAGCAATTATATAAAGGGTTGTGGTCCCCAAGTCAGTACGTACATTATTTTTCTGTTAACCATTATAGAGAGATTACAGAGCATTCTGATAGAGAGGATTTACGTACTAGACTGAAGATCCTCAACCAAAGGGACTCAAGAATCACATTCAATCTATAGATTCAGGTTAGCTTCCGCATCTTATTAATATTCTTGATGATTTGACATGAACGATCCTGGGTGATGATAGTTTTCATCACAGTTTTATTCTAACAGACAATGCTTTGGAGATGACTCATGAGCCGAAAAAAGAATTTAAAGTGGTGGATCAATAGCTTCTAGTTTCTTCATTTTGTGGACAATTTAAAATGTTACATTTACTATTTTTAAATTACGTTTTTTGTAATCACTTCTCAAACAAATAAATAGTGCTTACTAATTTATAGAGTATTTGACAGGGTGATAAGAACCATTGGTTAGAACTGTTTTTACTGTAGAATGTGAGAACTTTACTTGTATTAGCTATTTTTTAATTGTTACTGTAGTAATGAGAGCTTTACACTGTTTATAACTGAAAAAATCGTGTGAACTACTAACTACCAAACACCATATAATAAAAAAAATTACATATGTTGTGCTTCTATTCACGATTCTTTTGCTTTAGATACCTTGTCATTTACGAAGGATTAAAGACATATTTTATTTGTTTTTACTTCTTTATTCAAGTAAGGTTATATTTTTACTCCTGATCTACAATTTAATATTGCTCACGATTTAGGTGTCTACCCCTATCAATCGGTAATCAACAGCACCTTATCGAATAACATCTTCACGTGTGTCAAAGGTGTATCAACTCATCACTCACATCAGTGTCAGATCACATTGATACATAATTTGAGAATTGTTCTCAAATTTATATCATTCCCTGCTAAATTAATGTATGTGTATGTTTTTTCTTTTAATTTGGTATGATTGTAAATCAATTGAATAGCTAATTCTTTTATACAATTTACCATGAAAATTTTTAAGGTAAGAATTTGTCTTTTTACTATTGGTAAGTGCTATTGTTTTAATTTTGAGTGTACCTGTTTGGCTTCAATTTCAACTAATCAGTTTTAACTACGAACATTATAAAGCTCTCGGCAGCTATAGTAAAAACTAAAAAGCTGCTACAATATAAAGCTCTCACATGCTAATTTTCTTAAACTTAAAACTTCAGCAACAACTGAAGTACCAAATGGCCTATATTGATTATTCACTGGCTTGATCTGAGTAGGGTGTAGTTCTACGTTGCACATTATAAGAGCTATCAATTTAGACTTGGCTAAACAAGACAGGGCCTGTCTCATTAGACTAATGCTTGGCTTGACCCAAGCACTTAGGTTGGGTTGGCTCAAGATCCTCAGCTCATATAATGTGACACCGTTATTCTCCTAAGGGTATTAAGGTAATAGATTAATTACCTAGTATATATAAAAAAAAATCAAAAAATCTCTCATAATTCGAAACTCTCTCTCTCTCTACTTTCTCTCTCTAAAAAAATTCTCTCTCTCCTCAAAGATCGTTTGAGATTTCGGCATCCGTTTTCGACACCTCCCGCACCAATGGAAAGCTCTCGACGAGCTGAGTCCAACGAGGTGCCGCGCTGCCCAAACGCCGCCGGAGGAGACCACACGCGCCGCCCAAAGTGGCGACAAAACCCATTTCTTTTCGACGAGATATCTTCGCCGTCCGACGTCCGATCGACGTGATTCTTGTTCCTACACGACCACCGTGATGAGAGGAACAAAACCCACCCTTGGTGGCAGCTCACAACCACCGGATTGCTCCGCCCGCCTATTGCCGCCGTGCACCGCCGCCCCCATGGTGGAACTCCGCCTTGCCGGAGGAGGTGACTGACACCACCCCTCCCAATGAGTTCAGAGGATCAAGGGGAGTAAAACCCCTCGATCAATTGCACGGAAGGAGCCGGTTTCGCCGGAGAACGGCCAACGCCGCCGTCAACACGCCGCGGGAGCCTCCGTTTGGCTCTTCCCAGCCAGTTTCTTCAAATTGGATGAGGGGAAATGCTCATAGGAGGATGGGTCAAAAGCCCTCAGCCAATTTCAGGTTTCCATCGTCGGAGAATCAAGATCAGAGCTCATCCATTTCTACCGACGTTGTACTTCACGACCCGCTATGTTAGAGGCAGAATTGGGTGAAATTGACCCCGCCATTGGACTCAGAAGGGTCGATTTAGGGGGGGTAGGCCCGAGCCCAGCTGCCAACGGACCCCGATTGACGCCGGTCAACGGTGGTCAACGCCGGTCAAGGCCAAAATGGGATTTGTGATCCGGACCTCCGATCGAAGATCCGAGACCGCCTCCTGACTCGTTTTGATGCTCTGGATGCAATGGTGACCTCCGTTTGAGCAAATTCCACTCTGATGAAATCATCCGTACCAACTGCACGCGAATCGAGGCGATTCAAACAGCAGTATCGAGTCCAGAATGACGTTTTCAAGAATGTATGATCTCCAGGAAGCATTCCTAGCCATTCATAGTCGCTCGAGGAGCACTACAGAGGATGCTTCGTAGATACAGCGAGATACACTGGATCTGTTTTGCTTGGAGTTCAAGATCAAGGGAGTATGGAGCTAACGTTAATTGATTCCAGGATTAAGAGACTGTGATAAGCTTGAAAGGTAGGGATTCTATTACTCATCTTTTGTGAGGTTTTTATAGAATTAAAATTGATTGTTTTGTCGCACTATATTTATATCTATGTTGAACTGATATTATATGAGTATCACATATGAAACTATGACATGGACTCGTCTTGTATTGTACGGCGAGGAACATAATGAATTGACACATGTTATAAATTGAGAAGCATGGTTAGGAAAACTAACTCTATTAATAATGATTCAATATAGAGAAATTGTGAGACATGAAGAGGGCGACGGTTACGTCCTTGGGCATGAATACCCTAAAAGGTAAAATAGGGGGAAGGCGATGACGCTTCCTTGGGTTGAAAGTCCCAGAACACACTGTACAGGAATCGATTTGGTGAGGACTCGGGGCTTGATGTCCCCTCACCGGAACACCCTTGGAATGTTTATAGGGTGATCAAGTGCGCCCATTTGGGTTTCGATGAGTTGAGTGATACTCAATTAACATGGATACCTAGGAACAATGATGATTGGTAATATTTGTATAAATGTGTAATTATGACACTTGGTAATGATTAACTACGGTATCCATAAGATGTGATCATAATAACCTCATAATCTGGAATATGATGTAACCTACTAACCATGCAGATTTTAATGTGGTAATGATAAAAACCTAAAGGTGAGTAATGGCTTTCTCTACTGAGCATAGTGTTGCTCATTCCCTTATGTTTATATCTTTTCAGGACTCACTAAGTGTGAGGTGGCTACGAGAAATATAGTTGAGGAAGTGATGTACTATATTACATTGGGACTGCTTCAATTGTTGAGAATGTTCTTCATGATAATGTAAGCATCAATTGTTACTTTCTGTGACTGTATTATAATGTTTGAGGGTTAAAATGTGATGACAACAGTTTATATTATTAAATTTAAGGTGCTACATTAAAACTGTGGTTATTTGTCGTTTATTTTTATTTTTGAGTTGAGAGTTTTCATTTAAGTCCCGGGCAAATTTTATTTTTAAGGTTTTACTTTTATTATTTATTTTTATTTTATCTCATTAAAAACTGTTAACCCCCATATAAGGGCGTTACATATAAAGACAAGGTCGAGCCAACAAATCTTGATTATTATTATTATTATTATTTGCAAAGAAAGTGTTTACTGGTCTAGCTCTAGGCTCATACGGGCTTCCAAGTGAGGTTAAAACTCCCCTTTATTTGTGTTACATCAGGCTAACCTAACCCATTTTTCCCTTTTGGCCTACATAGGCCCGGTCAAGCGGTTGCATTAACAAGGTTATATGTTACAAATTTTTAACATAAATACTCATAAATCAAATTATTAAAAATTAATTCAACTTTAAAATAATAAACTTCACAAGTAAAGGATAAGGGCAGTTCCTCCCATAATTTTTAGCAAAACCTATGATAGGGCATGCATTGTGGTCTCACCCTTAAGTGTAGTTATTTTAATTATTGGATTAGCTTTTTAGTGGTATAATCTACAACCAAAAGCAGTTACACGTCAAATGCTATAGCATTTTAAAATAAGCAGTCCTAGATTGAACAACTGAAAAATTAATCTAATGGTTTAATAACATGATCTACCAGACAGAGTCAAAGTAGACCCTTAGTTTTTTTTTTTTAACTATAAATAATTAACTAAACCAGGTCATCATTCTAGCTTTTGGCTGAAAGAAGCCGGTGGTGCCAGACAGCCTACATTGTGCAGAGCCCTATGCGGCAGCCGAGCTAAGATATAAGGGAGTGTTTGATAGTGGTAAAAATTACTCAGTTATTATTACAATATCAGTTATAAATAGTGTAAAGTTCTCATATGTTATAAATAATAAAAAATATATTATAGTGTAAAACTCTCACATGTTATAGTAAAAGTTGTTTCTACTACTGGTTCTCACCACCTTTTCAAACACCTTATAAAACTGGGTAATTTTTTGCTTGATGGCTGTGAAAATTGCTTTAATTGTAGTGGGCGTAACTTTATAAATGAATGGTGTTAGGATACCTGTTACATAAAGAGGTGGGGAATGGGTATATTTTCTGGACAATTAGACCAAACAATTCACATTGTAGCCACATGAAAAATGATTAATAGGTAAGATTAAAACTTTACTATTCATAAAACAGTAAATTATAATCTAATATATATTAAACTTATTTTTGTAAATAAAAATTTTAATCTTATAAAATTAAATATAAGAGAGTGCTGATAAAAAGGACCCAACAAAAATCTCAAAACTAATTTTCATGCCTCTTTGGGGCTTGATTGGTTCTACTTTTTTCCACTGAAAACGCTGCCACAAGAAACTTTTTTCCTGGATGGAAATGAAGGCATTATTAGTAGTCACCTTCCTGAGCACTCTCAGACTGAGAGTACAGCAAAGATTCTGGCCAGGATATATTGCATATGCAAAAGACCGCTCCCAGTATTAGTATGTCTGCTAAAAAAGGTTTCACAAGAGTGATTTAAACTATTTTTTTTTATTATAAATAAAAAAAAATTATATATTATATAATAATAATAAATTTTTATATGTTATAATAAAAATAATTTTAACTAATAATTTTAATCATTTTATTAAATATTTTATAAATCTCAAAAAATTAAAAACAAATAAACAAAAAAATAATATGTTTTCATAATATTAAACGTCACATGCGCCAAGCATAGCCTGAAGGGCCAGTTCCAAAAAAGTGTCACATCTTACTCCATTAGTTTCCAAATTCCAATGATCGTCTGTGGAGTTCAAAATAAATTGAGTTTTGGAAGGGTAACATATGGTCAATGCCAAATAATTACTATGAGCATGAGAGAGTTGTACGACATAAATGCCCTTGTACTAATTTTTTGCAGTATCTCTTATATACATTTTGTCAAAAAAATAAAAATAAAATAAACAACTAGCACATATTTATATATTGAGTTATATAGGTATTTAGAAACACCGATTCAATTTATCTTATTCTACTAGAATTAATTTTATTGTAGTGTTTTTTCTTGTAATATTGAATTGGTATAATATTTTTAGTTTAAACATTTCATTACAAATTTAGTAGGGCCGATAATTAGGACACGACACAATAACACGATACAAACGACACGAGATAATAAGTTTGGACACCACACGTTTATTAATTGTGCCATAAATAAGTTGGCACAAATAACAAAAATAAACAGGTTGGATTCGTGCTAACATGCTAACACGTCTTAGCATGTTTTTAAATGAACTATAATGTGTTGACACGGCACGATATGACCCGCTCATTTATAACACATTTAAACTTAAAATAAAAATATTTGAAATATTTATAGTAGTTAGTATTAATTAGATTTGTGTTTTTGTTAATTTCTTTATTGGTTTTTTATTTTTTTAAATTTTTAGTTACTTGGCTCTAAACGTGTCTAAGCGTGTTGTTATTGTCTCAACCCATCACGGCACGTTTAATAATCATGTTAATCGTGTCGTGTTGTGTTACGCTGCTATAGGCGTGTTGTGTCGTGTTTGTGTTTACATTTCTAGAGCGTTTATTAATCGTGTCGTGTTCATGTTCGGGCTAAACGTGTTATGTTGTGAACGTGCCAACACGAACACGGTTATTGTCACCTCTACAAACCGGCGATCCAAATTGACTATAGTGTGGTGAATAAGGGGATAGAGGATTGGTAAAACAAAGCGCTTGAAATTATGTTATATGTTATGCGTGATGAGATAACTCAACTAATAGTGTAATTTTAAATTTTGATTTGGTTAAAATCCTGATATCAAAATAATTTAAGAAAAAGTAAATTTTTTTATAAACAACTTTTTTTTTTCTTTTAGTACTTTGGTTATAGTGTAAATATTTCAATGTTTACAAAACCAAAAGATTCATACCAGATTGGACACATTCTGTTAATTGAACTTGATTGCAAATGCTAACAGCTTTAAAGCCAAAAATTTCGAGGAAATCAAAACGTACTAGAGATAAGAGCCAATAATATATCTTTTGTGGCACTGTATATTTATTTTTTTTGTTAAATGTATGCCATTTGAGATTTTTTAGAAGAATCTTTTATATGATAGGATCTTATATTTTTATAGTTTACATTTTTAACGTTAAACCAGGTCGAAATCACATCAAAACAAGGAAAAAAAACAGGGTAAACCTAACGTAAATTTCAGGATTTTGTAAACAAAATTCTCTTGATAGTTACTTTTTTCAAGTCCTACAGCATAAAACTCGAATAAAAAAATGCACTAAGGGATGATAAAACAGCTAAGCCTAAAACTTGTGTTTGACCTCAAGGAAAGCTAGCATGTGGGTGCTAGGACTGTACAAAAAACCGAAAACCGAAACCGACCGAAATTGCTTGAAAACCGTACCAAAAAGACCGAAAAAATCGGTTTCATGAAAACCGAACCGTCCGGTAGTGGACGGTTCGGTTTCGGTTTGAATTTTCGGTTCGGTTATAAACTGAACCGAACCGAATGCCTATTATAACCGAACTGAACCGAATGCCTATGTTACTCTAAAGCTAAATAATTTTTTTTAGCCTATTTTGGTTCGGTTATAGTATTTTTTTAACATTATTTCAAAAAGAACCTAAATAATACACAATACATTGTACTATTTTAGCAATTCTTTAACAAAAAAATAAAATAAAATGTGGTAAACTGATAGTATGCTTCTTGTATACCGTTAGATTGCCATCTGTTGAAAACCAAAACGAACCGACCATGAACGGTTGGTTAACCGATCGAATACTATTGGTATGCGGTGCGGTTTCGGTTTTACAATTCTAAAACCGAAAGTTGCAGTTCGGTAACCTAACCGATCAAAACCGATGGTAACCGAACCGTGAACTATGCATCAATATAGTATCAAGTGATTGACACAAGCACTATCATTTTAGGACGAGTTAATTTTAGGTTAACACTAAAATCACTCGTAGCTTATTTTTTGTGACCCCCAAAAATCGATCCTATCGTAACATTTATTGTCAGTTTTACTTGTAATATAGTACTTTTACACATCATATTTGCTTGTTTTGAAGTTTAAAAAGGTCTCAAAAAGCCCCTACTTTTAGCTCTCTTTTTTGGGGGGGTTGGGGGACAAAAAATTACATGTGAAATTCATGACTCCAAGAGCAAATTATTTAATATTGGACCCCTATTATTTAAGAAAGCTCTTAATTTTAACAGCATTTGAGCTTTCAACTGTGTGAAACCCGAGAGAGAACTAGGGGTGGGAGAATGAGAAAATTATTAGCAAATTTTTAAGAGGGGTAAGAGGGAGAGTTAGTGATGTTTGAATCTTAAAACTATCGCATTGCAACAAAGAAGGTCGTGGCAAAGGGCAAAAAGAAGTTTTAGAATCTGTAATTACAATTTATGTCTCGAAAAGTAATAGGACCAATTTTAGGACGTATTCAAATATTGAGAGAAATCATTAATATTAATAATATTATTTTTTTGAGGAGATTAATTATTATTATTATTATTATTATTATTATTATTATGCTTTGAAATTTAAAGGTGGGCAATGCTAGGCCTCACGAAGTTTTTAATACAAATTTCACGAATCAAGTTGTGGGAGTGGAATAGCACGCATAAATGCACGAGCACGTAAACTTTTTTTTTTTTTTTTGAGGGAGTACGTAAACTGTTTATAGTTTTGATATGCACTTAACGAGTTAAATTCTTTTTTTTTTTTTTTTATAAGTAAAGTTAGTCATTTATCTTTTGTTGAGAGGACAGGGTTTTTATGGTTCCCAATCTAAGTTACTAATCATAATGTCTTTGTTAAGAAAAGTCTAATTTCTTGCTGAATAAGAAAACTAATTTAGTTGACAAAAATTATTCCTCTTAATATATTTGATGATGACAATTCCATTAATTAAGAAAAAATAATCATTCCTATTAAATTGAATTCTTATGTTAAGGAATTATTATCTGGCAATATGGTTAGAACTTATTAGTTTCAAGTGCTACAATGTAAAGATATCACTGCTACAGTCTGAACTTATTAGTTTCACTGAATTTATTAGTTTCAAGTGCTACAATGTAAAGCTGTGACTGCTATAATGTAAAATTCTCATATACTATAGTGTTTGGTTTCAACTATGTGTTCCAACTAGGTGTGTTCATGAATTGGATTTTAAGAATTTAAGGTCTTTCCGTAATCTAATCCAAAACCTTTACATTGAGAAAATCTCAATCCGTAATTTGATTCAAAACCTTCAGATTAGAAAAATCCCAATCTACAATCTGATCTAAAACCTCTGGATTGGATTTATGGCTTCACAGATTGAGTTATGACCCTTAAAAATAAGAATATTAAAAGCTAATTTTTTCAACATCAAAATTAAAATAAACAATCCATAATATAAAATAGCTTAATAAAACTAAATTTGTTATAATCAATCATTAAGACAAACTAGCTTCAATAAAATTTAAAATTAAATCTTCTTAAAAAACAAAAGAAAAACTCAAAATAATATTATTTATTCATTAATAGTTTTAAAATTTCAAAGCAATTCAAAATTATAGGATATATAAATATCTATATATGTGGGGTTTCGGATTGAAAGATCGAACAGATTAAAAATCCTCGATTTGTAATCCAATTCGAAACTTTTGAATTGAGATTTTTTAATCCATTACTAATTTAAAACTTTTCACAATCCAATCCAAAATCTTTGAATTGAATTGAATTGAATTGGACGAATTTTATAGATTAATAAATTTCATAAAAACTTTATTTCTAACTATGTTTTGAAATACACATCCATTTTATTCCACTAAAGAAAACACATCCTCATTCCTTAATTGCCTTTTTTTCCATTTTTCACCTTTTCTTTTCCTTTTGGACTTTCCATCATTTATTTTACCCTAGTTTCAACAACCCCCCGGAAGGTGCCAGGAAGCTGTCCTAGTGCTTGGAGCTTTAAAAAAACAGTTATTTTCTTATCTTTTCTTATCTTTTCTTTTTGACTTTTTTCTCATAAAAGTTATAAAAATAAAAAGCAGCGTACCAAATAACCCTCAGATAGTGCAGTAATAGAAGATGCATATACAGTCTTAAAAAATAATACTAAAAACATCACTTTAATTTAATTTTTTACTAACTTTTAAATTATCATTAATTTATTAGTAAATAAATTAATTAATGTGATAATCCTTGAGATCCCTATCATAAAAACATGACGATTTAAAAGTTGATAAAAAAGTTAAACATTGGATTTTATGTCTCTACTATCTTTTATTTTTAAAAGGACCCTCTTCGTAAATTTTCTTGGCTATCATGATAAAAAAAAAAAAAGAGGTAAAGAGCGTTTTGGATGCTCCACCATTTATAAATCCATATCATCATATGCCAAACCCCCTTAAGTAAAAAATGAACAAAAATGCTGAACCCATATTATTTATTACTCTTTGTTTGGAAACTCTTAGAACACATATCTATATATATATATTATATATTAATTAAAAATTACGGAGAGAAGTACACAATGGTCAAGAAGGTGGCAAGTCTTTCCCCAGAAATAAATATTTATACTCTTTCATTGTTTTAAAGTAACCAACCACCTATTTTTTTAGAGATTAGCTTTCCTTTCAATAACTTTAGAAGGAATGTACTCTTTAATTATTGTATTTTTAATTACAAACGTTTGGTCCACTATTATCCTGCGTGTGTTTCCCTGGCTTTTTTTTTTTTGTTTAAAAAGTATGTCTTTGAACTAACTAAACCATGTAGAGATGAAAATTACTAACCGAATGGATTATATGTGTGTGTCTTTTTTTTTTTTTTAAGTACAAGCATATTCTATGTCATCACCAGCAATAATAAAATAGCTTTTACAAGGTGCTGGATAATTTTAATATGGCAAAATATCAAATAGCCATAAAAACGTATGAGGAATGAGGTAACAATGTTTCTTTAGTAACCAAAAAAAAAAAAAGAGATAACAATTTCAAGCCGAAAAAAACTGATATTTTAGTTTGCGCCCCGTCCCCTTTCTTATGGTTGGAGTCTGAGATCGACTGACTGGTCTCCCACCCAAGAGTAGGCACGCTACTCTTATTTCATGGTGGGTTGGGGTAGCTTCGTCTCGACGATGGTGGTTGATCTAGGGTTTTGGGGCTTTGTTGCCTAATCTCCACAAAGGTACATGGTTTTCGCCGTTGGTGGTGCATGTCTTGGGTTGTGGAGGCTGTGGCAAATTGCTCTATGTTGGAGTGCATATCTCCCTACCTTCGGTTGAGTTTGTGTGTCTAATCCATAAGAGTTTGCTCTTCGAGTTTGTGTGTGTCTATAGTGTGGTTGATGGCCTTTGTACTATAATAACGTGGCTTTTAATCGGATATTTCTTTCGATTGTAAAGGTTTGTCAACAAAATATATATGGGCTCTTCCTTCATAGTCGAGATACTTTCTTTTCTTAGGCCTTTGACATATGTTATATGCTTAGAGCGTTATTAGATTGCACATATGAAATGGCCAGTGTTGGGGGTTAAGCTTTGTATTACATGATCATTTCGCCTTTTTTTTTTTGTATTAGAATGAAATTTGCTTCTAAATAAAAAAAAAAGCCAAAAAAAGAGAGGGGTAATGATATGTGGTTTGATATTATAAGTTACTTTTTTTTTATTAAAAATGATTATTGATAGTGTTATTGCAACAAGCAAGATTATATCTTGTTGACATTCTACATTTAAATTGCCGAATTGCTATCCTCATATAAAATTACTACCGAAAAACAGCATGATTATAATCTTGTTGGCATTCCGCATTTGAATTACGGAATTGCCACCCTCATAATCTTACTACTAATAATTATTAATTAATTTTGACGCTCAAATTATTGCGCATAGGTGCGTACGATTTTGAACGGCAAAACACAAAAGTATGTTGTAACGCCCCGAAATTTATTTAATGTTAATGTAATATAAATGATGAATTAGTGTGCCATAATTAACGTTTTAACATTAATTAGGTTATTTGGTTGGATTTTGAATTTTTGGTTGTTTTGTTTAATTGATGCGTTTAAATGATTTCTTATTGTTTTAAAATGATGTTTGAGTTTTAAAACAAAACAATTTGTAAAATGTTAAAAATACTCCGTTTACAAAACTGTGGGCGACACATAGTTTTCGCACAGTAAAACCGCCATCGATTTCTCTATTTATTTCCTTCCTCTCTTCTCTCCAACACGCATCTCTCTCTCTCTACCAACACGCATCTCTCTCTCTCTTCCTCTTGAACTCTCTCGGTTCCCTCTCTCTCTCAAATTTTTGAACTCCATTTCGAATCCAAGCTTCGGTTAGCGGGGAGGAAGCTCGGGGACGTGATTCGGCAACCGAGGACGCGGATTGAAGCTTCGATTCGAGGTTAGATTCGAAATTTCTAAACTTTTTACAAAATTTTCAATTTTGTGCATTTTTGAAATCTAGGGTTGTTTAAGCTTAGAAAACCGTAGATTTGAGTTAAATGAACTTGGAACAACTAGAATCTAAGCTTAGATTGAAGAAAAACGGATTGAATTCAAGATTTTTCATTTTTCTCCTCATTTTCTCATTTTTGGATTTTTGAGGATTTCGAGTTTAAATCTTGTTTAAATGAGTTCAAACATGTTCTAGTGTTTTTCTATCACTATGATTGTTTTTCATGCCTGGGATTTGAGAAAAACAGGTTAGAATCAAGACTTGAATTTTGGGGATCGAGAAACCCGTGGCTGGGATTTCTGGATTTCCCAATTCGGCAGGCCGAACTGTGTGTTCGGCAGGCCGGAGTGATGATCGGCAGGCCGGAGTGATGATCAGCAGGCCGGTGTTCTTCCGACCGGTAGGTCGAACCTAGGAAACAGTTCGGCTGACCGAACCTTGCTTTCGGCAGGCCGAACTGTGCAGTTCGGCAGGCCGAAGCAGGGCGTCCGGCAGGCGGACCGAGGCATGGAAAAATTTGTGATTTTCACCGTTTCACTGTTTTGAACCCTGATTTAAACCCCAACCTTATTGGATGATTTTAATGATATAAATGGCACACTAGGACATCATGAAATGATTTAGTAACATAGAATGTCTCAAACTAGGTATTGATCGACTTAGTTTGTATCTAGGATCGTTCGTGGTTCCGTGGAGCTAACGTATAGCGGACTGGGATTACGGTGTGGGGCACCGGCACGAGTATTAAGGTAGGACTTCTATCCTATTTCTTTGGTAGCCTGGTTTTGAAATGATTTGGCTTTGAAAATGATTTCTATCAAAATGTTTCAACGGTTGTTTGAGAATGGTTTATCGGTTATATTTTAATATACCGTGATTATGAAATGAACTTCATAATGAACCTAATTGACAACACTCGGTAATTGGGTTTGAATGATAATGATAACAAACACTAAGGCATGATCCATATCAGAGATCGGGTCGTGTAGCGATCGACCTTGGGGCAGGTCCGAAACCCAGCTGGGCCACTACGATGGTGATATCATGGTTTGCTAGGTAAAAGTAAATGGTGTTTTCGATTGTACAAGTAGACTGTTCTGTGTCAAGACGGCTCTACCCAAATTATCTATTATTTATTTATTTGTTTATATTTACTTAAAGTTTTTCTTTTAAGTACTCCTAACAATGATATGTTTCTTTGCATTAAATCATTTTATAAAACATAGTCCTACTGAGCTTTTCGCTCACGTTTTATCTGTCTTAAATTTCCCCCTCTAGGTGGTTTTCCATTTAGGTTTGAAGAGGATTCTTCGGACCGAATCAGGAGCAATAGATAATTGATTTATATTTCGTATTATTTAATCAAGGCATGTAAGGTTAACTTTATTTGTACTTGGACTGTAATTGTACTTATGATATTGTCAGAACCATGTGTGTGCACAAGTTGTGGGTTGTGGAACCCATACTCGCGGTTTTTATTTAATTGTTATTATTTACTTAACATTTATAAATCTTTTATCAAATGTGGTGGAAAAACTCCTTATTTCTCATGTAATTTGAATCTTAAACCATAATTTCAATTAAATCCTCTTTTAATTAATCTAAATATTCCGCCACGTCACCTCCCGTATTTCAGGGCGTGACATATGATAATCTTTGAATAGGGAAAAAAAAACTTAAAAAGGTGTTTGGTAGGGGTGAGAACCGTTGATTAGAATGTTTTTACTGTAGAATATCAGAGCTTTATATATGTATTTTTTAATTATGTTACTATAGTATGTGAGAGTTTTATACTATTATATAACTGAAAAGGTGGTATGAACCACTTTTACCAACACACAATATTAGTTATATTAATATTAGGCATCATAATCTTGATTAATCATACATTAAGCTTTTAACTTTGAATCTTTATTTAATTTGGGAACAACATGCACGAGCCAAGGTCAATTTTTTTTTAATTTTTGAAGTAAATAGAAAGATAGGGATCAAAAAGAGATTTAAACGTTCTAATTAGGTTGGCACCTATTAAGTGACTCAAATAAGTTCCCATCATATTTTATTAAGAAGATAAAAAGAAAAACAAAAAGAAAGAATTTCATGCTCCATTTGGTTGGAAGGAAGGAAAAATGGAGGGAAGAGAAAACTATAAAAGAAAAAAAACTAAAAGGCAAGGAAAGATTTTGATTTTCTCTTTACTTATTTAGTATTTAAGGTGGAAGGAAAATGATTTTATCTTCTTATTTAGTTTTGCAAGAAAAACCAAAAGAATGAAAAATTATTATTATACAATTACTATTTTGTTTAAATATATTTAGCTATTTCTCAACTTGGCACCTAAATTTTTTGTTGGAATTTTGATGAAAAAGAAGGACAAATTGGTAAATTTATTTCTTTGCATGTTATCAAACTTTTCTCTTATAAAATCAACCCATATTTAAAGAGATCAATTATAGTGGGATCGCAACGTTATTTTTTCTACCATTTTTTTTTCATTTTAATTTTTTTCTACCAAACATTTTATTATTTCAATTTTTATCTTAAAATTTTCTAACATTTCTTTTCATCTACTTTTTACTCACCCAATCAAAACATTAAGGTCTAACCAAAATGGCAAATCTAACAAAAGAAAATGTAGCCAGCAATAACAGACAAACCAAAACATTTGTTTCATCTATAAATTTTAAAGCTTTTATGCTTTGGAAAACAAACTACTAGGCATCATTTTCTCAAAATTAGGGGTCACATCTTACATCAATTGTCCCAAGATCCTGAAACCATTAACTCCCTTCTTTCGAGCTGTTATATAATTATCAATTTTCTCTCATGACAGATGCTAGGGTGATATATCGTCTCTTCATCATCTCCAAAGCTTCCCGTGTTATAGATACAATGGTGTCGGCAGGTCGTAATTTAAACTATTTTAAATTATAAATAGTATAAAATTTTTATATATATTATAAAAATAAAAAATTATTATATAAAATTTTATATGTTATAATAAAACTATCTTAGTTTGCTTACCAAACATAAACTCGCAGGACCACAATGGTTTCCTCTATAGATTGACTAACTGTTGAGGGGCACCTATTGAAATGTTACTGATTGAACTGCTCTGTAGTCTCTCATAACTTAAAGCTTAAGAAGAGTCCCATCCATTAGGTCTGCCTCAGATTTTTTGGCTTTTATGGATTGGATGCTCCTTCCGGTTGTCTATCCACTTGCATTTCAAGATTGTACTTTTCTCTCAGATTATTTATGGAAATATAACCGATTTTCTTCTCTAATACATTGTTGAACCGGCGATTGTAGAAAAGGCCCTCTAGACTGACATTAAGTACATAAAATCAACAAGATCTCATATTAAATAGAGTTTTATTTGTATTAAATAGAGAACAAGCTCTCGTATTAAAAGGAGAATTACACTCCTTCGTTCCAGTGTATTATAAAACCTCCTCAAAATTAGAGAGGAAGATCAAGGACACAATTCTCAATTCTTTCTATCCTTCAAGTTTTCTTAATGTTCTTGATTGATCTTTTTACTTAATCTTAATTTCTTGCTCAAGGACGTTGATTTAGTGTTGGATGAAATTTTCTCCAACTCTTAATTTTTGTTTACATGAAAATCATGGTAAATCTGAACTTATCGGATCACCATGCAATTTTGTTTATTGTCTTTGCCACCCTAACTGTTTCTGCATTGGATAAGTACTCGAACAAAATTCAACCGATTCCTCCGCTATGTAACTTTCTATGATAGATCACTCTGGTCTATTTGGTTCTTCACATAGCCCTTCAAAACCTTCTAATGCCTTTCAAAAGGATACACCATCTAAATACACTGGTCCGTATAACTTAACTTCACAGACTAAGTGAACCATTAGATGAATCATGATGTTAAAAAATGCTGGTAGAAAATACTTCTAAGAATGCACAAGATTTACACCAACTCCAAATGTAATGAATATAGTAAGTGGATCAATTACCTTAGAGCATATTGAATTAAAGAATGAGCACAACTTGATAATTGCAAATCTCACATCCTTTGTTAGAATTCCTTGTTAGGGTGAACAACAGGCAGTTTGGCGGTTTTCGGGTGGGTTTGGTTCGGTTTTTTCAGATGGCAGGTTGGCGGTTAACCAACCACAAATCGCCCATGGAATGACGGGCGGTTTCGGTTTGGTTGTGTACGGGTGCGGGCGGGGGTTTAGGTGGTTGAGCCTATATTATTGCCCAATGTAATTTTTTGAGCTTTTGTTTTTACAAAAAAGTGAAGAAAATTTGTACAAAATATAAGATAATAATATATAAAGCATTTTCAACAACAACCAAGTTGATGCCTCTGTCCTGCACAAAAAAGCCAGAAAGCATCTAGATTTAAAATGGGACTTGTGACCTAACAGTATCACATGAAATAAACTTCAAATAATAAGCAAAGTGAAAAATAAAATAATCACACAAAATTAAAAAAAAAAGTAAAAAAAAGATAAAGCAGCAAGGTGAAAAAAAAAAAGCACCATTCAAACAATAAATCTAACAAAGCCATAATCTCAATTTCTACTTATTTTAAAACTCATATAACAAATCAGGACACCGGTATCTTCCTTTTTTTTTTTTTTTTTCCTTTAAAGCAATATAGTTCCAAATAAAGTAGTCACCTATTAGCACATATAAGAAATAAAGCAGTGTAATACTAATACCATTTAACGAACATCAAAGACCTAGAATAATCATTGAGTACATTCTCCAATAATGACAGTGTAACCAATGAGATTCAATCACAAAGCCAGTTCTAAATCTTAGTTTCAAATAATAGACAAAGAGTAACCAGGATAAGAAGCCTAATACATATAAAGAATGTAACATTCACTACGATTGGAAAAAAAAAAGTTTTTTTTTATTTTTTTATTTTTATTTTTAAGAATTAGACGGGTGGGTTTGGTTTGAACTCGCCTCTTAAAGTTCAAAACCGAACCGCTTGCCAAATATGTAGGCGGGTGGGTTGTTGACGTGAACCTGCTTTTTTTGGGGGGGCGGGCGCAGGTGCAGGTGGCCGGCCAGTGCAAGTGGTTTTGTGCAACCCTATTCCTTGCAACACAAGTGGTATTAATTGTTACATCAACACATGACAATCATGTATTTTCATGCCAATAAGTTTCAAATCCTTCACAAACACTAACCTTTTAAGGTTTGACGAATAAGCCATCTGGCACTTTCAACGAAGTAAGCCATTCACGAAGTTTTTCTTTTCCTCTCTTGATAACATGTGCTTCACCGTAGGTAAGTAAGTGTATTCTCTCTTATCTTGGGAAACAAATTAGGCCTAATCTCTATCTCCATGAGATCCAGCTGTGCTTTTTTCGACTTCCTTAGTCTTCCTGGAATGTCAAGCAACGTGCCAAATATGATTTACAAATGTTTTCTCAATATGCATATCATCCAAGCAATGACGAACAAAAAATGTCTTACAATATGGAAGTTGAGAAGATTGATATCTTTTTCTAAGGTCCATCTATTGACAAACTAGTCCTTACCACGCTTTCTCTTCCGAGTGCCACTTTCACATCTTTTATCGTTTCAAATACTTGTTCACCCGTCAAAAACTGATGAGGACCTCTTTCTTCGATGTTACCATCAATGGCGTTCTTTTGCTTACAATAACAATGATATCTTGGCAACAATCTTCTATAGTCGAGGAAAAACGGTTTTTTTTTTTTTTTTACTATTCTTAACCATTTGTGAGTTGTTTCCTTCATACAAATAGTACAACCAATAGAGCTCTTAACCGAATAACTGGATGGATTTTCATATACAGTGAAGTCGATAATTGCCATATCAACGTTACACTAAGTGTGAACGTCTCTTCTCGGTAAGTATCTCTAACTTCAATTTTATTTTCCCACAAGCTCTTTAGGTTATCGATTAATGGTGCCAAGTATACATCAATATCATTCCCCAATTGGTGAAGACTGAAATCAATAGAGTCAACATCAGGAACTTTCCGTTTCATGAACATTTTTGGAAAGAGATTGTAGTTAACACGTATTAGGCCAAATGCTATGTCTACTACTCATGTTACTATGTGGGTTTATTCCATCCGTCGATCAAGCCAAATATAGATTTCTTGGTTCTGTACTAAATTCAGGATGATCGTATTAAAATTTTTCCATTGTTGTGAATCCGCTGGATATCTAAGCATACCATCGTTAACCCATTGTTATGGTACCAAGTTAAATTCTTAGCATGCTCCTCGTTTCCGAATAGTCTCAAATGTGGTACCGCTAGAGTGTACCACAACACCTTCGTTGGCATTCCTTTCTTACCATTTTTGGCTCCTTTCCTTTCTTCTAATTTGACTCTTTACATATTGGGCAATAATTCTCGTCCTCATACTTCTTATACTAGACACAATCATTTCACAATTATGTATTTTTTCATACTATATACCCAAAGTACTCAAAAGTCTTCTTAGCCTCATACATATTAATTGGTAATTTATTACTCTCCGATAGAAGCTTCTTACAAATTTCAAAAGATTTTGACTAGAATTTGACCACCTATTCAATACCTTCAAATTCCATAATCCAACTAAAGTGGACAAATTTTGTGAAATTAGTATACCCTTTATAACGGATGTCTCAGCATCATTCATCATTGTCTCAAATAACTCTAAATGATGTAAAAAGTGTTCTTCTAAATCATTTACTATATCAACCATATTACTAGAGATGCAACAATGGGCCGGGGCCCGTGGGCTAGCCCGAGCCCGTCTGCTACAGTGACAAGTTGGGCCGGGACGGCACTGTTCACGATCTGTAAATACTTGTGGCTGGGCTAGGCTGGGCCAATATGTCTGCCCATGGGCTGGGCTGGGCCAATATATGTCGGCCCATGGGCCGGCCGGGACGGCCCATGGAAAATCATAGGCCTGGCTCAGCTCGGCTGGGCTAGGCCTGGGCCGGGCTGAGCTGGGCTTAGGCAAAGCTGGTCCTGCCCATCTAGGCCCACAATGGGTCGGCCCATCTAGGCCCATACAGGCCCACAATGGGCCAGCCCATTATGGCCCAATTTCATATAAATATATATATAGATATATTTTTCCATATTCATTCACGGATGAACATGACTGAGTATGGCCTTCCCCAGTAAGTCATGTAAGGCCCATTGTAAGTCATGTATTATCACATCAAAAGACTATACATTTCATAGATATATATATATATATATATTATTTAATACATATAAGAATTAAATATTATATAATATATACATGCCATATTCACCCATGAATGAATATAGCATTAGATTTTCCCTATCATTACATCACAATAGGTCTAACAAGTTCTTTTCTTTCTTTTCATTTCTTTTATTTTTTTTCCTTGTAGGCATGCTTTGCTTTTGAGAAGTAAAGTTGAGAAGATGCTGAATCTGTAGGTTATGTATTATCACATCAAAATACTATACATTTAATACATGTAAGAATTAAATAATATTAATATATATATATATGCCATATTCACCCGTGAGTGAACATAGCATTAGATCCCCCCATGCACATCACATTGCAATAGGCTTGACAAGCTCTTTTCTTTTCTTGCATTTTTTTAATTTTTTTCTTGTAGGCATTGTTAGTATGTGTGGAGCTTAATTATTACCCTGACGCAGATTACTCCTATGCAGAGGTTGTACGTGGATCGACTTTCGCGGTAAGGTTGACGTGGGGTTGGAAGGGGGGTGGTAAACCCCCTTCCCCCTTCCGAGGGTTGTAGGGGCGGAGCCCCCTAGGCAAAAATTTATATGCAAGTTTATTTTACATAGGAGTAGTTTAGGTTTTTTACATAAGGCATGCTTTGCTTTAGAGAAGCAAAGCTAAGAATCGAATATTGAGTCTATAGGTCATATAATCACATCAAAATACTACACATTTAATATATATATATTATTTAATACATATAAGAATTAAATATTACATAATTTATGCATGCCTATTCACCCGTGAGTGAACATGGCATTAGATTCCCCTATGCAATTATAAAGGGGCAGGCCTAACATAGAGGCTTAGAATGAAGGCCTGCAATGTGTAAAGCTGAGACGTTAAGTCTTCAGCGAATTGTCTAATCAAGTTACACTTGAAAGAAAAAAAAATAAAAAAAAAAAAAATTAAAAAATAAACTTTTGTACCTATAAATAACGTAGAACATTCACAGAGATACTCATTCGACAAACTTCTAAGATCTTATGTATTGTCTTGTTTTTTAGATTACTTAGAGTTCTTAGAAAGGAAAAAAACTGAAGGTATAATTTCATTTGTTGTTCATTGATTTTGTATTGTTATAAGTTAATTTATTGTGTAATTATTTTATTTAATTTTATGTTACGTTAATTTTGTTATTTTTTATTGAAGCTATGACATCATCACATAGAGGGAGCGCCAACATTTCACATTTGGTGATCAACGAAGAAGAACAATTTAATGATCCACTGGAAGAAATTGGAGTTGACTTGTTATCTTAAGTTGATGGCTCCTCTGAAGTCACTCGTAAGGGCAAAAGGAAAATTCAACGAACTTCACCAGTTTGGAATTATTTTGATATCGTAACACGTACAAACGAGCATGGTGTAACAAAAGAGAGCGTAATTTGCAAAGTATGCAAACAAGACTACACAGGTAAATCCACTTTTGGCACTGGTCACTTAGAGAGACATCACAAAATGCGAAGCTAAGCATGATGTAGGTGGTGTTGATTGTCGTCAACAAACACTTGAATTTAGCCCTGATGGTAGTGTTACCAATTGGTCATATGACCAACAAAGAGCTAGAGAATGGCATGCTAGATATTTGGCTAATGCTCAACAACCATAGTCTTGCTGATGATCCAACTTTTGAGGAGTACATTCAAAATGCTTATAATCCACAATATAGGCGTGTTTCAAGAACTACCACAAGAGCTGACACCATGAAAGTTTCCATTCAATGAGGGAAAAGTTAGTAACTGAATTTAATTCATTCATTGCATCTGTTGCATGCACATCTGATTTGTGGGAATGTCGTACCAAAACTAGTATATCTGTGTAACTGCACATTATGTGGATAAAGTTGATCTTTTTGAAAAAGATTAATTGCTTTCGACCAATGCCTTATCCGCATGATGCCAAGGCCATTCATGATGTCATCATGGAAGTTTTTTATTTTTATGGCATTAAAGAAAAGGTTTTGAGCATCATATTTGATAATGCATATGCTAATACTGCTGCTATTAACCTTTTCAAAACAACATTAAGACAACAACATGGCGAAACACTTTTTCACCAAAGATGTACTTGTCATATTATTAACTTGTTTGTTCGAGATGGCATGGAATTTTTCAAGGTTATTTGGAAATATTCGAACGGCCTTGGGTTACATAGCAAGTTCTGGCTCTCGAATTGAAGAGTTTGCTAAGCTTTGCAAGGGAGAGCATAAAACCTAGAAAACTTCCAACTGACATAAGACACCAGTGGAATTCAACATATTTGATGCTGAATGCATGCCTATCATACAAAGAGGTCATAACCGGTATTACAACTTGAAGAATCCAACTGAGCTGCTTTAATAATTTGATTGGCAAATGCTTCATGCTTTTACAATTTCTTAAAGGTTTTTTATGAAGCCACTCTCTAACTCTCAGGTGTGTACTATCCCACCTCTCCTCATGCATTACATAAGTTGTAGGACATTGCTGCAACCTTCGATATGCATAGAGATTTTGGCATGTTGAGGGAATCTGTTGAGTTCATGGAACAAAAATTCAAAAAATTTAGGAGCGTGTTCCACCTTTGTATTGCATAGCCGCTGTATTGGATCCGAGAGTTAAATTAGCTGGTTGAATATTTGCTTAAGGGTATTGGAGAAAAATTAAGGGTGCATTCTGACATCATAACCATTCAAAATGTGCAAGCAAAAGTTAAGAATATATTTACTGCATATAATGAAATTTATGGAGGAGGCCAAACAATATCCCCTATACCTTTAGCAATACTACATCTGTACCACATGGTTCTTCATGGGCAAGTATGATTAGCTACATCAGATTTGGTTTCGATGCATCATCCACATCTTCAACACGCAGTGATTGAATAAAAAACTATCTAGAAACAAATTTTGCGGCATTCATTTTCAATGAGCAAGGTGGTGGTCATGATTTCAATAACTTTGAACTTTTGTCATTTTGGAGATCACAGTCAAGAACTTTTCCCGTGCTCTCTAAAATGGCTTGTGATATACTAACCATACCAATATCCACAGTTGCAAGTGAACAAGTATTTAGTTGCAGTGGTAGAGTATGATGAACGGCGTGCACATATGAGTGACGATATTCTGGAAGCAGTAATGTGTGTCAAAGATTGGGAGGATGCTCGCAGAAGAAGCCAAGAAGTTCAAGATAATTGGGTTGATGACTTTGAAATTAGACATTTCTAATACTCCCACTGGGGAGTAATACGTTGTAATTAATTATGAACAATATTTTTTTATTTTTTTTGTTTTTAGTAATTTTGTAAACATCTAATATATAATTATCCCGATTGTACTCTTTTTTCTTTACCAAGGTTTTGTTCCATTGGGTTTTCCTTGAAAAGGTTTTTAATGAGGCAATCGTAAATAAAATATTCTTTTTATATTTCCCTTAACTATTCAAACTTTTATATTTATTAACTTGTTTTAAAATTCAAAAAAAAAAAAAATTGAAAATTACATGCTTAGATGGGCTGGTACATTTAAAACCAATCATGGGCCAAGATGAGTCGACCATTTAAGGCCCACGGCATGACCCGACACGGCTACGGCACGGCACATATAAAATTGGCCCACAGGCCAGGCCGGGCCAAGTTATTTTTAATATGAGCCGGCTCGGCCCGGCTTGCGGCCCATGTGGGCTAAGGAGAACAGGCCAGGCCGGGCCGGGGCGGCCGTTCTTGCAACATACATATTACGATGATCGCCCATATACCTTCTACAATGGGTTCCTTTGCTTTACTTAGTAAATTGTTTTAAAATAGACTCACCATGAAAATACCACGTTTGGTAACTACTTGTAATCTTATTTCGAAATAAATGTCCTCTAACAATTTCAATTGAATGATATCTATGGTTTCTACATTGAACACAAGGACACCAAATGTTATTACCTGGGCATGAGTTTTGGCAAATAACAAAATTTTTTCACACCATTCATATATTCTCAGTCAATCGATGATCCCACATCCATTTTCTATCCATTTCAGAAGTGCTAATTTGAAATATGCAATTCAATTAGAAACAATTTCGCAAACTAATTAATCTAACACATATAAATCATATAATAAATCCACAAATTACACATGCATGCCCATCATATTCAAATAATTAACACAAAATTATATCCATAAATCTACAATTTTTACAAATTAATCATACTCATAAACTAATCATACTAAAAAATTAATCACACCAATCATAGTCAAATAACTAATCATATCTATAAATCCCAAACATTGATCAATCACACTAATTGATCCATAATTAATTATACCAAACATATTTAAATAACTAATCAACAAAATCAAAACCATAAATATCTAATTAAACACTTATAAGAGGGAGACTAAGAAGGATGGAGGTGGAGAGGGACAAATGGTTCGTGTTTTGTGTCTAATTATTAAGCTGAAAAGGGGATTTTAAAAGACACTACACAACGATTTTCCTAGAGACTGTAGTAAAACATTTGATCTTACATGACGGTTTATGCTGGAAAGTATCGGTAATGTTGAGTCTTATACAACGGTTTTTACAAAAAAACCGTCATGTACGATCCCTACCACGACTGTTTTCGTATTTTGGGTATAATTTTACATGTTTTTTTTTTACCTACCACGATGTTTTTAAAAAGGCCGTTAAATGGGAGTGTTTAAGCTAATGTTTATAGTAGTGCCAGAAAATAATAGAAACAAACTTACTTTGTATGGATAATATGATAATTTTATAAACATCATGACACTTCTTTGTTGGAACCAAAAAAGGATGAACATCACATTTCTGTTATACTAAGCACCTTTAGGCAATATTACAATTAATCATTTCCTTCACGTTTCCTTTTCCTTCTAAGTCCTACCCTATCATCATTACCTTCTTCACCCTCCTACCAAACTTACCCTCAGATTGAGATTTCGAGTTTGAATTTTCCTCCTCTCAAGTCAAAACAAAAAACAATCTTAGGTCGTATAATGTAATAATAGAAAATGGAGGGTATTTTGGACATTTGAGAAAACACCAATCCAATTCCAAATAATGCCTCCCATACACCAAACAACCATATGGGCTCCCATGCGCGTCTGGCAAAAAGGAAAATTTTCTTTACCCTGTTGTCGTCCCCAAGAAAAGAAAAGAAAGAAAAAAAAAAAAAAAGAAAAGAGAGAAAAAAATAAAAAAAGACTTTTTTTTTTTAATATTTTAAACAAGGTTTAGAGTGTGATAGTGAAAGAATAAAAGGAGACAAATATTATTAGGGGCGAAGAGAGACTGCGAGAGTAGAGAGAGAGGTCTTCGTAAAAGCCTGCCTCTGAAGCTCCGTAGAGAAGTACATCGCTCTGTCTCTCTCTTCTCCTTTTTCCTCCATTATTTTTGATAGACAGACCAACAGCCCCTCTCGCTCTCTCTTGGACAACGTTACACATACACAAGTCACAACACAGCAAAACACTCTCTTTCCCCCCACTTTCTCTCTCTAGGCTGGCAGATGGGCCAGTGTCAGGTGTCTGCTTTTCACCATCCCTCCTCCTCAACACTCACCGTTTCTCTCTCCTCCCCCTCCTCCCAAGTAACACTCTCATGAACGAATGGCTTCTCTCTCTCTTCCCCTTTCTCACTCCTCCTTTTCCCTCTATCACTACCACTAGCTAGAACCACCACTCCCACACCATTAATATGGAAATCATGGGTTCAAGCTCCGGCGCCGGCAGCGGCGGAGGCGGAGGATCATCCTCGTCGTCCTCGCCGCCGAACTCCTCCAGCGAGTCCTCAACGGCTTGAAATTCGGGAAGAAAATCTACTTCGAGGACATGGGTCCCGCGGGCCCTCCAAATCGGCTTCTGGGTTCTCTTCGTCCTCCTCGTCCTCGTCCGCCGCCGCAGTTACGACGCCGCCGAAGAAGGTCCGGTCTGAGCGGTCCAGGCCGGGCAGCCTCCGAGGTGCCAGGTGGAAGGTGTAAGGTGGATCTGAGCGACGCCAAGGCTTATTACTCTAGGCACAAAGTCTGTGGTATGCACTCCAAATCCCCCAAAGTCATCGTTGCTGGTCTTGAACAAAGGTTTTGCCAACAGTGTAGCAGGTAACAAAAAAAGGTTTTTTTTTTTTTTTTTTTATATGTATACATAAATATAAATTTTGGGTGGTGGAATCAGGAATCAAAATGGGTTGCTTCAACAATTGTCAAAATATGTTGGTGGGTTTTTTTTTTTTTGTGGTTTGGTAGTGTCTCTTTGTGGGGTGAAAAAGGATTGGGGTGTTTTATTGTTTTGCCATTGGATGATTTATTTACATGAAGTGGATTATTCTTTATTTATTGAAGGTTTTGTGTTCTATTTTGGAATTTTGTCTTTGGAGTAGTTAAATTTAATATTGTGGATTTATGAGACATCTGGGTTTTTTTTTTCTTTTTTTTCTTGCTTAGTTGTACTGTGTTACCTTATCAAGTTATCAACTAATTTCTTGTCTCACACTAGGCAACATAAATTCTAGTAGCCTTTTTCTTTTTCTTTTACTTCCTTTTTCCCCTCGCCGCTAATTTAGTATTCTGATGTCTTTAGAAGTTGCTAAAATGTCTGTTCACATAATGCTGAAGTAAAACACCTTACTGTGCATCAAATTTTATCTAGCTTTCAAATAAAAGCTTGAATTTTTGTTTTTTGGAGATTATACTTGGCCATTGACACTGTTGGGTGTAAACTTGCCACTGAGATCTTTTAAAGATTGTCTATGTTATTAATTATCTTTGTTGGATGTTTTCGAGCCTATGGGGCATGTTATCGAATTTTTAGGTCTTAAAATTCAATGAATTTTCTTGTCATTTGAGAAAAGAGTAAAATCCTGAATCTAAAATGCCGTGTACGTTTGACTTTGAATCGTGTTTGTGTCTCTGATCAAATTCTTTAGGTGCAAGGTTTTGGCCTTTCTAAGCCACTTTCTTGGAAGCTCTTATGGAATTAAGTTCCTATATTCTCAGAAGCTGCAAAGCGGTTATGCTAATCCCATATAATAAATGTGAATTTTTTTTTATCTATTTAATTTTGTATTGACTAAAACCAGCTTCTTGGGTTGAACCACTGCCAATATCTCTAAATGCAATGGATGTTTTGTGTGGGTAAATCGCTTCTGTAAACATATTCTATACTTTGATGGTTGACACTGCAGATTTTTCTGTATTTGTTATCTCTGTGTTTAACCATTGAATACATTTCACAATTTCTTGTTAACTGTACAGCAAAATCACGGGCACTCGTAAATGACTCATGATCCTAGTGATTATCTAGTTGGAGACATCTCTTGGTGGTTGTATTGTCGAAACAAGTATTGCTGCTAAATGCATCACCAACGCTTTTCTGTAATAGGGGTCAGAGGGTTTGACATGAGTTCGGTTAGCATTCCTTGTGAAACTTAACTGCTTTCTTCTTGGTTGTTTCCCAGGTTTCATCAGCTTCCAGAATTTGATCAAGGAAAACGCAGCTGCCGTCGGCGCCTGGCTGGTCATAATGAACGTCGGAGGAAGCCACCACCTGGATCGTTACTGTCTACGCGCTATGGTCGATTCTCTTTATATGTCTTCATCAACATATGGATTCTGGTTTTGCTTGGCCTGATTATTTTACTGATTTCAGCTATGTTTTTCTTGAGATGGCAGAAAGCAGCAGCAGAGTTGGCAGCTTTCTGATGGACTTCTCGGCATACCCTAGGCTTGCTGGGAGGAATGCGTGGGCAAGTGCAAGAGCCTCCGAGGGCGCCCGGCAATCATGCCACCATTCCAACAGGGAAGTTTCTTCCTCATCCATGGCAGAGCAGCTCTGAGAATTCTCCGTCTGACCTTTTCCTGCAGACTTCAGCATGCGGGACGAGCATCCCTGCTGGTCATGGAATTCCCCCGCCGCCTCCGGGAGAATGCATCTCAGTAGTCACGGACTCAAGCTGTGCTCTCTCTCTTCTGTCAAACCAACCAGGGCGCTAGAGACCGACCATCGTCAGGTCTCGGGCTCCATTCCTTGATGAACGCTCAAGGGCCACCTGTGGCTGAACCACCAGCAGCAGCAGCAGCAGCTCCTCATGGTGGACCCATTAATCACTTTCCGACCACTTCTTGGGGCGTAAAGAGCGACATGGCCAGTAGCAGTTCGCACCAGATCCTTCCCAACCTTGGCCTTGGTCAAATCTCGCAGCCTCTTACCACTCATTTCTCGGGTGAGCACGAGCTGTCTCAACAGAGTAGAAGGCCATATATGGACCTGGGCACTCCAGGGATTTCGACTCCAGTCAGCACATGCACTGGTCACTCTAAAGTCTTCACCATTTCTCCCGTTCTAGTGAACGATTTCGGTTGCTTTTGATTTGTAAGTTGGGAACTTACCGCAAAACATTTTTGCTTTGCCTTCCTGCGGGCCATGACCTTGACTGACTTTTGGTTTATGTTATCGTTCAAGTGTGTGAAAAGCACTGATTTTCAAGGTGTTAGCCATGTACTGCGTGCTCTACTTATCCAATGTTCTGGATCCTGTGATGATTAGTGATTATAATATATAATATATATGTATATATATATTTAAATCTCTAGCAAATTAGCCATATTAACTAGCATCTTAAAGCTTTAAGTTATCATAAAAAGCTAGTTTATTGATTTTTTTTAATATCATAAAAAGCTAGTTTATTGGATTAGATGATGCATTTTATCATTCTATGAATCACTGACGTCACTTTCCTTTTTTCATTTCCTTTTTAGTACATATCATCTAATTCAACCTAAAAATGTAAAGTGTACAATTGTCTGGCATGGGGTTAGATTGCTGGGCAATTGAACTTTAGATGCTATTGTCCTTCCAGTTAGAATCTTCAAGAGAGTTTTGTAAGAGTTTCTTTACTTCAATTTGTCATAGATGCTACCATCTAATTCATACCATGTGCTGGGCCTTGAATGTGAATGTGATTGATCAATTAATTTGTTCACAGAAGAAATTGAGACTTTGTTTGGCAACATTGTTTCAAATATATAGTTCTAACTGGTATAGTGTAAAGCTTTTATATGTTACAGTGTAAAGCAAAAATAAGCTACAGTTAAATATCTTATATGTTACAATAAATTCATACTTATTCTTTTTTAAATGCGCTGTCAAATGCCTCTCACATGAGAGCTATTTTGGACCATCACCATATAGCATGCAAGGCAGTATTTTTGTCCCTCATTTTTAGGGCTTAGGTCCAATGCCATCAACTTGATGAGGATCCTGACTGTCTTGGCCTAGTTGTCTTTTTGGGACACCCCAATTTCTGTAACAGATCAATCCGTGTCATAAGACGGAAGAATTCCAAATATTAACGAGACAAAGCAATAATGTTCCTAGCAATTATCACTAATTTTTTGTTCGTGTGTCGTATAAGGTTAAATCTCGTGAATCAAAAGATGATGCTCTATTGGTGGTAAATAAATATTATATCACCATTTATAAAGTGATCCCAGCACAAAGTCACTCTTGACAAAAGTAAATTCTAGCAAATCAATGCAAAAACTTATTGATTTGCAGAGCAACTTACAAGTTCAAGGAAATTCTACAAATTCTCCAATGGAGATGAATAAAAAAGAGGACACATAGAGGGTGTGACTGTTAGACATGTATGCTCTAAGGAGTAAAAATGTAATACGTTTTTGGAGACATTTTTATCAATAAAGAATTTATTCATTTATATATACCAAATATTGTCCTCTTTACGTTCATATTTGTTGAATGTATGATAAGCAAACAGTAGTCTGAGACTGTCAGTCTAAACCTTAAGAGTTGGGCATATGATGGGATGATTATGCGGTAGACACGACTCTTAAGGTGATGGTCTAAAATATATGATCCGCAATCGAGGGAATAAAGTTGGGCGCTTTATTCATGTAAAGATTGTTATGTTGTCTATATCCCTTTTGGGAGATGGTTTGTCTTGGCCATCGGAGTTGGACTCCGTGAATAGAAACATTGGCGCGTTGTCATAGGTGACGATGTGTTGGATCGGGACATAAAGTGAATTGATTTGGATTAATAATTCTGTCTTGGCAAATCGATTCACTTTAGACAATCATTTGTATTGTATCTTAATCCTGAGATGAATAATGGGCCCGTTGTCTCGACTTGTGTCTTTTGATGTACCAATGGGTGACTCCCACATCTCTATAGTGGCATGCATGCCGGTACGTTGGAGGCATGACTCTTGGTAGCGTAGACTTGTTATTCATAGATATGGAATCCATAGCTCCTCTTTAGGAGTAATGATATCCTCTTATATGCGTTGTCCTGTAATTGGAAAACTGGAGCGCTCAACCATTTGGATACATAGGTGTAACCGAATGGTATACTATCTTTGGATGGTAAGTTTTCTAATGGTGAGACAATGGAACGTAAGATAAAAATAATCGGGAAGGTAAGACAGAACTTGTCCTTAAGCCGATTATGGATGATCATATGGGGATGCGATACACTATGATATGTCATGGAGACTTAGCTACACGAGCTTCGTAATTCTATAAAGTTCGAGAGTGCAGCTCCAAGCTTTTAGTGGAGTAGCGTTGGAGTTGATAATTGTGAAATGTATATCTAGGATATTGGGTTTCATTATCATGAGCTTGAACTTTATAGGTCCATTTTGGTCCCCTTTGCTAGCTCACAAAATCCTGTAACGACACGGCGTGCTTTTCCAATAATTGGTGACTTATGTCGGATTTATCAGATTGGTTTAAAATTTATAAGAATCAAATAATTCATGTCTGTTTATCGGTTGAATTAATTATGTAAGAAATTAGTTCAAGATGAACTTGTTGAATTATGGCGTTCGGATAATTCTTGTCTGTTTATCGGTTGTTTTAATTTTGGACAATTAGAACAAGATAAACTTGTAGAATTATTGTGAATTGATTTATTTTCTTAGAGATTATCTTGATAAAGTTTGTTTTGATCAGATATCTTTTCTATTGGGCTATTTGAATCAAAACTGAGACTTTATCCTTTAGAATCTCGGGTGGAAAATAAAAGATTCGCGGAGATTTTTTCTCGGCAGTTCGGCTGCCGATGACGTGTTCGGCCTGCCGAACTGGCCAGTTCGGCCTGCCTATCTCACAGTTCGGCATGCCGACCGCGACAGCTAAGATTACGCGTTTTTCACGCGTATCTTATCAGATATTGATCCGAACTTGATTCTTTCGATTTTTGAGACCTAATCTGATATGGACTGACCCCAAGGACCAATAGGTATAAAAAGGGAGTGAGTCTAATGATTTACTCAGATCAATTTGAGAGATTAAGAGTGATACTCTTCTAGTGAGCATCTGAAAACTCCCTGAGAGCTTTTGTTCACAAATCACGAACACTAGCTTTGGGTTCTCTCTATTGGTTGGAAGGAGAGTCACCGGTGGAAGAGCTGTACGTGTGAGCCCACACTCACTCCGGTTGTGGATAGAGAATAGCAAAGAAGACCAGTTGGTTGAGGCTCTTCTGGAACGTTACTTCTCTACACAGGTCGCGGAGGTTCTTCACACTGAGGTTAGTAAGATCTGTTTAATTTATACATATAACATGTCAAACTTGTGTTTTGGAAAATACTCTGATGAAAAATTTTTAAAATTCCGCTGCGCACTTTGTTTCCAACAATTGGTATCAGAGCCGAGGTTTTTACATAAATTTGCAAGTTTGTGATCATGTTATATGCATAAATTTTGTGATCTTAATCTCTCCAATGCTTGAATTAAATTTTATAGAGAGATGGCACTCTAGGTTTCTATATAAATATATGTTGTCATGGATTATATGGTGAATGTTTATTAATTAATTATGGTTGATTAAATTGTTGTTTAATTATTTATTAATTAATTAATACCGGTTATGGTTCCTTAGAGGTTAGAATGTGTATCTAGGTTTTTCATGTAATTAGATGGCGGACTATCATCTCCGTCTAGGAATTATTATTTAATTTGTAAGAATTTTGTAATTAAATAATTATTCGGAGAAGACGGAACGAGAAGTCGGATCTTGAAGATAGATGATGGCGCCTCCAGGTATTTCCTGAGTCTCTAATTTTATGTTTTTGAATTGTTGAAAATAAAATTGATGAATTGCATTAAAATTGTATTTTCTGGATTGAGGGTTTTCTGCTCGGTCGGCATGCCGGACCTCACAGTTCGGCAGGCCGAAGGTCACAGATCGGCAGGCCGGACGTACGGTCCGGCAGGCCGACAGTGGGGCAGAAATTTTGGTGCTCTGCCGGCAGGCCGAACCTTCATGTTCGGCAGGCCGAACCACCATGATCGGCAGACCGATCACCAGATCGGCCTGCCGACCGAGAGCCAGGTGTCCAGAAAAGGTGCGATTTTTCAGTGCAGTTTTAATTTTATTTTTGGGACGATTCTGAGAAACATTAAATTTGGATATGACCGGAAATATGAAGTGTTCGATTCATACGGGATTGAGGACTTGAAGATGGATATTACATGAAGAAGGATACAGCTTGAGGATTCAAGGATGAAGAATCGATAAATGTCTCGATTATTCTCTTGTAATCTTATTTTTTCTATTCTCTAGGGTGGAACCATAATATTACGGTTATTATTATGCTTGTAGCTTTGCTTGATTGCTTTGCTTGTCTGCATATATGATTTACCATGTATATTGATAACATGTCATATAGAATAGGGAGTGCCGCTCATATTAAAATTGTTCATGCATAATTTTAAAATAAAACCTTGACTTCAAAAGATTGAGTGGGAGAAGGTTTTCGAAGAGAGAACCTAAGGCCTCCATCGTTGGTCCATAGGAAGAACATGATGGTCCCAACCCCTAGGAAGGGATTTCTATCATGTACCAGATTGGATCTCTGAAAGGATAAGGTATTTTAGTATGATTTATGGTTGCACACCCCTAGGTGGTGATTATAAATCATGGATAAAATATTAAAACGGTGGTTATACACTCACGTTAATTTTATTATTAACCTCCCCTAGGAGCTCTGTTAATAAAATTAATGGCCAAAGAAACGATTATTAGTATATGCTGGATCATACGGGTCCTGGATGGCATATATTAATCAGGAGGGGATCCGTGTTCCTGATTGAATTTGGCATGACTCCCCTAGGAGCTTGTTGAATTCTGAGTTGGGAATTATCGTTGTAAGGTTGTGATATTTTCAAGGTTTTGACACATAAACACATTTGTATGATTTTACATGATTGTGTTATCTTACTATTATATATGTTTGCTTATGTTTGGTATATGATTCTTTATTGTAGATTGAAAATGTCTAAAAACGCTTTATCATCGATACTTGACAAAAACCAATTAACCGGTGAGAACTATAATGATTGGAAACGGAACCTGGACATCGTCCTTTCCTTTGAGAAACTGAAATATGTTCTGACAACTCCTTGTCCTCCCGAGCCTACGGGAGACTCAAGTAATGAGCAATTCCAAGCGTACGAACGCTGGAAAGATGCTAATGATCAGGCCCGCTGCTATGTTATGGCTAGCATGAATAACGTGCTGCAGGCTCAACATCAGGATTATGAGACTGCGAAGCAGATCTTGGATAATCTTGAGGACATGTTTGGAGGCCAGGCCATAACAAAGCGGCAAGGGGCGCTTCGGAAACTCTTAAACTGTAGACAGAGACCGGGGACATCTGTAAAGGAGCACATGATGTTGGTCATGGGTTACCTCGCTGAGGCTCAAACCAATGGAGCCGACATCGATGCTGAAACTCAGATGACTATGGTCTTTGAGACTCTGTCTAAGGAATTTATTCCGTTTAGAGCTACTTTTAATCTAAGCAATAGACGGGATATGACCTTGACAGAACTGATGAAACAGTTACAAGAGTTTGAACTGCTGATCAGGGAGTCTCCTGCTGGTGGAGAGGCCAATATGGTAGCTGCTTCTGGTTCCAATCCTAACTCTGGGAATGGAAAGAAGCAACGGGCCAAGTGGGAAGTCTTCTATTCCTATTGCTACCAAGAGCAAGAAGAAGAAGAAGAACCCAAAGAAGCTTAAGTGCTTCTTTTGTGGTAAGGTCGGGCATATAAAGAAGCATTGCAAGGACTTCCTTTCCAAGGGAGGTAGGTGTGATCTTCTATATTTAGAAACTTGTTTGGTTGAGGAATCCAGTGACATTTGGGTCATAGATTCTGGTGCAACTAATCATGTTTGTGTTTCTCTGCAGGGATTCAAAGAAACGAGAAGTCTACTTCGTGAAGACTTAACGCTTCGGATGGGCGATGGATCCTTGGTCTCAGCGGAAGCAGTGGGAGATGTCCATCTTTATTTTGATAATTATAGGAGTTTAATTTTGCGAGATTGTTTTTATGTTCCTAAATTTAAAAGGAATTTAATTTCTGTATCTTCTTTATTTAAAGACTCCTACGTGGTATCTTTTAATGAAAAAGTGGTGATTCGTAAAAACAAATCTTTTATCTGTTCTGGATGGATGCAAAATAATCTATATTTTATCAAACCTAAGATGGACTATTGCTTAATGCTGAGATAAATGATAATGACTCAAAAAGACTTAAAACTTCTCACTCTAATAAGACTTATCTTTGGCATTTGCGCCTTGGCCATATTAACCTAAATAGGATTCAAAGGTTGGTAAGGGATGGACCTTTAAGTCACTTAAAGGTGGAATCTATACCTCAATGTGAGTCTTGTTTGGAGGGTAAAATGACCAAAAGACCATACGGGTCTAAGGGCAATAGGGCCGAAGGGGTTCTAGAACTTGTGCATAGTGATGTTTGCGGACCGATGAACATCCGGGCACGAGGAGGGTATGAGTACTTCGTTACTTTTATTGACGATTACTCAAGATATGGGTATGTGTACCTAATGCACCACAAAAGCGAAACTTATGATAAGTTCAGGGAGTTTCGGGCTGAAGTGGAAAAGCAATTGGGTAGACCCATAAAGGCACTTCGATCTGATCGAGGTGGGGAATACCTTTCTGATGAGTTCTTGGGACACTTGTTAGAGAATGGGATTTTATCCCATTTGACTGCGCCGGGCACTCCGCAGCAGAATGGCGTAGCAGAGAGAAGGAATAGGACTTTGTTGGACATGATTCGGTCCATGATGAGTTATTCATCATTGCCTTTATCCTTTTGGGGATATGCACTACAAACCGCATGTTATCTTTTGAACAATGTGCCTTCAAAATCGGTCCCTAAAACTCCTCACGAGTTGTGGACAAGACGGAAGACATCCTTAAACCATATTCGCATATGGGGATGTCCAGCTCATGTCCTGTTTAAGGATCCGAATAAGTTGGAAGCACGTTCAGAAGTTTGCGTGTTTGTAGGATATCCAAAAGGGACTAAAGGGGGTTATTTTTATAACCCAAAGGAAAATAAAGTCGTGGTTTCAACTAATGCAACTTTCCTTGAGGAGAGTTACATGAACGACTTTAAACCTCAAAGCAAAGTGGTGCTTGAGGAGTTGAGGGGTAATCCGTTTACTCCGGAGGTTCCGAACGAAACCATTCCGATCGGTGTAGAAAAACCAAACAAACCTGAACAACAACCTCAGGGGCTTCGGCGTAGTGGGAGGATCGGGCGTCAACCTGAGAGGTATATGTTCAATGGGGAGGTCTTTTTGGCTGAACCGGATGAACATGACAGGGATCCTTATACTTACGCAGAAGCTATGGAGGATGTTGATTCAAGACTCTGGACAGAGGCCATGAACATTGAGATGAAGTCTATGGAGACTAATCGGGTCTGGGAGCTTGTGGATCTTCCCGAAGGGGTAAAACCCATAGGGTGTAAGTGGATCTACAAGAGGAAAAGAGGAGTGGATGGAAAGGTCGAAACCTTTAAGGCTAGACTGGTAGCTAAGGGTTATACGCAAAAGGAAGGAATCGATTATGAGGAAACCTTTTCGCCTGTAGCCATGCTTAAGTCCATCCGGATTCTCTTGTCCATAGCTGCCGCTCTCGACTACGAGATTTGGCAGATGGATGTCAAGACGGCTTTTCTGAATGGCTATCTTGATGAGTCCATTTATATGGAACAACCAGACGGGTTCAAGGTCGGGTCAAGAGGGTAAGGTTTGTAAGTTGCTAAAGTCTATTTATGGACTTAAGCAGGCTTCTCGTTCTTGGAACATAAGATTTGATCAAGTGATCAAGACTTATGGGTTCTCACAAAATGTGGATGAACCATGTGTTTACAAACACATTAAGAATGGGAAGGTGGTTTTTCTACTACTCTATGTAGATGACATTCTGCTAATTGGCAATGACGTTGGGGCGTTGTCATCGGTCAAATTATGGTTGACCAAGCAGTTTGACATGAAGGACTTGGGTGAGGCTAATTTTGTTCTCGGTATCCAGATCTTTCGGGATAGGAAGAACAAAATGATAGCTTTGTCACAGGCCGGCTACATAGATAAAATTCTCAGGAGGTTTGCAATGCAGGATTCCAAGAAAGGTGGGCAACCATCTAGGTCTGGAATTACTCTTTCTAAGAAAGACTCTCCAAAGTCTTATGAAGAAAGAGAATACATGAAGAAGGTGCCTTATGCTTCGGCAGTGGGTAGTCTCATGTATGCCATGCTTTGCACTCGAGATATTAGCTATGCGGTCGGGATTGTGAGTCGATTTCAGGCGGATCCAGGACCGAACCATTGGGTTGCGGTAAAGCATATTTTCAAGTACCTGAGAAGGACTGAGTATATGCTTGTGTATTCGGGTGAGGATTTAACTCCTCTAGGATACACTGATTCGGATTTTCAATCCTGCCTGGATTCTAGGAAATCGACTTCAGGGTTTGTGTTTACTCTGGGTGGCGGTGCCATCAGTTGGAGAAGTGCGAAGCAAGATTGCACTTCGGATTCAACGATGGAGGCCGAGTATGTGGCGGCTAGTGATGCTTCGAAAGAAGCAGTGTGGCTCCGCAAGTTCCTTGGGGATCTTGAGGTAGTTCCTGGTATGGATAAAGCGGTATCACTGTACTGTGATAACAGTGCGGCGGTAGCTAATGCTAAGGAACCAAGATTTCACAAGAAGAGTAAGCATATTGATCGGAAGTATCATGTGATAAAGGACTTCGTTGAGAGCGGGCATGTCACGGTGTGCAAGATCGCGTCAGAGGACAATTTAGCTGATCCATTTACGAAGACACTTTCTGGGAGAGTCTTCGAAAGGCATGTGGAAGCTATGGGGATGCGAAATTTGCAGTATTTACTCACTTAGTGCAAGTGGGAGATTGTTAGACATGTATGCTCTAAGGAGTAAAAATGTAATACGTTTTTGGAGACATTTTTATCAATAAAGAATTTATTCATTTATATATACCAAATATTGTCCTCTTTACGTTCATATTTGTTGAATGTATGATAAGCAAACAGTAGTCTGAGACTGTCAGTCTAAACCTTAAGAGTTGGGCATATGATGGGATGATTATGCGGTAGACACGACTCTTAAGGTGATGGTCTAAAATATATGATCCGCAATCGAGGGAATAAAGTTGGGCGCTTTATTCATGTAAAGATTGTTATGTTGTCTATATCCCTTTTGGGAGATGGTTTGTCTTGGCCATCGGAGTTGGACTCCGTGAATAGAAACATTGGCGCGTTGTCATAGGTGACGATGTGTTGGATCGGGACATAAAGTGAATTGATTTGGATTAATAATTCTGTCTTGGCAAATCGATTCACTTTAGACAATCATTTGTATTGTATCTTAATCCTGAGATGAATAATGGGCCCGTTGTCTCGACTTGTGTCTTTTGATGTACCAATGGGTGACTCCCACATCTCTATAGTGGCATGCATGCCGGTACGTTGGAGGCATGACTCTTGGTAGCGTAGACTTGTTATTCATAGATATGGAATCCATAGCTCCTCTTTAGGAGTAATGATATCCTCTTATATGCGTTGTCCTGTAATTGGAAAACTGGAGCGCTCAACCATTTGGATACATAGGTGTAACCGAATGGTATACTATCTTTGGATGGTAAGTTTTCTAATGGTGAGACAATGGAACGTAAGATAAAAATAATCGGGAAGGTAAGACAGAACTTGTCCTTAAGCCGATTATGGATGATCATATGGGGATGCGATACACTATATGTCATGGAGACTTAGCTACACGAGCTTCGTAATTCTATAAAGTTCGAGAGTGCAGCTCCAAGCTTTTAGTGGAGTAGCGTTGGAGTTGATAATTGTGAAATGTATATCTGGGATATTGGGTTTCATAATTATCATGAGCTTGAACTTTATAGGTCCATTTTGGTCCCCTTTGCTAGCTCACAAAATCCTGTAACGACACGGCGTGCTTTTCCAATAATTGGTGACTTATGTCGGATTTATCAGATTGGTTTAAAATTTATAAGAATCAAATAATTCATGTCTGTTTATCGGTTGAATTAATTATGTAAGAAATTAGTTCAAGATGAACTTGTTGAATTATGGCGTTCGGATAATTCTTGTCTGTTTATCGGTTGTTTTAATTTTGGACAATTAGAACAAGATAAACTTGTAGAATTATTGTGAATTGATTTATTTTCTTAGAGATTATCTTGATAAAGTTTGTTTTGATCAGATATCTTTTCTATTGGGCTATTTGAATCAAAACTGAGACTTTATCCTTTAGAATCTCGGGTGGAAAATAAAAGATTCGCGGAGATTTTTTCTCGGCAGTTCGGCTGCCGATGACGTGTTCGGCCTGCCGAACTGGCCAGTTCGGCCTGCCTATCTCACAGTTCGGCATGCCGACCGCGACAGCTAAGATTACGCGTTTTTCACGCGTATCTTATCAGATATTGATCCGAACTTGATTCGTTTCGATTTTTGAGACCTAATCTGATATGGACTGACCCCAAGGACCAATAGGTATAAAAAGGGAGTGAGTCTAATGATTTACTCAGATCAATTTGAGAGATTAAGAGTGATACTCTTCTAGTGAGCATCTGAAAACTCCCTGAGAGCTTTTGTTCACAAATCACGAACACTAGCTTTGGGTTCTCTCTATTGGTTGGAAGGAGAGTCACCGGTGGAAGAGCTGTACGTGTGAGCCCACACTCACTCCGGTTGTGGATAGAGAATAGCAAAGAAGACCAGTTGGTTGAGGCTCTTCTGGAACGTTACTTCTCTACACAGGTCGCGGAGGTTCTTCACACTGAGGTTAGTAAGATCTGTTTAATTTATACATATAACATGTCAAACTTGTGTTTTGGAAAATACTCTGATGAAAAATTTTTAAAATTCCGCTGCGCACTTTGTTTCCAACAGTGACAATGCAATTCCAAATCTCAATCAAGGGCTTTTCCTAATCTATGTCCTCTAGTAGCTGCTCTTCTTCTCATCAAATTTTGCTTCCTGATTCTTGAATAACTCGTCACCTTCCTAGTCGTTTTTGCCTCGAGCATATAACAAACTATTAGAGATCATTTGCTTGCCATGACCCAAAATCTTCCATTAAAAGCTATGAAATACTCCAAATCTGAGTTGCATTACTTCAAAAACCATCATTGTGGAACAAAGGTGAACATTTTGGGTGTACCAATTTAGACTACCAATTTAGAATGTCAAAGTTAGTGGTCATCTTCATCAGTTCCAGGACAGTTTGCAAAGAGGGCCTCCATTGATTCATACTGAAACAAACATCAGATTTTGTACAACAATCAGTAAAACCTTGCAAAACAAGCAATTTCAAATTAACATATCTTTTATGACATGTATTGGGATCTTTGAAATCATTTCAATAAATTATTCACCTGGCATCCACAAAAGAGGCAATATCTATGTTCTTCTCTCAGTTTCATCAATATTTTGCAAATCCTGCATCAAGCATAAAAGCATTAACTAAACCATGCTAATTCATTCCTCAGCCCAAAGGGTTGAAAAATTGCTTTTTTAAACCCCTTTTAGCAACCAAAATCTCAAATTGTACTTACTCTCGAATTGTCAGATTTCGTCAAATTTCGTTAAATCGGCATAATTTTCAAAACATTAATTGAATGTTCATAAACAAGTATCATTTCATACCTCTTCTGTTATCTCTTCCTCTTCATCTTCTTCACCCTCTTCTTCTTCTTCATCCTCACTCTTCTTTGGAACCACGACTTCCCTATTCTCCAACTGATCCAAAGCGGCCTTTGCCTTCTCGAAATTAACCACCACTCTCCGGTTCCTCCACTGCGATTTCTGCCGACACCCAAAATCCTCCATCAAAGCTTTCTCATTCCTCTCTTCATCTCCCCTTCACCTCCTCTCTTCCTTTTCTCCTTCCTCGGATCCTCCCGCCCTATCCCGGCCCTCGACCGCCGAATCTCCAGCCCCACCGGCTCCGCCCTCCCCGAACCCTATTCCCCAGCGCCGACCCGGAGTGTACCCCATTTGCTTCAGCAGCTTGAACCCTATGTTTGACTGCGGAATCGGAGCTTCTGTTTTCGCTAGGGTTTGCTCGTCCTCCTCAATCTGCTTTCTCTCTCTCTCTAGCCTTCGGTGCTCTTGCCAGTTCAACGCTTTCGCTTTCTTCTTCGACGGTTGAAATCTAGGGTTTGTTACTTGAAGTCTGAAACTTAAGTTACTTCCGATTTGTGAATATTTTAAGAGGAAAATCAGTGAATTTAGAGGAGAAATTAAAGACGGAAAAAAATTTTCCAGGGAACCAAACGGGATAATTGATTTTTTTTTTTTTTACCTTTTTGGATAGAGGTTTTGGAGGATTGGAAGCTTCTGGAGGAAGAAACTGAGAGAGGTCTCCCATGTAATCTTCGTCTTTGTCTTGTTCTCCATTGATGGTAGTCTGGTTTTTAGCAAATTCCGCCATAGCTGAGAGCTTCAGCAGAACAGAGGCAGGAAAAAGGAACACAGAGAGGACGCGCGAGAAGGGGTTTGTTTCAATGGGCCAAGGCCTTGTGCTTCCATGCTAAGCCCGGAATAAAACCCGGGGGCCCATTTGTTCCAACCAATCACATTCAAACACATCAGAAGCTAAAAAGGCATTATAATTTACCCTAGTGCACCCGATCGGGAGCTACCAGGATTCCACTGTTCACGACTAACTCCACGTCAGCACCAAATTTTCTTGTAATATCGGGACCGCCATTTCTCTCTCTCGCCGGTATCCTCTGAAAGACGTCCAAAGCACGCATTCCAAACCCCCTCTTCACTGCAATCTTCTCTCTAACTCAGAGAATTACTTCATTCCAGGTACAATTTGGATCCTAATTTTGCTTTTTTAAGCCTTTGATCTCATTATTACCGAAGCATTTTCGATTAATCAAAAGCTTTTCTTTAGTTCTTTTTGAAGTTGTTACTTGTTAGTTTCCCGAGAAAACAGAGGAAAATGAAAGAAAATAGTAGGATATATCGTATAAAAGTTTTCTTTCTTTCTTTCTTTCTTTTGTGTTGTTCGTTCTCTCGCATTTCTTTCTTTCCTTGGGAAGTGAGCGCGAGACTGATGGTCTGCTGTATTTCTCGGTCTTTCGCAGAGAGAAGTAGCAGAATGGGCTGTTTGGTTCTCGAGAAAATGAGAAAACGGAGGATATGTGCGTGGTTGAGTGTCATTGTCTTCTTGGCAATTCCGGCTTCGCAGACATGGGCGTTTTACTGATGTACAGGACGGTAACTCCGATGTATTTAATTTCTTTATTGATTCTTGAACTCTTCTGTGCGCTTTTTGCATTATAATCTGTTTGGTTACTGAGAAGCTGCAAGAAAACGAAAGAAAAATATTTTCATGTTTTGAACGAAAAAGTCTGAAACACGCTGGATAATATGTATTCATATTTTCTCGGTGACCAAACATACGAAGTCAGGATTTTTTTTTTCCGCACAATTTCCTTTGAAACAAGCTGCAACATCCAATTTGATCGTCTATTTTCTCTCTTTGTTATTTTTTTAAATCTTTATTTTTTGTTTGTGTGGAAAATATTTCTGTATATTCCTTAGCGAATAATACGGTTAACATGATTTTCTATTTATAGCAACATACACCAAACAGAGAAAAAGGAAAACTATCTAGCTGATTTTCATTCCTTTTACATAGTTTGACTTTCTATATTCACATACAACTAGAGATGGCTAAAAAAACTTAATTGATTTTCTGTATATTCTTCTAATTTCCAACACTCCCCCTCAAGCTGGTTTAAAGATGTCTTCCATTGCCAGCTTGCTAACCAACTTGTCAAACCGCCTCTTATGTAATCCTTTTGTAAGTATATCAACTACCTGCTTGGTGGGTGGGATTTATGGCATGCAAATATTTCCATCATCGAGTTTTCCTTGATAAAATGCTTATCTACTTCCACGTGTTTGGTTCTGTTGTGAAGGACCGGATTATGTGCAATGGAAATAGCTGCGTTGTTGTTATAGTACACTTTCATTGGCACAGAGTTGGTAACCTCAAATCTTCTAACAACCTTTTAATCCATAAGCCTCCAAATGCTGTGAGTGATGCCCTGAACTCAGCCTTCGTGCTACTTCTAGCTACCACACTTTGCTTCTTGCTTTGCCAAATGACAAGATTACCTCCAACAAAGGTACAATAACCGAGGTTGATCGCCTATCTGTTATACTTCCAACCCAGTTTGCATCCATGTAGACCTCAACTTGTACATGTTCACGTTTTTTGAACATCAGTCCTCTCCCTGGAGTCCCTTTCAAGTATCTCAAAATCCTGTATCAAAGTGTTCAGGTCCTGGTGAATGCATAAATTGACTCACCATGCTTACTGCAAAGCCTATGCCTGGGCGTGTGTGTGCCAAATAAATTAGCCTTCCAACCAGCCTTTGGTACTTCTCTTTGTTCGACATCTTTGGCTTAGCATGTTGTAGCTTCAAGTTAGCTTCAACTGGTATAACTGGTCTTGCAACTGAGTAGACCTGTTTCACCTTGCAAATCAAGACATATTTCGTTGATTGACAAATATCCTTCCTTCCTTGGACCTAGCAACTCCATTCCAAGAAAGTATTTCAGCGTGCCTAAGTCCTTGATTTCAAATTCTTTAGCAAGTCTCTTCTTCAAATCTTCTAGTTCACACTTGTCATCAACTGTTAGGATAATAGCATCCACATAAACAATTAAAACAGCAAGTTTGCCTTCCACAAAATTTTATAAAACATTGTGTAATCTGCTTGGCTTTGACTATATCTATAGCCTTTTACAGTTGTCCCAAAGCATTCGAACCATGCTCTAGGAGACTGTTTGAGGCTGTATAGAGACTTTCTTAGCTTGCAAACTTTATTTTTTCCAAGTTTCTCCTCGAAGCCAGGTGGTATTTTCATGAAGACTTCTTCTCTAACTCTCCATTTAGAAACGCATTTTTTACATCTAGTTGGTGCAGAGGCCAGTTATAGTTCACAGCTAAGGACTATAAAACTCGAATCGAGTTCATCTTAGCTATTGGAGCAACATTTCCTAGTAGTCATCCCGTAGGTCTGCGTAACCCTTTTGCTACAAGTCTCACCTTTTACCTTTCTATGCTTCCATCTGCCTTGCATTTTATTGTAAACACCCATTTACACGCGACTACCTTCTTCTCCTTAGCCAGATTAATCAACTCCCAGGTTCCATTTCGTCTCAAAGCATTCATCTCTTCCATCATTGCGAACTTCTAATTAGGATCATCAAGGGCTCTTGAATATTTCTCGAGACAAACAAGTAAGAGATTTTGGAAGTAAATGCCCTATGGTTATGAGAAAGTTTTTCATAGGATAAGATTAGCAATGGGATGATTGGTGCAATTCGGGTTCCTAAGAGCTATTGGGACATCAAGGTCTGAGAAAGTTTCACTAGGGTTTACATTTGGAGCATAGGTAGGATTACTAGTGTATTAGTAGGACCTTCTTTCGGAGACTCTGATTGACCTTGTACAAGATGACGGGTAATCTTTACTCTTCGAATGAATCCTTTTCCTAGCTAAACCAGAAACTCAGGGTCTTGATTTACTTTGTAGTATTTCTCCCCCTATTTACGATACATCAGTATTTGGCAATGATTGACTAGAATCCCTAACACATCCACTATCCTGAGCATTCATTTCTTGATTTTGTGGTTCGGATTTTAAACATATTAGGAGATGAAAAAAGAGGGTTTGGTCGGGGAACGGTAGACAAATCCCAAAAATTTCCTTCTTCTTTCTTTTCTCTCCCTGAAGGAGCTTTGTGAAAAATGGTTGATTTTTCTAGAAAAGAGACATCCATACTGACATGCATTTTTTTTGTTTGAGGGTTGTAACATTTGTATCCCTTTTTACTTGGGGTATACCATACAAAACACACTTTTCAGCAGGTGGGTCAACTTAGATTGGTTTTTACTAGGGATATGCACAAACACAGTACAACCAAAAACCTTCAAAGGTAATCAGAATGTATCCTTGATTCTGGGAAAATTTTTTTGAAACAATTCAACGATGTGTTGTATTGTAAACACGTGCAGGCATCCTATTAATCAAATAAGGTGCTGTCAAAACTGCTTCTCCCTAAAGATATTTGGAACATTCATGGAAAATATCACAGCATGAGCTATTTCAAGCAAATGTTTATTTTTCTTTCCGCAATTCCATTTTGTTGAGGAGTTTCATTGCATGTTAATGCTGTTGAATACCTTTTTCTTTTAAAATGTTCCCAAGTATTCATTGAAATATTCTTTTCCATTGTCAGTATGAAGAAAGCTGATTTTTGTTTGAAATTGATTTTCAACCATCATATAAAAATTTTTAAACATTTTGCACTTTTGATTTTTCACTCATTAAATAACCCAACTTAAATGAGTGTGATCATCTATAAAAGTCAAACCATTTTTTTCCATATACATTGAAACCCTTGAGGCCCCCTAAACATCACTATGATTAAATAGAATGGCTCGGAGGGATAATAAGGTTTTGGT
>JAJQZP010000406.1:0-149908 GCA_025403435.1 Artocarpus heterophyllus
AATAGAATCCCTACCTTTCAAGCTTATCAACAATCTTTTAATCCTGGAATCAATTAACGTTAGCTCCACACATCCTTGACCCTAAGGCATGCATAAGGACAATTAAAACTAAAGCACAACGTATAATCACATTCATAAGTGAGTTATGTGTAAACCCGTCTACTAGTGCCATTAAAGTATTTTTATGCATTAAACATGGAGAAAATGCATACTAAAAACTAAGTTTAGATTAAAGAAAACCTACCTCAAAACTTCTTTGAAAAGCACCAAAGTTTGGGTTATCAATCAAGCTTGAATTAACTTTAAAACCGCCTCGATCATCGTTGGGAATTATAATTGTCTTGGCCACAAAGAGAGCTTTGTGCTCTATGTCTTTAGTTAGAAATTTGAAGTGAGAAGGGAGAGAATGAGAACTAGAGAAGAAGGTGGTGATAGTTAAATAAAAAGATATCAAAATGCTTAAGAGGAATGAGATGTTTACGGGGAAAAGTTGTAAGAAGAAACAAAAGAGTCTTAAAGGAAAATATCATCTTGTCTCCCATGAAGACTTTTAGCAAATAATGCCAACATAATTGAGGGGATAATTGGAGTGAATTATAGAAGAAGATAAGGAAATAATTAATTAGGTGGTTGAGAAATATCTCCATGTCTTCTATGAATTGACGGAAAATAATTCAATGTCCCCTTCGGATACCTTTAGCAAAATGAGAAGAAGTCTATATAATTGAGCAATAATTTAGGGAGACAAGATTAGTAGAAGTAAGTGTTGGTAAGTTTTGAATGTTTCTTAGGAAGACTTGGTAAGAAAATACTAAAATGGTATTTTTTTTAAATGATCGTAAACAACTTAGTAATTTTAAATAGTCACATTTTATTCATTAAATTTTACAAAATTATGCCCGTTAAAAATACGGGTGTTACAGCTCTCCCCTCCTATAAAAATTTCGTCCTCGAAATTTCGTACGCTGATTACAATGTTAAAACAAATGTGGGTACTTTTCTCTCATTTCAGATTCAAGTTCCCATGTGGCTTCCTCCACATCATGGTGTTGCCACATCACTTTCACCAGAGGAATTCCACGACGACGTAATAATTTTATTTCATGATCCAGTATTTGAACTGGAATTTCTTCATAATTCGTATCTCCTTGAATTGGCACATCTGTCCACATGATCACATGTGAAGGGTCGGGTTCATACTTTCTCAACATCGATACATGAAACACATTATGTACATGAGACAATTGTGGTGGTAGGTCTAAACGGTATGCCAACGTTCCAATGCGTTCCACAATCTCAAACGGTCCTGTATACCTTGGTGCTAACTTTCCTTTAACACCAAATCGAGATACACCTCGTTTTGGTTTCACTTTTAAGAACACAAAGTCTCCGATCATGAACTCTAAAGGTCGCCTCCTCTTATCTGCATAACTCTTTTGTCGACTTTGAGCTGTCTGAAGACGTTCGCGAATAATCTGGATCTTGTCCGTTGTTTCTCTGATAAACTGAGGCCCAAGTTCAAGACGCTCTTCCTTTTCAGCCCAACACAATGGAGATCTACAAGGTCTACCATATAAGGCCTCATATGGAGCCATTCTAATACTTGCTTGGTAACTGTTGTTATATGCGAATTCAACATATGGCAGCTGTGCAGCCCAATTTGTTCCAAAGTCCAGCACACAAGCCCGAAGCATATCCTCGAGAATCTGAATGACACGTTCAGATTGTCCATCTGTTTGAGGATGAAAAGCTGTACTAAAATTCAATTGAGTTCCCAAGGCCCTCTGCAATCCTCTCCAAAATTTCGACGTGAAACGTGTATCTCTATCGGAAACTATTGACATTGGCACTCCATGCAATGTCACTACCTTTTCCACGTACAATTGACATAATTTTGAGACACTATAATTAGTTCTGATTGGGATGAAGTGGGCTGTCTTAGTTAAACGATCTACAATTACCCAAACGGCGTCATGCCCTATTTGAGTCTTAGGAAATCCAGTAACAAAGTCCATTGTCACATGATCCCACTTCCATTCTGGAATAGGTAAGCTCCTCAACTCGCCTCCAGGCTTTTGATGTTCCGCTTTAACCTGTTGGCACGTCATGCACTTAGAGACAAAGGTTGCTACATCTCGTTTCATTCCTCGCCACCAGTATTGTCGTTTTAGATCCATATACATTTTTGTGCTTCCAGGATGAATAGCAAACTTTGAACGGTGAGCCTCATCTAGCACCGCATGCCTGAGATATGGATCCTCTGGAACAACTAATCTTCCTTTGTAAAGTAAAAATCCTTCTGGCTCAATCTGCCATCCATCCAGTTGTTCTCCATTTTGTATTTGTTTCCAAACCCTACGTAATCCTTCATCGTGCCATTGTCCTTGTTTTACTTTCTGAATTAACGTAGGAGTTGCTATCACATTGAATAAGAAAGCTCTCTCGTTATCTTCATAATATTGCAAGTTGAAGTCGGCGATGGTGACTCGTCTCCAATCTTCCAATGCTAAACTGGCTATACGTCCGTTGTTCTTACGACTTAGAGCATCTGCCACGGCATTTGCTTTTCCAGGATGATATTGGATACTAAAGTCATAGTCCACCATGTACTCAGTCCATCTTCGTTGCCTTAGATTGAGATCCTTTTGAGTAAACAAATATTTCAGACTTTGATGATCTGAATATAGCTCGAACTTTGCGCCATATAGATAACATCTCCAAATTTTGAGTGCGAAAACCACAGCAGCTAGCTCAAGATCATGTGTGGGGTAGTTCCTCTCATGGGGTTTCAATTGGCGTGAGGCGTAGGCAACTACTCGTCCATGCTGCATTAACACACAACCCAAACCGTTTCCTGAGGCATCAGTGTATACTGTGTAAGGCTCCTCGTTGTTAGGTATGATTAGCACAGGTGCACTAGTGAGTCTTTGCTTCAGTTCCTCAAATGCTTCTTCACATTTATCATCCCACACGAATTTGACATTCTTCCTTGTGAGTTTTGTTAATGGAGAAGCAATCTTTGAAAAATTCTCTACGAAGCGTCGATAGTATCCAGCTAGTCCGAGGAAACTTCGAATCTCCGACACGTTCTTTGGTCGTTCCCAATTTAGCACTGCTTCAATTTTGGAGGGGTCCACTGAGATGCCTTCTTCAGAGACAACGTGTCCAAGGAACTTGACCTTCGTCATCCAGAAATCACATTTTTCTCTTTTTGCATAAAGACCATGTTCTCTCAACGTTTGTAGAGCGATCCTCAAATGCTCAGCATGTTCTTCTTCGTTTTTCGAATAGATCAAGATATCATCTATGAAAACAATGATAAATTGATCTAAGTACGGTCGAAAGACACGGTTCATCAAGTCCATGAAAGCCGCTGGTGCATTAGTCAACCCGAAAGGCATGACAAGAAACTCAAAATGACCGTAGCGAGTCCGAAAAGCTGTCTTTGGAATGTCCTCTTCTCTTATCTTCAGTTGGTGATATCCGGATCGTAAGTCAATCTTTGAGAAATAGCAAGATCCTCCTAACTGATCGAACAACTCATCAATTCGGGGTAGAGGGTACTTGTTCTTGATAGTCAATCGATTAAGCTGGCGATAATCGACACAGAGCCTCAACGATCCGTCATGTTTCTTCACAAAAAGTACTGGAGCTCCCCAAGGTGATGTACTTGGTCGAATAAATCCTTTTTCCAGTAATTCGTCCAACTGCTTCCTCAATTCCACTTTCTCAGCAGGTGCCATTCGATACGGGGCAATAGAAACAGGCGCTGCTCCTTGAGTTAAGTCGATGACAAACTCAATTTCTCTATTAGGCGGAAGTCCGGGCAATTCATCTGGAAAAACATCTGAAAATTCGTCCACCACAGGAGTGTGAGAGGATAGGTCACTCTTCTTTAGTTCTCCATCTGAAGCAAAGATCGTCCCAAGATTGGTGAAATTCCTTCGTCCTCCAATACAAGCCTTTAGCACCGGGGCTGGCGTCACTGTTCCTGTTTTTGCCTGAAATTCGATGACTTGCCCATTCTTGGTGAATAAAGAGACACGTTTCCTATGACAATCTACTATTGCCTGGTATTTAGTTAGCCAATCCATTCCTAAGATTACATCAAACTCTGTCATAGTTATTACATATAGGTCAGCCGATAGTTTATGTTCTCCTATAACAATACACACTGATTTACAAATTATGGATACTTCAGCTATCCCGCCCATTGGTGTACTAAGGGTTAATGATGAACTACATGTCTCAGTTTCTAATTGTAGTACGGAAGCAAATAACATAGATATAAATGAATGAGTGGCACCAGTGTCAAATAATACATGAGCCCAAGAATGAGACACGTGAATCATACCGTCTACAACTGAGTGATCAGCCTGTTTTCCTTGTCCAGTTGTAGCCGTAATTGCATAAGCTTGTGCTGGTGCTTTTCCTTTATCACTTTTTCCTCGGTTTCCTTGGCTACTACTAGCCTTATTATTATTTCTCCCAGAAAAATATGGCCTTTGATTTACTGAGCCTTGTGGAGTCGGTTGGAAGTTCTGATTAGCATAAAAATTGGAACCCTGTGGCCGCTGTTGATAGTTGTACTGAGGCTGGAACCCTCGAGGTTGAGTTACTGAGACTTGGGAAGCTGGAGTGTTTTGCTGAGGCGCTCCACGATTTTGACTCCCTCCCCAAACAGTGGAGCCAAAATGACTTCCTTGTGGCCTTGGTGCAAAGGATGATTGTGTAGGGTGGTTAGGGCAATTTCTCCTCAGATGTCCCACTTGTCCACAGTTATGACAAGCATACGGTTGGAAACGACCACTACCAGAAGATCCACCACCAATAGTCACTCCACTATGCTGAATGACTTGCCCTTGTGACTTCTCTTTCTTACTTATTTTCCTTTGACGCCCACCAGAACCCTTATACTCTCCATAGGAGTTATTTAGTTCTGTCTCTGCCCGCTGTGCCGCAGCTACAAGATCAAGAAAATCTGTTGATGGAACAGCAGCTATCATTTGTCTGATTTTCGGCCTCAGGTTATTTCTAAATTTTTCGCATCTCGCCATTGGATCCGATACAGCCCCGGGATTGTAGCGAGACAATTCTATAAATCGAGCATGGTATTCAGCAACTGTTGTATCTCCCTGCACCAGGTTTTCAAATTCTCGCATCATTGCTTGCCTATGGCTCTGAGGAATATAGGTGTTGCGAAAAATGGTTTCGAACTGCTCCCATGTAAGATTCGGCACGTCATAGTCGTCTTTCTGAAGATCCCACCATTCTTCGGCTTTACCCTCAAATATATATGTTGAAAAGCTAACCCAATACTCCCGTGGAATCCTCAAGGTGTCCAACTTCTTTTTGACTGCCTTTAGCCATTGTTCTGCTATGACCGGGTTAGGTTCTCCACTAAATGTGGGTGGTTTCTGCTTCATAAACTCCTTCAACAGAGTTAGATGTCGTTGTTCGGGATCACGAACCTCCACAGGTCTTTGCACATTTTGTAATGCTTGAAGAATTTGTCCTAAATTATTTACTTCTAGTGCAGCTGGCGGGGATTGTGTTGCATGTCGTAGTTGCTCATCTTCTTGAGCTTGTTCCATCGGTTCCGGTTGCTCAACTTCTTGAGCATGTTCAACCGGTTGTGACAGCTCAGACGATTGCATTTGACGTCTTGGTGGCATAGTTTCTACTGGCTGCGAAAATTTAACTAGGATCAGTACCAAATGATGATGACATTAACACCTAACTTTAAAACCATTCCCAAAGATTAATTTTTAAGGTGGTGCTATACCCCCTAGGTTAATCGAACCTAGGCTCTGATACCAAAAATTCTGTAACACCCCTATGTGGGGGTTAACAGTTTTAAATAAATAAAAATAATTTTAAATTTTATATTATTTAAATCAATTAAACAATGCCCATGGGTCTTTAAACAACAAGAAAAATAAAAAATAAACGTTTTAAATACAAACCACAGTTTTTAGTGTAGCACCAAATATATATAATTACAGTCATCATCACCATAGTACAATTCCCAAATAACTTAACACAGCCATAAAAAAAATAATACAACTCTTACATGTTGTAGATAAGTTGTAATTAAACAGGGTCTTCTAACACGAAAACAGCAGGATTGTTTTCGTTTATTCCTCTTCAAATATGTTGCACTGAGTTCCACCTGAGATATGAAGATATGATAGGGATGAGCATCGACATGCCCAGTAGGGAAATCATGACTCACCTTATGGTTTATCCATTACCACATTAAAAACTACATGGTTAGTAGGTTACATCATATTCCAGATTATGAGGTTTATTATGATCACATCTTATGGATACCGTAGTTAATCATTACCAAGTGTCATAATTACACATTTATACAAATATTACCAATCATCATTGTTCCTAGGTATCCATGTTAAATTGAGTATCACTCAACTCATCGAAACCCAAATGGGCGCACTTGATCACCCCATAAACATTCCAAGGGTGTTCCGGTGAGGGGACATCAAGCCCCGAGTCCTCACCAAATCAATTCCTGTACAGTGTGTTCTGGGACTTTCAACCCAAGGAAGCGTCATCACCTTCCCCCTATTTTACCTTTTTGGGTATTCATGCCCAAGGACGTAACCGCCGCCCTCTTCATGTCTCACCATTTCTCTATATTAAATCATTATTAATAGAGTCAGTTTTCCTAACCATGCTTCTCAATTTATAACATGTGTCAATTCATTATGTTCCTCGCCGTACAATACAAGACGAGTCCATGTAATAGTTTCATATGTGATACTCATATAATATCAGTTCAACATAGATATATATATATTGCGGCAAAACAATCAATTTTAATTCTATAAAAACCTCACAAAAATGAGTAATAGAATCCCTACCTTTCAAGCTTATCAACAATCTTTTAATCCTGGAATCAATTAACGTTAGCTCCACACATCCTTGACCCTAAGGCATGCATAAGGACAATTAAAACTAAAGCACAACGTATAATCACATTCATAAGTGAGTTATGTGTAAACCCGTCTACTAGTGCCATTAAAGTATTTTTATGCATTAAACATGGAGAAAATGCATACTAAAAACTAAGTTTAGATTAAAGAAAACCTACCTCAAAACTTCTTTGAAAAGCACCAAAGTTTGGGTTATCAATCAAGCTTGAATTAACTTTAAAACCGCCTCGATCATCGTTGGGAATTATAATTGTCTTGGCCACAAAGAGAGCTTTGTGCTCTATGTCTTTAGTTAGAAATTTGAAGTGAGAAGGGAGAGAATGAGAACTAGAGAAGAAGGTGGTGATAGTTAAATAAAAAGATATCAAAATGCTTAAGAGGAATGAGATGTTTACGGGGAAAAGTTGTAAGAAGAAACAAAAGAGTCTTAAAGGAAAATATCATCTTGTCTCCCATGAAGACTTTTAGCAAATAATGCCAACATAATTGAGGGGATAATTGGAGTGAATTATAGAAGAAGATAAGGAAATAATTAATTAGGTGGTTGAGAAATATCTCCATGTCTTCTATGAATTGACGGAAAATAATTCAATGTCCCCTTCGGATACCTTTAGCAAAATGAGAAGAAGTCTATATAATTGAGCAATAATTTAGGGAGACAAGATTAGTAGAAGTAAGTGTTGGTAAGTTTTGAATGTTTCTTAGGAAGACTTGGTAAGAAAATACTAAAATGGTATTTTTTTTAAATGATCGTAAACAACTTAGTAATTTTAAATAGTCACATTTTATTCATTAAATTTTACAAAATTATGCCCGTTAAAAATACGGGTGTTACAAAATCTTATCATCATTATTTGCAAGAGAAAGCTGCTAACAAAAACAATTCTGCAGAAGATTGTTCTAACAAAAAAATACTTTCAAATTAGTTTTCTCTTGAGCGCGCCCAATTTTACCTTTTTATTTTAATTTTTAAAAGTTGATATAGAATGAAGATGATCTAGACATAACGTACCAAATAGAATTAGAATTACGTGTGTGTATGACTAACACGCTCTGAAATAACAAATGTAACTGGTTTATTGTTGATTTAATGTGCGTGCGTGTATTTATATATATATATATATATATATATATATATATATATATATATATATATATATATATGGTTTCAATGGTTTTTGTTATATTAACTGGTTGATATAAATCTAAAAGTTGTTGCGAAGTAGATAGTTGACTAAAAAATATTTTGACAATTGACGAGCATTTAATTTAAGAATTGTTTTAAATATAATTTAGGCTAACATGAATTTTATTTTAAAATAATAATAAAATGTAAATTAAAGATTATTATGTGATTTTTTTACATGGAGAGTAATTATTCTTGTACCCATTAAATCGATGGATGTCCCATTTGTTGGACCCTTTTTTTTGGGAACTTTTTCATCTTCTTCGACAACGTAAACAGCCTGCAGAACATAAAAAACAAGTCGTAGAGATCAGCCTGTACAACCTTAACTCTTACTAAAGACGTCTTCAGTTGACATCTAATTATATGACTTATTAGTTGCAAAACACCAGGAATTTAACTCATAGAGAAAAGGTAGCAAATCGAGGGAAAAGGGCTACAAAAAGGTTAGGATTTTTTCGGGGGAAAAAAAAGGAGGGTGCAAAATTTTAATTATAAGATAAACAAGTAAAATAACGAGTAAGGACTGTCTATTGAGAAATGCGTGACTAATTTTGTAAGAAGAATGAAAAGATTAACGAGCATAAAATAATCATGGTAGAAGAAATACTAGAAATAAAAATAAGAGTTAAGGTTGTTAAGGAAAAAAAAAAGGAATAATAAAAAAAAATAAGGTTGTAAATACTTTTGCAACAACACAAATGGTAAAAATCTTTTCTTGCAATTCCATCAATGTTGAAATGAAAATCAAAGGTTCATAGGAAAAGAGAGAAGTTTTAAAAGTTCAAGAATAAAGTGGTAATTTTAAAAGTTTATAAATAAAGTTGAAAAAATAAAAAATTTAAGGATCATTGGCGATAATAATCTTGTTTATTATTATAGTAGCAATCCTGTACACATAAAAAATCAAAAATCCAAAAAACAAAACAAGAGAGTAAAATATGAATGACTCTAAAACTGTAAAAACATCACGAATCCATTTTTTAAAGCTTTGTCTAAATGGGATCACTCCATTGACGATTTTGTTATCGCAAAAGTGCCAAAAGAATTTCCAGCTTATTGCTCGTATGCTAAAAATTACAACAGAGTTACGTACTCAATATTACAAATTAAAATATGGGGAAGAGAAAAAAAAAAGAAAAAAATTATACAGAGAAGTTTCGGGTTGAAAAATGCGAAAGAATTGACGGAAATATAGGTGTATTTTTAACGAGTCTTATGGTAAATTTATTAAAGATTAAGAAAATAATTTTTTATTAATGCTTTACTCTAATAGGTTGCTTAACCTTTTATAGCAAGTCATATAAACACCACGCCATCAAATTAATAAAAGGAATCTAATATTTATGACAACTAGATTGGTAATCAACGGTAGAAACATAACTATTGAAAACTCATCGATATTTATAAATGATTTAATTAAGATATAAATATTACTCGAGTCAATTCGAAACGCACTAATTCAATGTTGTCGCAGCTAAGCAAAACCCCACGGAGGTTGTGGACGGACGACGGTCAAATTGGATTGTGACATGAACCAGCAAAGATTAATTGAAGCTTACGACAAAACAAAACCAAACAAAACTAGACAATGGCGACAAAAGAAAAAGAAAGTTACACATTTGCCAAAATTGATTTGTCGTCGTTTTTAGGACATAAAAGGCTTTTCAGGAATTAGGTATATATTTCCATATCCGACTTGCGCGCACTAACACCTATTATTGGTAATAATTTATTTCTACTTTTCTTTTCATTAATTAAGTAGAAAAAGAAAACATGAAGAGAAGTCACAAGACATTTCACCGAGTTGAAATCGACGTGCATTAAAAAAAAAATCAAATAATATGAAGATCAACTAAAAAAAGAGAAGATTCATGTTCATATTGTCGTCTGATCGTATTCTATTTATACTTATACGTATATATATGGGATTTTATTGGTCTATTTATAACAACTTTAACAGGTTGTGGGAATCATTTCATAAGATGCTCCTGTATAATATTTCACATGCTTTTCCGACCAAGAATATTAAACCCACGTAAGCTTTCTTCTTTTGCAACTATTTAATATGGTGATAAGAAAAACGTACGAGTTCACTGATAATTCAATTTTACCTATACAACTATGGGAGTCTGCTTTTAAAATGGTAAGAAAATTGAAAAACATTATTAAGTTAAGGTGAGAACAAGATAAATCAAAAAGTATAGAAATGATAAAACCATTCAACCTAAAAGTTACAATTGACCATGGGAGAGTTCAGATCTTTTAAACATCTGCACTCAAGATCAGACTCGGAAATCTACCCTAATATCGTTTTTGTATGTTGCGTTTCGTATAGGATATTATGTGTTAGTTATATTATATTTATTTATATCTTTTGTCAAAAGATACTACATATCGTTGTGGACTTGCCAAAGGAGGAGAAACTTGGATCTCTCCTGGAAAGCTTGTGATGTTTGGATTATCTGATTTAAGCTCCAAATAAATTATTTTAGTCGATCAAGTGTTTATGATAACGACCATCAATGAATTCCAACCAACCCAATCGTTAGAATTAATAGGATATCATGGGTCATTTTGGGACCTCATACAGTTGTGAAAATCCCTTTCTTGTCTAACACCACCTTGTAAAGGTGCCTAGCTCTCATCCCCACTTTGCCACAAATGAAGTTCCGCTAGAAGCAAATATTTAACGGTACACACCCATACAGATGCAATATATAATGAATAAATCTCGCATTAAGTGCCTGCCTAAAGTGTTATTTAATTTACACATGGTACTCTCTCTCTACACACACATATATTATATATGTATATATAAAAAAAAGCTACAAGTATTTTGAACAAACCAGTAAGTCTTGTTATTTTAACCATTTGATTAAATTTTTAATAGTTCGATTTGTGACTATTGATGCTAAAAATTTATAGCGTGTATAACATATTCGTTTTCAGTCAAAAATTAGACCGTTGAAAAGTTACTTTTAATAGTTAAAATAACTGAATTTACGAATAGGTCAAAATACATATCTTATCTTAAATTTGACCTAAAATCTATCTTATTAGGTTTGAGTGATCTAAATGTGATGCCTTGTCCCATCAAAACAATGACATATATGGATGTTGTGTGGCTTATATATCTACATAACAATAACAGGTATAGCTCTAAGGAATGAATGTTTAGATCTAGTAAGGGTTTTGAAGAAAAGGGGTCCTCATTGACAACCTTAAATGGATATATATAACCCGACACTTAAAATCAAACCTTGAATGCATTTCCAATCAGTTAGAAAAAATGGACCACTACGTTTTGGATGAATTAGGATCACAATTCTATTATAGTCCACCCGATCGATCATCCATCCAACATTCCCATAAAAAAGTTGTCCATTATTTGTTATTGTTTGACTATAAAAAAGGCAACCGCCAGATTCTAATGACACTAATTTGTTCATCAAATTGCCCTGAGCAATATTCCTTCTGTGAACATGTAATTATATCTTACAAATTTATGGTCAACAAGGGACTAAGAAATGTGACAAAATGTTAACTATTTTCTATAGCCAAAGTTCAACATTCAAATTTGCAATGGTATGTCATTTAATGTCGTTTCAAAATTTCGTTTAGTGCATGAATATTAGTGGCATAAAATGATGTGAAGTTCCAAGGCAATTATTGATCAAGCAAAGTTATCCACAAGAACTTTTGTGCCTATAGACCTCATGAATAGTAGATTCAATTCAAGTAACTTCAAAACACACACCACCAAGTAGCATGGCATTACACTTAAAAAGAGTGCTTAAAACATTAGTTCAATTTATCAGTTACAACTATAAACAGTAAAAAATTTTCAACAATTACAATAAAAAGCAAAAATTTATTATAGTATAAAGCTCTCACATACTACATACTACAGTTTTTAAACTTAAAATATATATTTCAATTGATTATTTAAATAAGAGCTTACTCTCAACTGATTTGGTAGATAAAAGATGTCAAAATTGACTGTTCATGTAGAACACGCCTCTGATTATTTACAGGCGCGCTACCTGTTCAATTTTTGTTAATTAGTCTAATAGAGTGGAGGTAATTTTTTTGTCTCTAAAATAAATTACCGCATGCTGTAAAGATATCTCAGCGTGAGAATCTTTTTGGTCACCTCCAAAAATAACCACCCCTTCCTATACTATTTTCTTCGTACAAAAAATGTAAGTATAAACAATGTAAAAAAAAATTCTTTTTTCATTTTTTTTAAGCAATAACATACTATATTGTGACTGTATGGTTTTCGACTTACAAATCACATCAAATCGTATCAGAATAAAATAATATGTTATGTTAGTGATGTCTGATTAACAACTTATCGTTGAATGTTCTGCAATATTGGGTGAATATTTTTGTTTGAAATAGAAAATGAATTACGGGTCAAATTAAGAAAATTGTTTTATACCCTTAAAGAAAAAAAGGAGGGAAAAAAAAAAAAAGAGGACAGAATTTTTATTTGGGAAAAGGCATGGGAGACAGTTGCGTGACATGAGAGTGTTCTTGGGTGATTCGGACGCCTTCAGTTTCGGGACAAAACACCAATCAAATTATTGCATGGCAAAAAAAATAAATAAAAGTACAATAACAAAAAATAAAAGCTTTACTTTTGCTTTGACCCCTCTCTGTCCCTGTCCCTCCTCTCTCTCTCTCCTCTCTTTCTCTCTCTGCGCCTAATAGTCCATCGGAAGCGGAGGCCTGGTCGCATTTTGTAGCTTTTTCTCACGCTTCCCATTTGTTTTCTCTCTCTCTTCCTCTTCACTCTAACAAAACACAGGTGTCTTTAGTAGCTAAGCAACAAGGAGTTCTCTCTTTTCACCACTGCATAAAACAAAGCACCTTAACTCCCTCTGATCCTTCTTCATATATTGGTACGTGGGTACTCCTTCTTTGCTTTCCTTTTTACCAGCGATTTGTCCTTAAAAAAAAAAAAAATTTCTTTGATGGGTCTCTTTCGCATCTGGGTCTCTTTGTGCTCTCGGATCTGTACTGGGTTTTGGCTGAAACCCGCGGTTCTGAGATTCTAGATCTGGTTTTTGTGTAATTGGTCTTTGATCATGTCTGTTAAGATAACTCTTAAGGTACCACACTTTTTAAAAGTGTTAAAAAATGGCTAAAGACCGGATTTTTCTTTTTCCATTAGGCTATATTTTACATGTTTTTGTGGTATTTCAATTCTTCATATTTGTTCTTTTTTTGTCTTTTTTTTTTTTTCATTTATTCTCTCTCTGTTTTTCTCTATTTTTTGTATTGTGGGGTTTTTGGGCAAACCCTAGATTGGGTTCTTTACTTGCCCATGTCCATTTCAAAATATCTGACCATGGTCTGCATGTAGCTTAGGAATTGAAGCCATGTGTTTTCTGAGGGGGAAAAAAACTATTCAATTTGTCATATTGGGTTTTTTTTTTATGGTACCATATTTTGTTGAAAGTTTCAATCTTGGCTTCATTTTTTTACGCATAACTCCTAACACCTTGTTGTCTAATAGTAAATAGCCCATTGGAGTTTTACATATGTTGTCATTTATTTTTTTCTAGGTGTTGATCTTTGATCATACTGCATGATCCAGTGTTGGGTCATGTGGAATGGAAACTTGTTGTTGGCTATATTACTATTTTGTTAAGTCTTCTCCATTAATTTATGGAAAGGAAACCTTTTTCTTTTTCCTTTAGAATTGACAAATATGCTTACAGTATTAGATTCCTCGCTTTCTTTTGTACATTTGAAGGCAATAGTTCTTTGTTACTTGTTAAAGATTAAAGATTTTTCTGATAAAAAATAAAATATTGCTCTTGGCAGAGTTGAGGAGGGAGTGTGTTGGGCTGCCAATGGAAGATAAATCATTGTTGAGCATGGATGACGATCAATCAAATCACTCATTCTGATTAACAAGAGTGATCCTTGGCATCTTTAATGGCCTCAAAAACTGGTTTAAAAGCTTCCCCAAAGGGGCAGCAGAAGACTGCTGTTATTCAGAGTGTAGAAACTAATGATGTCCAGCCATTGCCTCAGCCAGTTTTCGGTTTAAGCAAACCAGAGCTTGCTACTCCTGAACAATTACCCAAACCTTTACCAAACACATCAAAGAAGATTGCAGTTGAAGCTTCTGAGAGTAAAAAGTCCCCAAATTCTAATCAGAATGGAACTTTCGATTCCTTAATTAATAAACTAAATTTGAGTTCGTTGTCAGAGCAAACGTCAACAGAAGTGGATTCTTCTGTTACTGACACTTGTGGCTCTCTGGAAAGTTCGGTTGATCAAGAGAAGAAAACATCCGAGTATGCAAGCGTTAAGGACAGCTCAGTATCTGCCAAGGTTAGCGATGGGGTCAGCAGTCTTGCCAAGACTAGTGGGAGTGCGAAGATTAGTGACCGGGTTGATTTTGTTGAGAGTGGAAAGAGCAGTATGTGTAGAGGGAGCACAAGCAGCGATGTAAGCGACGAGAGTAGTTGTAGCAGCTTCAGCAGCAGCATAAATAAGCCTCACAAAGCGAATGACTTGAGATGGGAAGCTATCCAAGCCGTGCGAGTAAGAGACGGGGTTCTGGGTTTGGGTCATTTTAGACTGCTAAAGAGGTTGGGTTGTGGGGATATTGGTAGTGTCTATCTGTCAGAGTTGAGCGGGACTAAATGTTATTTCGCAATGAAGGTTATGGACAAAGGTTCTCTAGCAAGTCGTAAAAAGCTTCTGCGTGCTCAGACAGAAAGGGAAATACTGCAATCTCTGGATCATCCTTTTCTTCCAACGTTATACACTCACTTTGAGACAGAGAAGTTCTCATGCTTGGTGATGGAGTTCTGTCCTGGAGGAGACTTGCACACTCTCAGGCAGAGGCAGCCAGGGAAACATTTTCCCGAGCAAGCAGTAAAGTATGTTTGTTCAACTTTGTTTACACATTCCTTGCAATTTCTTGATACCTTTCATCATCCATCTTTGTTTTTTCCTTTTTACTTGTCCCTTGCAGTAAAATTTTTGCCATACAGTTTTTATAGTTTATTGGTTTCATAGTTATAGTTTTATTCTACAGTAAGTATTTCAAATGCATATATTCCACTATAGCAGATGAGGCAAGTTATATATAGTAGGTAGTTTGTCATATTCTCCTGTTTTTAGGTATCCATAGATGCCACGACTAGGAAGACCGAAAGATTTCATAAATCCCATTTTATTATTTGAATTTCCCTTTGGTGGAAGGGCCATATACACCTCCAATTATATACTTCTTCCTTTGGTGTTTTGTTCAGGGCATTTTGGAATTCCGCCAAACTTCAATTTTCCGTCTTTGTTGTTATTCATACTGATTTTGAAGCTTGAAAGACTGATTATAACATTTCTTATCAAAAAAAAAGAAAAAAAAAGAAAGACTGATTATAACATATCCATAAACATAGAGACCTCTTAAATCATATTACCTGCTAGTGTCACTTGTGAAGAAATTTGAGAGTTTTGTGGTAGGAATGTTGACTTGTTAGGTTTTAAGTTGAGGATGCGCTATAATAGATTGGGTGGTCACCCAAGGGGTGTTGGTTGGAATGGTTAGGCTTGTGGTTTTGCTTCCACAATATCTGGGTTTCAAACCTCCTCATGGGCACCTACATGATAAAAGTCATAGTTTCCTGCCTTCCAAAGATTGCAGGGTTCAGGGGAAGAAAAAAAAAAGAAAAAAAGATTGGGTAGTCCAATGGGAGTTAATTGAGGCCCAGAGCATCTTAAAGAGATCAGTTCATGAAGAGTAATTGTGTACAAAAATCGATGGTGACAACCTTTGCTTTTCATTATGACTTGCAGATTTTATGTAGCAGAAGTTCTGCTAGCTCTGGAATATCTCCACATGCTTGGGATTGTCTACCGTGACCTTAAGCCAGAAAATGTGCTGGTGAGGGATGATGGACACATAATGCTCTCTGACTTTGATCTTTCCCTCCGTTGCACTGTCAGTCCAACTCTTGTCAAAACCTCATCAATGGATTCCGAGCCCTTGCGAAGGAACCCTGTCTACTGTGTCCAGCCAGCTTGCATCGAGCCTTCTTGTATCCAGCCATCCTGTGTGGCTCCTACCACGTGCTTCTCGCCCCGTCTCTTTGCTAGCAAGCCCAAAAAAGATAGGAAACCCAAGAATGAGGTTGGAAACCAAGTTAGCCCTTTACCTGAGCTCGTTGCAGAGCCAACGGAGGCTCGGTCTATGTCATTTGTTGGTACGCATGAATATTTGGCACCGGAAATCATCAAGGGTGAAGGTCACGGAAGTGCTGTTGACTGGTGGACTTTTGGAATCTTTTTGTACGAACTGTTGTTTGGTAAGACTCCATTCAAGGGATCCGGGAATCGAGCAACGTTGTTCAATGTCGTGGGGCAGCCTCTCCGGTTTCCGGAATCACCGGTTGTCAGTTTTGCTGCGAGAGATCTTATAAGGGGGTTGCTTGTTAAGGAACCACAACACAGATTGGCGTTCAAACGAGGAGCAACCGAGATAAAGCAACACCCCTTCTTTGAAGGTGTAAATTGGGCTTTAATACGCTGTGCTACCCCGCCCGAGATCCCCAAGCCTGTCGAGATTGAGCGGATACCTGCTTCGACAGCTTCGTCAAGTGAAAAGGCTCCTACCATCATAGGAGCTCCAGATCAAAAAGGCTCGAATAATTATCTAGAGTTTGATTTCTTTTAGCGATAATCAGGACGGGGTTGCAACGCACAAATGGTTTCTGTTTGGGGGGCAAAGACTTCTCTGGGAATTTCAGGGGTCGTTGGTTAGTGAGGTCAAGTTCTTTTCTTGATAGGTGCTGAGGAATTGTATGCTTGTTGTTGTTGTTGCCTATTGACAGTTTTTCAAATTTGTATCGCATACTTATTTTGCATGGATTCTCTCTCGGTCGCCTGCTTTAAGGCATGAAAATGGTGCCCTTTTTATTACGTTTTGCTGTCAAAAGTTTTTAAGTCCACCCATCTGCCCAATGTAAGGAAACACAAGTACTGAAGTTCTGCCAAACAGTTAAAATAAGCTCTTGGCAGATAATGCCTACGCAAAATTATTCTTGTCGTGTTCGTAAACTAGTTGCATAAAACGAATAAATGCGCATACTTAAGCTGGGGAGGCGGTATACCTGGCTCCGGCGTCGAACAACAGGAGAAGTGCCTAAGTCCGTGCGTTAGGCGTGCAGCCAAATTCTTGACGGATTTCTTGAGGTAAGGGCCTGATTGAGTGGTGTTTGAGGATGGATTTCGGAGAGGTCTTGAGTTGTATTTGAACGTGTAATGATAAAACAAATAAACTAAACGACTTACGGTCTGTATGAGAAAAGGCTTTGATTGTGTCCCTTCTATAATATATATATTTAAAAAAAAACTTGTGCTTCGATAGGATGGGCATCTGTTTTTATACCCAAAAAAAAAAGTATCTAAAAGAAGAGGAAAAAAAAAAAAAAAAAGAAGAGCAGGAACTCTTTCTCTTGAGTTTGGAGCATACCAGTTGGACCGTTTTAAACAAAATACTTGTGTTTTCATAGCATGGGCATCTGCTTTTATACACAAAAAGTATCTAAAAAGAAAGAGGGAAAAAAAAAAGAAAAGCAGGAACTCTTTCTCTTGAGTTTGGAGCATTCCAGTTGAACCGTTTTAAACAAAATGACAGATGTGATACAGTCTGGGTAAGACTCATAAGAGCGGTTTGCAGGAAAAAGAAAAATATTTCAGCATTGCGGTGAGCGTGGATCGAACACGCGACCTTCAGATCTTCAGTCTGACGCTCTCCCAACTGAGCTATCCCCGCGTCGTGGGATCTCTTCGCGATATTTTTTTATCTGTATTAGACTAACTTGGATCTGAAACACATGCACGAAATGGATTCGTCGCGTTGATCTTCTTTGTCTTCTTCTTGCATGGACTTGGAGGTATAAGATTCCCTGGAGCTATCAATATTTCCACGTGGAGACGGTGACTCCGCCGTCTGTGTCTGGTCAATCATCACTTCATTTCCTTCACATATGATCTTAACTTCACAAGTTTCTGGTGCACTCTTCACTATCTGATCCACCGTCCCCGTTCCTTTCCTTGACCTTAATTTCCTATCAATTCTCAAAAGTAAAAAAAAAGTTAAAACTAAATTAAAATGAAACTAGATCTTTTAACTAAATTTGTGTAACATAGTTTTCCTTAATAAAAACTACCTTACCTTAAACTGGATTTGGTGATTCCAACAACTAGTTTCTTTATGTTGAGAATATCAATTAGGTCCAAGATGGCCTTTGGTGGTCCATCACTCTCAATCAGTATGGTGTCCACCTTAACCTATTTTGTCATATATTTTTTTTCCCTCCATTAGTATAAGTGGAAGATTAATCATAATTAGATTAATGCAAGACCTACATGATAAATTGATAACAAGCTGGCTAGCATAAATATGTGGAATATTGGTTTCTTTCTTACATTGGCAGCTGAACATTTGTAGAGGAACTTTTGCAAGAGCTCTGTTCTCTTGCCTCTTTCTTGGGCCATGTAGCTTTCTACCTGCCCTGGACTCACTTGACTCAAGGGAAGCTTTCCTACTGTATGAATCACACAATTAGTTATAATTAATCAAGATCATGTTTACTATCATAGACAAGTTGAAAGAAAGAATCTTTTCTATAAAATTTTGTTATGATCACGAACAAAGTTACTTCAGTTCCAGAATGGAGCATGAATATTACGTTCTTCTACCTTTTTTACTTATTTGTTTATTTATTTTATTTTTCCTTCGTAGCAGTAGGTGATAACATTTAGGCAAAGGCCTTAAGTTCTTTACCAACAATAAGTCCAACGTGTTAGAAACATGTAGAAACAGAAGGTTTAAAGTGGCATTTATTCTATGTAATAGCAATTTCAATAAAATTATAGCGAGAAGAAATTTATCTATTGCATATTAATGTTACATTGTCCTAAATCGTTGTTACACACAAAATGATTACCACATAACGCCTTTTACTTCTACATGTTACGGTGTAGGACCGGTCCTTCACGAAGATAAATTCAATGAAAACTACCTAGACAGCTAATAATAACAACAAGCAATATTATTTCACAAATTTTGACTCTATCCATTTTGTGGCAGTTAATTGAACCAACATTGCATCTATCCCACATTAATCTTGTTCACAAATACTTACAAATTAATAAATCCAAACCAATTAACAGTATGCAAGACACTTATCCGTTTGAAAAATGGATTCAAATTAGTGATTTGATTTGAGTTATGTGATTTGAATTAAGATTTGTATTAGTAATTTGAATTATTATCTAAATTGATGTTTGGATGTGCATTTAAGCTTCAATCTAAGAATGGAATAAAATTGAAATTTGTGTTTGGAGAAGTAGTGAAAATAGTTTTTGATTTATTAACAAATCTAATAAAATCTTAATGTTAATAATTTTAAAAAATATGCAATATAGATCTTAATTTATTCCTCTCTTCACTAGAAACACAATGAAAAAAGAATCATCTCATTTAAATATCAAATGAAAAAGTTATAATTTTTTTTTCTTATATATAGGAGAGAGAATTTTAGCTTTTACCGTCCTAAAAATATTCGAGTATTAAAAGTTTAAAAACAGGTCAAAACTTCTTAGATACTCAAAAGATTCAAATTTTGAAGAAAACAAATAGAGATCTAAAAAGATTCTTGATACTTAAATATAAATTTGAGTATATTTAGTGTAAAAAATACACAAAACAGACAGGCACTTACTAATGCATCAAAGGGACCAACTACTGCTGGCGATATAAGGCACTTTATGCCAACATAAGTAATAAAATTATTGTTGAATAATGGAATCTATCAATATTTTCAACTATATATATGTATTGACCTAGAAACCTGTCCGATACAAACCAAAAACACCTCATCAGTACTTAATTAGCCAATTGTCTAGCATGGTCCATATTTTCGACATAGGCCGGTTTGACCATGGACTGGTTACCTCCTCAAGAGAGAGAAGAGATGAATTATTGCCTGGACGAGAAATGCTAGAGCTTGTAAATTCTTATTAATTATTAGATATTTTTTGCAGAGTAATTCGTTGCACATAACAAGGCAGGATCAAATGGTGTAAGATGGAAATTTGAAACTTACGAGGAGTCGGAATTTGCCGGATCTCGGGATAAATATGAATGAGATAAACCATGGTCGACGGCGGGTTCACCGCGTGCCTCAACGCCCAATCCAAGGCGTCAAGGCTGGACGGGCTCTTCCCGACGGCGACGTAGACGCTGTGATCCTCTGTGCTCGAGTATAAACCCCCCTTGTCATGATCTTCCTTGATGGATGGCATCGGCGTGAACTGCTTCATCTCGAGAAGCTCCTTGATCTCCGCCGGAACGTCGCCGCTTGGACCCTCTTCCTCTATCTCGCTTATACTACTACTGCTCATTCCGAAGACGTGAGGATAGTACTGTTCTTGAGGACTAATTACACCCATGTTGTTTTCGCCGTGGCCGGTCTCCGTTGACGTCAAAGACATTTTCGGACGATCGACTTTTTCTTAACTAGTTCTCTCCTTTTGGTTTTTGGTTGGCGAGATTTGAAGCTGGTTTTTTTTGACCGCTGTTTATAGAGTTCGTGATAAAAAGTCAGAGATGTTATAGGAAGGAGAAGGCAAGCTCACATCCAAGGCAAAAAAGTGTGTAACACATAAAAAGAAAGCTTATGTCCTTTCCGTATAAACTCTATTCTATTGCAATTATACTATATGCTTTTCCAAGTTGTACATTTGTGTTTGTTTTTTTATTTTTTTTATTTATTCCAATAAAAGTACAACTCCTATGAAGCAGGGTTTATTGCAATTGTATTGTTTACTCTGATTTGACTTTTCTAGCCAAGCTAGTTGGATCCTTTAGAAAAAGAAAAGAAAATTGGAAATAAAAAAAATGAGATTATGTCTTTAATTATCATTCATACCGTTGTATGATTGTATATAAATTAATATGGTACTGATCTGGTTGAAATGGGGATTGGGAGGCTGAAAAAAATCATAATTAATTTGGTCCATTTTTAATGTTATAAGCGCAAAGGGACTGAATTAAGTGATTGTTATATTGTGATGTATTTTGAAATGCAATTATGAGAGGGTCCAACTAGTTACAATCCATTGAAAAATAAAAAAAGAAAATTACATGTTATGGCACATTTTTAAAAGTTGTGTTTATTTATGTCGCACTATTATCTATATTACATATTAAGTTATGCTACAAATAAATATGTATGGCATTTATAAAAAGTAAATATTAAAATATTATATTTATAAAAATTCTCCAAACAAAAATCTTTGGAATGAAAACTTAGCTTGCTTTGTAAACAAGAAAATTATCAATTTATTGCACATAAATAAAATTTTATTCTTGTTCTTTTAATTATTTTCTTTTTCAATTTTTAGACAATGAAAAAGATAAAAAGAAAACAAAACTCTATTTCTATTTTATATAAAACGATAAAATTTTCTTTCCATTATTCTTGTTTGGGTTATTTTCTTTTTTATATCTTATATTTTATGTTTATTTAAATATTATATTTTTAATTTGATCTCATCTAATGTATAACTTTAAATTAGATTTAATGTATAGATTCATACATTTTTCACCAATCTTTAGTTTTGACCAAAAAGATTTTTCAAAATATCCTCAAATTGAAAAATAAGAGAACTTTAAAAACGTAAAAAAACTTTACACTAAAGTTTTTTATTTCAAAAATATATACAAAACCTTAAAAATGAGTATTTTGTGTGTTTTTATATTGTTTTCTTCTTATTTTTAAAAGTTTTAATTTTTCTCTTTAATCTAATCATTTTAAATATTAAATCAATTATTGATTAAAATAAAATATAAATTTATATATTAAAAAAATTTAAAAGTAAATATTTAATAATATAAAAAACTAAAGTAAAATTTTTAAATTAACTCAAAACAAATAGAACGAAAAGATAAATATTCTTAAAATATTTTCTATACCTTGACGCGTTTTTTCATCCGTCCCGTTTTCTGTCCTTTTATTAATCTCCAGAGTGGAAGGATCCATGTACCGGCGTTCCGACGTCAACGTGTCCCTTTATTTTGTATAGAAAAAATCGTAGTTAAGACACGGCAAGCCGTCGTCATCATTTGGCAGCAGCGTCAGACCCAATTAATGAGCCATTGGTGCCTTGTCTCCATCTACCCCTATCTTGTAAAATTTGGGGCCCACGAACATGCATAAGCTTTTTTTTTTCTTTTTTTTCTCCCTTACTTCAAATAAAAGGAAAAAATTTATATTTACGGCCCTCTTATTTGTTGCATTATCGTAATATCCCTTTTAAGTGAAATTTATTACAAGATACCATTTGATCCAAAATATTTTTAAATATTTTTGGGTTTAAACTGTCTATACTGTAAAACTCTTATATGCTACAATATAAAGTAAATATATACTAAAATAATAGTTGCATGTATCGTTTAATAATAAACCACAAACGACTTCACTTAAAAGTGAAAGGTTTGAATCCACCATTTTTAAATTAATATATATATATGTTTATGTGTAATTTTCTTACATGCTACAGAATTTGAATTGATTTTTTGAATTCAAACTCATTAAACAAACATTTTATAATATTCCCTCTGATAACACAATAACGGTGTATTTTTCTTTTCTTTTTTTTTCAATAGCCCTTTGATAAGTCGGTCAGAATCATAATTCGAATCACTTTTTTAGTTATAAATAGTGTAAAGCTCTCACATATTATGGTAATAATAAAAAAAATTACTACAATGTAAAGTTTTTATATGCTATAATAAAAACTGTTCTAACCATCCTGTCATACACTCTACAAATATTTAAAGCTTCCCTTAATGGTAAAAGATAATAGCATCCCTTAGAAAGTTTACTTAAAATAATTGTGTCAAAACAGTGCTTTTCCAACAGCATCCAACGACTCCATTCGTCTTGTGTTTGATCATCTGTGCTATTTTTTCTATTTTAATTTTTCCACTTCACATTTGTGTGTGCATAGTATTAGCCTGCTTGACAAGTCAGTTTAAACTATAGTTCGGACCACTTTTTTGATTATAAACAATACAAAATTCTCACATGCTACAATAACAATAAAAAAATCGCTATAAAATAAAACTATCATATGCTACAAAAACCTCTCACACTTTCTTCTCCTTTTGTCCATCTTTTTGTTCTCTTATTTGTTAGTTAGAAGAGAGTTTTCCCGTAATATATGAAAAATTGGAAAAATTACATTCTGGTAGCACGTGTTTTTATCGAATTAGTTGATTGGTGATGCAATGTATAGAGAATACCAAATAAGTATTCGTAGTTTGGAAACTGTCTTCCGAATATTTTGAGAGCGTTCTTTAGAACAAAAAAATATTATTTGTATCTTTTAGTATAAAACATATTAAAAACAAAAACAAAATTTAAAATACCAATTTACTAATCCGATAAAACATATGGTCCCAGAACACAATTTTCTCCTAAAAATTACACGTTTCTTCTCTCTCTCTCTCATCAACGGTAGTCTTTTAATTATCAATCTCCTAGTTGCTTTGAGGCGTGCACTCTCACGTCACCCAGTGTCACAATGCAATTGGGAATTGTATGCATTGATTACTTTTCCAATGGAATTCACGTACCACTTTAGCCAACTAAAACTACAAATATTTGTGCCCACTTTTAAGCTTTGGGCACGCTATATTGGACCATGGCTTATCTAAATGTGCCCTCGTTTGTTAACGTGAGATCTAGTCATCCACTGGTTTTCTACGCGTGGGAAAGTCGTTATATAACTATGTTTATGTCGACAATTTGATAATACAATTCATGAAGCCACAAGTTTTGAAGTAAAAAGAGTGCCCATATACGCCACTATCGTACACTTGTCCAATTTTTGGTAAGAGAATTTATATTGGCAAACTTCTGTTGGAACTTGTTTACGTCAAACAAGCTATGAGGACAAATGATTGTCCATTTCACATAGCTGAAATACAATGCGTCAGCAAGTAGTTAAAATTACACAAATATATATTAAAATGTGATAATACACGTTAAAACTCTGATAATGCACTCAAATAATAGACAAAATAACTGTTAAAAACTGTAAGAGGAGACATGTGTATAATATTAAAAGAACGAGGATATCGTTTAAATAAGGAGACTCAAAATAAACTTCTGGTGCAAATAATTCGCCTTCCAGCAGCACAAAAGACATGATCGGGCCAGCATTCGGCAAGCTAGCACGTCAAGGCATTGGAACTTGTATGGATTCGTCGCGGTAAACACTTTGACTAAAAGCTCTCTTAAAAGACTCTAAAACATGACTATGAAGGGGTCATGTTAGATATCAAGGCAATATGCAACAAAAAATAATGAGAAAATTACACGTAAGATTTACATAAAAGAACCCTAATAAAGGGTGAAAAAACCACGGACAGAGGAGAAGCAATCTACTAATCACCTAATGGAAATTACAACAGTATCTAGAGCTTTTAAATACAAAAATTCACTCACTCAATCACTCACAAACTCACAAGACTGAGTTCTCTGTATCACTCTCAACACTATGATCTTTATGAAATTTTGTATCTCTTTATGACTCTCTAATATGTCTCTCAATAAACTATGGAGAATATGACATATTTATATGTATGAGGACTCAAACCCTAACAAAAAATAAACAAAAAATGTGTAAAAACACAAAATATACAATCATGCCGCATCGGTGCGCCGTGGCACTGGTTTTCCCGAATTGAAGCGCTATGGCGCTGCCTTTCTACTAAAAGGATTTTACGTCACCCATATAATAACAGGTCATTTAAACATGTTCAAAAGCAACTTTTTAATCGCATTGATAAAAAAAAATTTGTCGGAAGCAATGTCCAACAGACCATAGAAAATTCATATGCTTTAAAAAATTATAAAAATCGAACTGATTGGGATGAAAACTTAATGGCTTATAATTATGTATTTTTTTATTATACTGAAAAATCTCCAAAGTTTGATGTGTATTTCTCTTCGGCTTGAAAAGATTGAAGGAAAAAACTTGTATGATATGTATGTAAACATCCACGATGAAGTGAATGACGACATAATTGGCGACTGCCGACCCCTCAAGAATTTTCCCTTGAGTGCAACTTACCACGTAACAGAGCCTTCATCTGTTTCTCGGGCAATTTGAGCCTCTAATATATTATTTACATGTCTCGACGGAGAAGGCGAGCTGCAAAGATGCCAGTGTCTAGGAGAGTTGCCACCATCTAGAAATCGTGCAAAGTGCCAGAGATGGAGCCAACTGCCCATAAATCGTGTGAAATGCTGGAGATTGCGATCCTTACGTTCGCCATCAGAGCACCACCCCCTATGACCTCTCGCTGTTTAGAGCCCGACAAGAAAGAGAGGGAGAGTAAGATAGGAGGAAGGAGGCAAAGTGTCTGCTTGGGTTTTCAAGTTTGGATAGTTGTGGGCACTGTGCACGTTTAAGACAATGCAAAAGAAAGAGGAGGAAAGAGGAGAAGTGTGTTTTTGGGTTTTCATCTTAGGCGTAGTTATGTAATTTAACTATTTAGTACACCCTAATTTACACTTGAATGGTCTATAAACTAAAGTTTTTTAAGAGCTGACTTATTAATTTTTATTTCTTAAATATTTTGATCTATTCCCCTCATTGTCCTTTGTCTATATTAGGAAGATAAAGAAGTATTAAAAGAAAAACAAAAAAAAACAAGTGGAACTTACTGCCCTTGCAACAAGATATAATTACTTTTTGACATAATATTTAAATTAAAAATTATCAATGAGTAGGTAAAAATTTAATTATTCGCCACGTCAAATTTTCCCGAATTCCATTTTTCTATCTGTCATTCTCATTTTCTTCATATATTTTCATCCTAGTTTCTATCTGCCTACCAAATATAATGTCTGCAAATGGAAATAGATTGGATCCCACTTATACTATTTATGTTCTTTTTTTTTCGTTTCTTTCTTTTTTTTTTTCCCATAGAAATAACTTACTGTTCTATTTTCTCTGTCAAAATCTTCCCCCTTCCTTCTTTCCTCCCACTTTTTAACCCTAACAAACATGGTAAAAACAATCCAGACTTTTATATTCTTTTTAAAAATAATTTCACTCTTTTTGTTTTTATTTTTTTAAAGATAAGCACTTTTACTCTTTTCTTTCCTCCTACTTTTTCATCTATCTAAAATAGTCTTAAAAAGAAATTGTCACATTAAAGATTCTCTCTGTTTTGCCAAAAACGTAATGGTCTCTGGGGACCTCATTTTAAAATTTAATTGTTCCATGGTCCTTTTTTATATGTTGTAGCGCTTATTGCAACGTGTATAACGTTAACTAATACCTTTTTAGAAAAATAAACAATTATATATAGAAAAGAAAGAGGCAACATTAACAACAGGTTATTATATATATATATATATATATATATATATATATATATTAACAAGCGGTCAACTAAAAATTATAAATTGTGAAAGAATTTAAAAAAGAACAACATGTTTATTTTGTCCATTAAAATAAATAAATAATAAAACAAAAAAAATTACTCCATCAAAAAATTGAAAACAATTACATTTTTTATAACATACTCTTTTAAGATGAAGAGTTCAAATTTATTTGCATTTGAAAGCATTAACTGTCCAAAATTGAAAATGATTGACATGTTTTGTCCAAGTTTAAGGGAGAAAGAATACCTATTTAATAAGAAAAAGCATTCATCTGATTATATGAACGAAGAGAAAAATAATATGTTCCATCTATTCGTGGTTTTAATTTTATTAAAATTTTCCTTTGTTTGTTTCCAAATTAAATTGTTTTATGATTTTCTCATTAAAGAAATAAATGGAAATGTAAGTTTGAAAAATTGGAGGGCATCAGTATGTCCTTCAAACATCAAACTTCAACAAAATGTTCGAGAAACAAGCTAGAATTTGAAGTTTGATTTAAACATTATAGTATATAAGAGTTTTACATTATAAGCAAGTGATAATTTGAAGTCCAAATTTAAACATTGAAGCATGTAAGAGCTTTATACTACATCATATTTTTGCTTAACACTGTAGTATATAAGAGCATTATATTATAAAAAAACAGAACTAATAAGTTTTAACTTGCTTCCCAAACACACTTAAATTTGATGAACTATCATGAAGAGGGCTGTCTTAGCAAAAAACAAGAGAATGAGTTAGAGAAATAGGGGGCTTTGGTCACCAAATTTTATCTATGAGCTCATCAGTCAGTTGTAAAATTTAATGTGAAGTTTTTTCGAATAGAAGTTTATTATTTTGTTTGATAGAGAAGACCTTTCTATTATGATGGGGAAAAACAAGAGGATTTTGAACCATGCAATGTTGTGATTCATGAATTGAAGTGAAAGTGGAAAAACATTTTTATTCTAAAAAATAAAGATTAATAAGGTGTTTGGTAAAATAGTTTGAACTATAGCATATAAGAGTGGAAAAACATTTTGATTCATGAATTAAAGTGAAAGTGGAAAAACATTTTTTCTAAAAAATAAAGATAAATAGAGTGTTTGGTAAAATAGTTTGAACTTAAAAAAACAAGTTAAACACTATAGCATGTGACAGCTTTATACTGAAGTATATTTTTACGTTATATCATAACATATGAGAGCTTTACACTATAAAAAATTAAAACTCATGAGTTTAAACTCTATCCAAACCTAAGAAAAATTAGAAGATTATTTCTTCTTTCTTACTGCAGAATAGGGATGCCCATCTACTCAAACCCAAAAAAAAAAGGCGAAGAGTTTTAAGATGTTTTTTCTTTTTTTCTTTCTCTTTTTCTGGAAATTATTTATAAGATTCTGCAAGTTGGTTAACTTTTTTATTTTATTTTTAGGACAAACGTTGGTATACTTATTGAAATCAAGGGAATAATTATGTGATAACTTCTGTTATCGTTACTATAAAATTTTCCTAATAATTTAATAAGATGCTGTCACAAAAGTACGGATGGCAGCCAGAAGCTATAACTCCCACAATATTTGGTCAACCGAAATCAAAGAGGCAAAAAAAAAAAAAAAAAAAAAGAAAAGAAAAGAAAGAAGCCCACCTTTGGTATTTCCATACCTGAAACATGGATCTGGGTACAAATTCCCAAAATAGCCGGGGCAAAAAAGGGACATCGTCGTCCCTTTATTTATTTATTTATTTTTGAGGCACTTTATTTTTGCTTTAAAGAAAACGAGGACATGAGTTTTGAGGTTTGAATTAAACGTCATTAATTATTTGTTTGAAAAATGAATTCAGATGCCGAGTAAGGATATGTTTGAAACATTAGTTTTAACTAATTAGTTTTGATTGATTGTAATGTAAAAATTTTAATAGTTATAATAAAAAATAAAAAGTTATAATAAAACTCTTACACAGCACAGTAAAACTTTAGTTATAATTAACTTTTTAAACGACTCGTAAGACTATTAATGAATTTTAGATCTATTTTTGAGATTCTTGCATATAATTTATTCTATAAATTTGTAAAAATATAATCTGCTGCCCAACAGTTTTCAATAACCATATTAGATACGTATACAAAGGTGCTCATACCAGAATTTTTCTTTCTTTTTTTAAGGGAAAAAGTGAGTGATAAATGTTTTGTTTTAGATATAAATATAGGATTTCTAGTGCGAGGTCCACGGTTTCTTTTTTAGGTCTCTCATTGGATTTACCTGCCAATGCTAGGGACCCAAACGCCATCCATCTGTCGGTCCATGGTTTACATGGTAATCTTTATCAGAAATCCTACCCTACACCCCTTAAAGTACTGTTAAAAAAAAAAGAACCGTAAAAAACGAATAAGTAGAATATTGAGTATTATTCTGTCAAAGAAAAAATGGAATATTAAGGTATTATTGACTTTTGCTTCAATTACATCAAAGCAGATTCGTGTAGTTTTTTATTTTTATTGCCAGATGGTCACAGACGGAGCAAAAGCTATTTTTCATGTGAGAGCTGGATTCGGAACGTTAGCTCAAATTCAAATTTAGGATATTTCCCATTATTAGCTCATAAACTGGTGCATATTTACAATTTGTCCTTAAATGTGTCAAAATTAAAAGTTCAATAAACAAATTGTTAATTTATGATAAGTTCAAGAGGCAACAATACCGTGTTTAAACTTTTAAACTTGTAATAAGTGGGTGCTCATTTTGAATATTTTGGCGTAGAGGTTACCAAACTTTCAATTTTTAATGTCATTTGGTCTCTCAATTAAATGTGCCGTTAACCTTCCTACGTGCAATTCACATGCATTTCAAAGTCCCTTTCACTTGAGGATAAAAAAAAAAGAAAAAAGAGACTAATTTACTCTCACCAATCTAAATTAATTTTATTTTTAAATTTTATTTATTAAAAAATTAAATTAAATAGACTTATATTAAAAAATTCTCACAGTAACAACCAGCCTTCTCCTGCAAGCCCATGCGCCACCACCCCAACAACAGTAAGCATAAGCACCCCTTATAGCTAGGAGCCAAGGCGTCCTCGTCCCTTGCAACGAATGCGGCGTGATCTAGTAAAACCCCCAAGGCAAGGCAACCTAATGCCTATTGTCTTTCATTATTGTTATTACTATTATTTGATCCTTAAGGGTGCCCAGGGAAGAGTAGAGGATTTGATATTTTTACCTCTCAGTGAGAGTCTTAAGATTAAGCCCATAACCACTTAATCTCGACAACCAACCTTCTCTCTGTCTCTGGGAATGGCAAGCCCATGTGCCACACTCCTATGACTAAGAGCCAGGGTGTTCTCACCCCTTGCAAAGAATGTGGCGCGGTGCGACTTTGGCACAATCCAGTCTACCCCAAGGCAAGACAACCTAACCCTTATTGTCTATTATTATTTGATCATTAAGCGTGCCCCTAAGGTAGAGTAGGGATTTGATTCTTTGACTTGTCCCGTAACGAGAATCTTAAGATTAAGCCCACAACCACTCCATCCATATCTTTGGCGATGCCTTTCATTATTTTTTTTAGTTTTGGTATTAGTTTGAGTTGAGTTCTATTTTTATTTTTATTCTAGTTTAGCTAGCAAAAAAGAGTTAAATGACATGAGAATTGCCCGTGAAAAGAAGAGTGAAGGGAAAAAAATTAACATAGAGACATGTGGATGTCAAGAAATTGCAAATTTGAAAATCCGAATATTCAAATATTGAAATGAGCACGTAAGTGTGGCATGTTCAACAGTTTGGGAACGTGCAACGCAAATTTCCTTCATTTTGAATATCATAATACCATGTTTTGAATTTATTTTTCGCTAACTTAAGTGGTTGTCACAAGTTTAGATGCAGGTTATTTCTTTCATAATGAAACAAGTTTCACTCCATTAAAGCCTTGACATCAAACGAAATAAATGAAACTTTGCAAATATGAGCACCGATTTCAAGATTTGAAATGAAATTAATTAGGACTAAAGTCAACCTCCCAATTAATCCATATTTTGACTATATGATCCACTGGTTAATAAACACCAACTAAGATTATAAAAAAATAAATAAAAAAGCCTATTATGATTTACCTTTTTAAAGTAATAATCTTATTTAACCTTATAAAGTTATAACTACTATTAATAAAATAATAAGACTTAATCTAAAAAATATATTACATATTAAAATAACGTTTATAATTTTATAAGTAACAGGTTATATTTATAATAGTAGGCAGTGATAATGATTTTTCATTTTAAAGGCATTGGTCTTTTATTTTTTTTATTTTTTAAATTTTTTGAAGAATTTCTTAATATGCAAATTTCTAATTTACCCTCTCTTTTTTCTCTATCACAAAAAAAAAAAAAGAACAAAAAGAGAGGAAAGAAATAAAAAGGAAGTGTGAGAGAAGAGAGAGAGAATGGTCGTGCCATTCTAGGTGGAGGAGAGAGAAAGAAGAGAGAGCGAGGCAGAGTGCCTCGTAGGTCCGCCTTTCTTGAATGTCGATCTCTCTCTTCTCCTTTTAGTCTCCTCTCTCTCTTATATAATTTCTGTGTATTTAATATGTATGTATCTATAGAGAGCCTTTTAGCTCTTAGTTTTGTCTTTTCCCCTAAGTCTAAAATATCCCTATTATTACAGAGCTAAAACGAGTCAAAATAACATCGACAGACAGAGAAGACGAAAAAGAAAAAGAAAAAAATAGTGCAATTTTGGGGTTGGCTTTAGTTGCCTTCCGCTTTTCTTTCGTCGTCTTTACACTAGCATTCTCTGTATTAGCTTGAGAGAGAGGCTAGAGAGAGAAAGAGAAACAGAAGAAATGGGAAATGTTTCTCAGGAAGCGATCAAGCTTTTAGAAGCTCTCATGGATCAAGGTCAGCATCTTATTTTTTGTTCTTCGTTTTTTTTTTTGCTTTACTGTTTATTTCACTTGGCAAACTTTCTCTCTCTAAAATTTCTCTCACTTTCCTGCTATGAAATCACAATGACAGTTGAGGACCCTTTGAAGAGAACATTTCAGGTTCGCATTTTTTTTAAAATTTTTTTCACTTTCCTTCTCTACTTTCTCTCTCTGTCCGATCTGATATGCTCTTTGACTCATGACCTTCTTCTCCTCCACCTTTTTCGCTTGCGGGAATATGCGAAATTACATCTTTGTCCTTGGAGGACGATGGTATTTGAAAAAAAAAGTGGGTTGATGATTTTTAGATCCTTTTGATTTGTGAAGTAACTGGTTTTCTGGGTTTGATCTGATTTGGCTCAAGAAATTCAGTTCAATCCAATCTAATTGCTGAAATGTTTAAATTAGACCTGGGCAGTTTGGCTTAAGTTTTTTGCTTAAGTAGTTGAGAAAGAAGACTAAAAATAGTGACTTTTCTTTTGAAAAACAAGTGACTTTTTTGTCTGTGTTTAGATATTTAGAACTATATTTTAAAGAGAATAAATCTCATATTTAAATTTAATAAAGCAATAAAAATAGTTAGAGTAATGATTTATAAAATTTTATTGAAGTTGTAGTTCAAGTTTTCCAGAGGGAGCGCTCTTCAAAAGTCCTATTTTGTAGCTTTGACTAGAACCTCTTTTGAAGAGTCTAGAGAGTAGCGTCTTTTAGACGGAAAAAGAAAAAATTCTGGATTATCTCTTATCAGTTGTGTTTTTGTGTTCAGAATGTTCATCAAGGATACAAGGCAGAAACTTTGGCGCGTTTTCTAAGAGCAAGAGAGTGGAATGTTAACAAGGCCCATAAAATGGTTAGCTTAGATGCACGCTTTTTGCTTGAAATAATTTGCAAATTGATTAAACCGAATTCTGTGCACTAATGACTTCAGTTATGATGATATCCCTTTGTTTTTGGTCTAATGATTCTTGTGTAATGTTCCAGTTGGTGGATAGCTTAAATTGGAGGGTACAAAATGAGATTGATAGGATACTATCGGTAAGTTTTTATTTTGCACTCATACGAATTCTAAGTTGTGCAAACCTGTTATTGATGTCTATTAAATAAAATGTTTGACACTTGTTGTAATGCAGTATACATGGGGGCGGGGGTATATTAGTGCTGCCCTTTGTGACAAAGTCACAACCTAAACGTTTTATTGAATAAAAAGTCAAACTTATTCAACTTGCATGCTGGTTTTGACGTAAACATATTTTGGTTTTCACAAACACATTTTGATGAACTGGTACATTTGTATCCTAATTTCGCATTTTTTTTCTGCCTTTTATGCTTAAATGCTAATCTAGTTAATATCTGTGATGGTTTATGAAGGTTTAATACTTATATCTAATATCTACATCATTTAAAAAAAATATATTATGCAGAAACCCATTATTCCAACTGATTTATACAGAGCAGTACGTGATTCGCAGCTCATAGGACTCTCAGGTTACTCAAGAGAGGTGCTCATTCTTAAATTCTGTTTATCTTGTTAGTGGTATTTATAATTTTTATTCCACCATAAAGCGAACACGCAAATCTCTTCACTGTCTTGCTCTATGGATTGCACGTTTGCATCAAAGCGTTGTTTATTGTTTATTTGTTTCTATTTAGAACAATTTTTTTAAGGAACATTTTGTATGACTTTCTTCTACATTTATATCATTTGCAGGGCTTGCCTGTCTTTGCTCTTGGTTGTGGGCTTTGTACATTTGATAAAGCGTCTGTAAGTACTTTAATCATTCTTGTATTCTAACAAACTTAATTTTGGGAAAGCAAATTCTGCGACCTTGTCTTGATTCTGTGACCCTCAAACTATTCTAGTACTTTTTGGAGAATTCTAAACCTGTGTATTGTTTTTCTTTTCTATCCCCGGGAATGCAGGTCCATTACTATGTGCAGTCGCACATTCAAATTAATGAGTATCGAGACCGTGTAATTTTGGTAAGTATCAATCAGAACTCAAAATGTAAATGAGTTTTGTGATAAATGAGGACCTTTTTTTACCTGACCTCTATTCCATGTTGTAGCCTGCTGCTTCAAAAAAGTGTGGACGGGCTATTACCACCTGTGTAAAGGTTTTGGATATGACTGGTTTGAAACTTTCAGCGCTAAGTCAAATAAAGGTATTGCACTATTACTTGCGACATTTTAGAGTTATATCTTGGTCTGCGCATGTATGTTTTTATATTTTATGTGTATATATTGTTTTGTTTCGTCAAAACCTGTGAATTTGTTTAAAATTCTTGGTGTTGGTCTTATGTTCACGCAGTTATTGACAATCATATCAACCATTGATGATTTGAACTACCCAGAGAAGACAAACACATACTACATTGTAAACGTCCCATATATATTTTCAGCTTGTTGGAAGGTAAACAGTTAAATCGTATTTTATACTTCGCATACACATTTTCTTTCCTTACCCTGGATTCTTTTTTGTTCCTTAAAACATGAGCTCTTATGCATAATGCTCATGTTTCTGCTAGAATAGTTTATGTCTCAGAGCCTCTTTGCTACCTCGTTAGTGTAATACAATTAAACTTCGATCAGGTTGTCAAGCCTCTATTGCAAGAGAGGACAAGGAAAAAAGTGCAGGTGTTACAAGGCTGTGGAAGAGATGAGCTGTTGGAGGTGAGTTTTTAAGTTTATCATTCCTATCGTTACATCGCTCCTTGTATAATTCCTTTCCTTTTCGACCTACTCTTGAATCTTACCATTCATACTTAACGCTAGTAGTAAGGCGTAGAATCAGGCATTCCATCTTTCTTCTCAATGCAGTGATTTTTCTCACTGGACAGAAACGGAACAGTTTTAACATGGAAAAAGAATGGAACAAAGCTGATTTTTGAATTTCTCATTACTTCCTGGAGAAAGAAAGATATTTGGAAATGATAGCTAAGAATCCAATTTTATTTCTCTCCATTAATCTAAGTTCTAACCAATCTGTGGTTGGCTCTGCCTTTCATGTAGATCATGGACTATTCGTCTCTTCCGCATTTCTGTAAAATGGAAGGCTCTGGATCATCTCGAAATTCGGATAACGGAACTGACAATTGCTTTTCCCTTGATCATCCTTTTCATCAACAACTCTATAACTACATCAAGCAGCAATCCTTGATCAGTGAACCAGCAGAACCGATCAAGCAGGGGTCTTTTCACGTTGACCTACCTGAGCCAGCTCCAGAAGGAACAGAGATCGCAAAAACCTTAGAATCCGAGTTTAACAAAATAGGGAATGGAAATGGTCCAAAGGGACTATCTGACTCTCTCAATGGCATCAGACTAAAAGGTGCTAAAACTTCCTAGGCAAATATGCTTGCGTGGCTTGCAATGAAGAAATTTGCCCTTTATTCTTGATCTCTTCCTTAGAGCTCTTTGAATAGAGTCTAGTTTAGCCGGTTAGCTGTGGTTATACAGTTATATATGATTGTAATAGCAGTGCGCCACATTATATCTACGTGAAAAATTAATTCGGCATATCATGTACGTAAGTTGACATGTTGGCTGGATAACTAGTACGAAGTTGTGCTTAGCTTGATCTGCTGTCGGGTTGCAGCAAAGAATCATGATCTTTTGTGGCCATGGTTTTAAGTTAAAATGTTTATAGTGTTAGAAAATAATTTTTTATGTGGGCACACATATGTAATTAAATGTGTTATTTAATGCTATCTTAAAGTAAAGTTTAAATTAAAGTGATATAATTAAGATAAAGTTGAAAGGCTTTTGGGTATTAATATAATGTATGGGTTATATTTGTTAATATTATATGTGTAGATATCAATTTGTAATTTTTAGATTTTATGATAGGCGAAACTGAAAATACACTAAAATAACTAAAGTTATATATTTTGGTTATGGTCCCCAATTCATACGTATCATTCATTCAGAAAGCTTTCAGAAATTCCTACTTCTTTGAAATTTCATCTTTAGAAAAGAATTCAAGGAATACGTATTGAATTGGAAGGCAATAACCCACATCAATCTAAATCATAAATTCAGGTACGCTTCTGCAATTTGGTATGATTCTTCTCAATAGTTTGACATGAACGATCCTGTAGAAATTTTGGTTCAATTCGGTGTAACAAGTGGTATCAGAGCAATTTCATGTTGAATTATTGAGAAATTTTTCTCAAAAGTTTTGGTTGAATAATATGGATACCTGTACGTATGTTTGTGGAATTGATTATAGATGCTGTGCAAAATATTTGACTTTTATTTTTCCTTCTATCGTGAATCAAATATACCAATTGTTCACTCTGTTTTTTAAATGAATCAGTAAAGGCTGCTGTTATGCATTAAATGAATCAAGAATGGTTGCCTTTGTTTTTTGTCTTCTTTCGAGTAAAGGCTCCATTCAATTAAAAAAAAAAAAAAACTATTGAACACGGTCTGGTATATGCGATTTCTTTGAATCAAGTTCTTCGGTGGGTTTAGTAACCCGTGGGATTACCGGCGGAAATCTTACTGCCGCCGGCAAAGATAATCAACCGTGACCCTCGGGCAGCGTCGGAGAAGGAAAGTCGCGGCCTCTGGCCGCGGCGGAGGAGGTAAATGGAGGCCAAAAAGCCTTGTTCATCCGGCGATTTGGGCTGTGCCAAAGGGAAAAAACCAGGGCAATTTTTTGGGATTTGTCGGCGGATTGCTGTCCCGCCGCTGGTGATGGCCCCCTCTGCGTGCGACCGTGCAGTCCCGCCGGTGAGAAGGCTGCCGGAGGAGCTCGCTTGGCGGTTGGCTTGGCGACGGTTCCCAGGGGGTCGTGACCCCCGGGTGAAGAATCAATCTGGGCCAGCCCAGATTGCTATCTGGTTACACGGGCCAATGAGGCCCGTGACTAGATAGAGACCCAGGGGTTGAGCCCCTGGGTGACCCAGATTTAAAAAAAAAGGGGGGGGGGGGGGGTTGTGGAAGTGGATCCGGGTTGGGTTAACCTGACCCGGTCCACAACCCAACCCGGTCCCCTTTGATCCTGCAAGTCAACGGTCAACGGTCAATGTTGACTTTGACCGTTAACTTAATACAATTGACTTTTTTTAAAAAAAAAATTTTTGGGTCAATTTTGGATGCAACTTTAAAATTCAAATTTTGTTTTTAGATGATTAATATTATCAAATTAATTAATTGAACCAATAAGCTGCCAAAGTAGCCTCTTTTGTGAATGTTAATTAATTTGTGATATTAAGATGGTTGTATGAATTTAATTCATGCGAATATTAATCGGCCCAAAGGAAGCTTAATATTTGGCCGAATTAAATTCATACCTGTGGTGATAAATATGTAACAATTATATGGTTATTTTTTGGTATGTGAATAATAAGTGGATCCAAAGATTAGCTTATTATTTGACATAATTTATTGTTAATATTTGATCACTGCACCAAGAACACCACTTACAAGTTAATATTTCTGTCTAAAGACTAAATATTAATGTTGTTATAGGTTTCTTGTGATGGGATATGTCATTATTTGAATTTTATTGGTTGTTTTATGTGAATTCTTATGTGAATATGTGATTTTGTTCTTTGTTCAGCTACTGCATCATCTTCATCAATATCTGCTAATGTTAATTCCATTCCTATGTTGAATGGGACTAACTTCAAGGACTGGAAAGAGAATGTGTTGATTGTTCTCGGTTGCCTTGATCTGGACTTGGCTATAAGGGTTGAACGTCCCAATATTATAGATACTAGTTCCACTGAGGATAAAAAGGAACTTGAAAGATGGGATCGTTCTAATCGAATGAGTCTAATGATCATTAAGAGGGGCATTCCAGAAGTCTTCAGGGGCACTGTGCCTGATGAGGTCACTACAGCCAAAGGTTTCCTTGAGGCTATAGAAAAATGCTTTGCAAAGAATGACAAGGCTGAAACAAACACGCTTTTGGCGAGCTTGATTTCAATGAGGTACAAAGCAAAAGGAAACATAAGGGAGTACATCATGCAGATGTCTCATCTGGCTTCAAGATTAAAGACACTAGATCTGGAAATTTCTGAGGATCTTCTAGTGCATCTTGTCTTGATTTCTCTTCCTGCACAATTCAGCCAATTCAAGATCAGTTATAACTGCTAGAAAGAGAAATGGACTCTTAATGAGTTAATTTCTTATTGTGTGCAAGAGGAAGAAAGATTGAAGCAAGAGAAGACTGAAAGTGCTCACTTGGCTAGCACCTCTAAGGACAAAAAGAAGAAAAGAAAGAAAAGCAATGAAGCTGCTAAAGGTCCAGCACAAAAGAAACAAGATAAGGATAAAAATGATGGAAATGTTGCTTGTTTCTTTTGTGGTAAACCTGGACACATGAAGAAGGTCTGCACCAAGTATCATGCTTGGCATGCAAAGAAAGGTAAGCTTCTCAATTTGGTTTGTTCTGAGGTTAATTTAACTTCAGTGCCAAGACACACTTGGTGGATTGATTCAGGTGCCACTACTCATATAAGTGTGTCTATGCAGGGTTGCCTGAGCTACCGAAAGCCAATTAATGCTGAAAGATTCATCTATGTGGGAGATGGCAAATCGGTAGTAGTTGAAGCTATAGGGCATTTTAGGTTACTATTAAGTACTGGTTATTATTTGGATTTAAAAGACACTTTTGTTGTACCGTCATTTAGACGGAATTTAATTTCTATTTCTGCTTTGGACAAATCTGGATACTGTTGTTCATTTGGAAATAGTCAGTTTAGTCTTTCTTTAAATTCAAATGTTATTGGTACCGGTTCTTTATCATTTCAAGATAACCTATATTTGCTTGATACAGTTGCTTCTTATAACGAAACCTTGCATGTTAATTCTCGTGGCATAAAACGTAAATTAACCAATGAGAATTCTGTTGTATTATGGCATAAGCGATTGGGACATATTTCAAGAAAAAGGATAGAAAGGCTTGTGTCAGATGGAATTCTTAATTCCCTTGATTTTACAAATTTTGAAATCTGTGTTGATTGTATTAAAGGGAAACAGACAAACAAAAGGGGATTGGGTGCCAATAGAGCTACGGATGTCTTAGAATTGATACATACGGACATTTGTGGACCATTTCCTATGGCTTCATGGAATGGTCAACAATACTTTGTATCGTTCATAGACGATTACTCCTGGTATGGTTACCTATATCTCATATATGAGAAGTCACAGACTTTGGACGTGTTCAAGTCATATAAGGCTGAGGTTGATCTTCAACTCAGTAAAAGAATTAAGGGCGTCAGATCTGACCGTGGTGGTTAATACTATGGCAGATATGACGGATCAGATGAACAACGTCCAGGACCTTTTGCTAAATTCCTAGAGGAATGCGAGATAGTCCCTCAATATACCATGCCAGGTTCACCTAGCATGAATGGTGTAGCTGAGAGACGAAACCGGACACTTAAGGACATGGTGAGGAGTATGATTTGTCATTCCACCTTACCTGAATCCCTCTGGGGTGAAGCACTCAAGACTGCAGCTTACATTCTTAACAGAGTACCAACAAAAGCAGCAGCTAAAACACCTTATGAGCTTTGGACTGGCAAAAGGCCTAGTCTGAAGCATTTACATACTTGGGGTTGTCCAGTAGAAGCAAGGCCTTATAGGCCTAATGAAAAGAAATTGGACTCCAAAACAGTGAGCTGCTATTTCATTGGATACTCTGAACGGTCAAGGGGTTACAAATTTTATGATCCCACTACTAAGGCTATTTTTGAGACGGGAAATGCAACATTCTTTGAGGATGTTGAGTTTGGGGGGAGAAATAAGGTTAGAGACTTTGTCTTTGAGGATGAATTTGATCCTATTCCTTTTGTACAAGAGGGATTGGTTCCGATTCCTACAATTGCTTTTGATAATGTTCAGGCTTCTATCCCTGACGTTGATCAAACTGCATATCAAGAACAACCAGACATAATCATTCAACCCCTTCAGGTACAAACTCAACAACCTCAAGAACCAGAACCTAAGGAACTTGTGTCATTAAGGAGATCCACTAGAGAGAGGAGAAGTGCTGTTTCGGATGATTACATAGTATTTCTCCAAGAACATGAGGAAAGTATTGGATTGATGAATGATGATCCGATCAATGTCCGTCAAGCCATACATAGTTCTAACTCTCAAAAGTGAATGGATGCCATGAAGGATGAGATAAAGTCTATGAAGGACAATGACGTTTGGGATCTCGTTCCATTACCTGAAGGTGCGAAGCCCATTGGTTGTAAATGGATATTTAAAACCAAGAGGGATTCGAAGGGTGATGTAGAGCGATATAAGGCTCCTCTTGTTGCTAAAGGCTTTACTCAAAAGGAAGGCATTGATTATAAAGAGACTTTCTCTCCAGTCTCAACAAAAGACTCTTTTAGGACAATTATGGCACTTGTAGCGCATTTTGATCTTGAGCTACATCAGATGGATGTTAAGACGGCGTTTCTAAATGGTGACATTGATGAAACGATCTATATGGTGCAGCCAGAAAATTTTGAGTCGGGAGACCCAAAGAAGATGGTTTGCAAATTAAAGAAATCAATCTATAGGCTTAAGCAAGCTTCTCGTCAATGGTATTACAAATTTCATCAAGTGATAGTCTCATTCGGTTTCGAGATGAACACTGTGGATGATTGTATATACCATAAGTTCAATGGGAGTAAGTTTATTTTCTTGGTATTGTACGTTGATGACATACTGCTTGCCACCAATGATATAGGTTTATTGCACGAAACCAAGAGATTTCTATCAAAGAAATTTGAAATGAAAGATCTTGGTGACGCCTCTTTTGTATTAGGAATTAAGATACACCGGGATCGTTCTCGGGGTATACTTGGGTTATCACAAAAGAGCTATATCGAAAAGGTGCTTAAAAGATTTGGCATGCAGGATTGTAAACCAGGAGATACCCCTGTCGCTAAAGGAGATAAATTCAGTTTAAGTCAGTGTCCTAAGAACAACCTTGAGGTTAAGGAAATAGAAAAGATCCCATATGCATCAGCTGTTGGGAGTCTAATGTATGCTCAAGTTTGTACTCGTCCAGATATAGCATACATTGTTGGATTATTGGGCAGATATTTGAGTAATCCTGGAATGGATCATTGGAAAGCAGCCAAACGGGTTATGCGATATTTACAAAGAACAAAAGATCACATGCTTACATATAGAAGGTCAGACCAACTTGAGATCATTGGTTATTCAGATTCGGATTTTGCTGGATGTCAAGATAGTCGTCGATCCACTTCGGGCTATATTTTTTTGCTTGCTGGAAGAGCTATTTCTTGGAGGAGTGCTAAGCAGACACTCATAGCTTCTTCCACTATGGAGGCAGAATTTATAACATGTTTTGAGGCATCCAATCATGGAATATGGCTGCGAAACTTTGTCACTGGGCTGCGAATTGTGAAAAGTATAGAAAGACCACTTAAGTTGTTTTGTGACAATAAATCTGCAGTCTTGTATTCCAACAACAACAGAAGCTCTTCAAAGTCAAAGCATATAGAGATTAAGTTTCTTGTTGTTAAAGAAAGAGTTCAGAGTGGTCAGGTGTCTACAGAGCATATAGGTACAAACTCTATGATAGCAGATCCGCTTACAAAAGGGCTTCCACCCAAGGTCTTTCATGAGCACACTGCTCACATGGGTGTTCAGTTATTTGATGATATGCAGTTTTAGTGGGAGTTTGTATTTGAATGCTAATTTTCTTTATATATAGACATTGTGTGTTTGTATATGTTTTCTGCAGAAATAAAGAATACAATTTATTTACACTCTGATTTTGGTACGATTTTGATCTCATTCAGATATAAGGTAGGACCAGTTGGAAATAGACATGTTTATATCACATTGCATGTAATTTCCATGCTACACATCCATACTTGATCTATGTCATTTGGTTATATCGATATATGTAATCATTGATGGGTTTAGTCACGCTACATTTGTGACGAAGACCGCTTTGGTTCTATGTTAGTATGATCAATGGACGAGATTGTTCAGGAATACCCTTATTTGTGATAGCAAAAGTTGAGCTCACTAAGGTAAACACATTTTTTGCAAAGAAACATATGTGGCCCAAGTGGGAGATTGTTAGAAAATAATTTTTCATTTGGGCACACATATGTAATTAAATGTGTTATTTAATGCTATCTTAAAGTAAAGCCTAAATTAAAGTGATATAATTAAGATAAAGTTAAAAGGCTTTTGGGTATTAATATAATGTATGGGTTATAGTTGTTAATATTATATGTGTAGATACCAATTTGTAATTTTCAGATTTTATGATGGGCGAAACTGAAAATACACTAAAATAACTAAAGTTATATATTTTGGTTATGGTCCCCAATTCATACGTATCATTCATTCAGAAAGTTTTCAAAAATTCCTACTTCTCTGAAATCCCATATTCAGAAAAGAATTCAAGGAATACGTATTGAATTGGAAGGCAATAACCCACATCAATCTAAATCATGAATTCAGGTACGCTTCCGCAATTTGGTATGATTCTTCTCAATAGTTTGACATGAACAATCCTGTAGAAATTTTGGTTCAATCCGGTGTAACAAATAGCACAGGTTAACCTGTTTTTCTCCCTAAACATTAACGTTTTGAAATGTTGACATGACAAATTTATAATCAACCTAAATGATAACCTGTTGAGGATGGAAAATGAATGAATGATAAATTGTTTCTTTTTTCTAATGTCATCATTCTCTCCTTAAAGATCCCGAACTTCTTTACTGTGTGTGCTTTTATGATCCGTTTCAACTTTGTTCTTCCTGGCGCAGCCTCTGAAGCTCAACTTCAACCACCGTTTTTGCCAACTCTGCCATCTCTGCGTTCCTCAGAGCCATGTCTGTTGCAACCTTAATTTCCTCCATTGCTTTCAAGTTTGCCTCCAGCTTTTTCTCTGCTGCAATTTTTCTTGGCATGATTTCTTTCGTCAAGGCCTCACTCTCCGCTGCTTTTGTCTCTGCCCTATTTTGTGATTCCTGAACTTTCCTCGTCATAGCACTGAACTTTTCAACCGATAGTTTCATCTTGGCTCCATTTTCTTTACAGGAATCATCAGTTGTTTTCCGTCCCTGGGACAAAATCTTCATATCACTATGTGCTCTTTGCTCTGCTACTTTTGCTTTTTCTACTTCAGCCAGAGCGTTTTTTAGCCTTTTCTCTATTTCATCTGCTAAAAACATTGAATCTTCTGCTTCTATCCGTAGCTTATTGACCATTCTCTTCACCTCCTCTTCTTCTCGCCTCCTGCTTTCGGTTTCTTGTATTAGCTTCTGTAATATGAATCTTTGCTCATATCGATCAGTGGGATTAAATTCCATTGTCATTTCCTTCTTCACACTCTCCAATTCCATCTTAAGCGATTCCATTAAGCTTTTAAGAGAGCTTTCTTCCTCAGCAATTTCTTGCAGTGTATATGTGGCCTCATTGAGCTCCGTGGTCACTACTCTCGCATTCTCCATTTCTGATAGGTGGGCTTTTCTCAGCTCTTCCTGTAAAATTTCAATCTCTGAAGTTGCTTCTCCAAGCTTTGCCTCTAGATCTTCTTTTCCTTCAGGATTAACTTCTTTCTTCAGAGACTCCAATTTCTTCTCTGCTTCTTCCCTAGCGGCAATGTAAGCCTGCAGGCTCGCCTTTTGCTCAGCAGCAATCTTCGCCTGCTCTTCCTGGACTTGTTGCCAGACAAGCTTGAACTGATCAATGGAGGCTCGCATTTCAAAGATTTGCCCCGAAATCTCACTGGCCTTCTCTGCATTCTCGTTTGCCAAACGTCGTGCATCTCCTCCCTGCTGGAACGCAGCCAATTTGGCCTCCAATGCGGCGTCAAAATCCTGCCTGATTTTGTTCAGCTCCTGCTTTGAAGCATCCAATTCAGTAACTGTAGTTTTGTATTCCTTCCTCGTCTGGTCTAATTCCCGCTTCCATGCTTCAGTTCCTATTTCCTTCTCCAATTTCTCCACTTCAAGCTTCTTGGCGAGTTCCTTAACGGCTTCAGCGGCTGCAATTGCTGATTTCTTGGATTTGTTCATGGAGTTGAACTTGGCGGTCAAATCCTGCAGTGTCCAATCAGCCCTCTCGAGATCAGAGAGTGCTTTAGATTTCGTAGTCTCGGCACTCTCAAGCCGTTCCTTGATCTTTTTTAGTTCTCTCTGAGCCAAGACAAGTTGTGCCTCCTTGTGCAATACATTCTGTTGCAGGAAAAAATAAAAAATAAAAAAAGAAACGATCGAACAAATTGACATGAAAATTGAATTATAGATATATATATATATATATATATATATATATATATATATATATAATGTACCCCGGAAAAAAGTTTTTTCTTGATGGAAGGTTTTCCTGATCTAGGGGTAGCTACTTCGCCAAACAAATTTACAGCAGCTTTGACAGATTGGAATGGAGCCCTTGTGTCAATCTCTCCCACCTCAACCCTTGGAGAACCTGAACCCTTTTCATTCTCTTTTACACGAATATTAATCATTTTCAATTTTTTTTTCTTTACCCCTGCAAAAAGATCAAATCAAGTTGACATTTATATCATCCATTGGATATTTGGCATGTACATACATACATGTATATATATAGCATCAAAAGACAATATATATATGGAAGAACCAATCAATCAGTAATGGACAAGATTATTTGATTATTCAGATGCTAATTGGATATATCTGAAAAAAAAAGGCACTCAAAAAACGATCAGAGTTTCAGAAGAATTTAAATGACATGCATGATATGATCATGCAGGACCTTTTATCTTCCTTAAGCGAACAATGAGACGTCGGGACTCGGAAACTTCATCAGAACATGAGAACAAATCAAGGAAACAAGCAGAAAGGCTTTAAAAATGAATTAGAATGGCAGATTATGAACATTCATGTTGCCAACAGAAAATGGAATGAAGGCGTCGATCAGAACGTAAATGAACGTACCTAGATCGATATTAATGGCGTTATGGGAACCCAATCTCAATCACGGCCTATTGTTGAGTAAAGTCTACGTAACATGCAACAATTAATTAACATAAAGTGGTCCAAAATCTGATTGATACAGGTCAGAGATTGGAACAATTATTTTTTTCACATAAAATCGAACTAAAAACGTGAGACTATCTGGGCAGTGCTTGTTTTCTTCATGTTTTCGTTTGATTTTCTGTTGGAGACGTTGGATATGCGATTTCGGTTGTTCGTCTCTACGTCATGGAACGCATTTTCCTCCTGCTATTTTAGGGGGACAGGTAACAAGCATTTGCTGGTGGTAAGGGGAATCCCTAGCCGTTTTAGTGGATACTCGTGAAAAGACATCACTGACCCTTTAACTACCATCCTGTTGTCAAGTAAATGTATTGGTTTCCTTGCAAATATATGTATGCATATACATGTTAGTATATGATAATCTGATTTCAGATATGCCCAACTTAAGAAGGTTATGGTGCAATAATTGTAGTAAAAAAATAAATATGAGATTTTTCATGAGATCTGTAGTAATAGTAGAGGGATCGAACTAATAGGCTTGAGTACAGACCGGTTTGGTATCATTATTGTTTTAACTTCTCTATTCGCCACTACCTTGTAATCTTTTTTAAGTTTAACGATTTTCTTCTTTTTTATTTGTGATTTTTTTCATCTTAAGTTTTTACATAAATCTAGGTGTATTTTTATTTTTTATTTCTGTCGTGTTATTTTTGAAACAATATATTTTTCAACTTTTAAGTTGTAATGTTTGGGTTGAAGGGGCTCTAATGGTGAGTTGGACCGTTAACCAGATTCCTCAGGAGACATGGACAAAATCTGATGTCCCCTTAAGCTGTCCCAATCTTGTCCCTTGCACAAGAATTAGCCACGTGTCTCTGAGGTTGATTCTCACTAAGCCTTGTTTGGAGGCTTTAAAAAGTATCAAAAGAAAAATTAAAATAGAAATACATTATACAACAATATAAAATGCCCATCTCAACATGCAGGCTGCAACATCCGCTTCGAACAAATTTAACCATCGTCTTTTTTCTTTCATATAAAAAACACCATAATCTTTTTTTTTTATTTTTTTTTTTCAGCCAGATGATAACACCAAGTATATGAAAGGATTGCCTTCCCCTTTTTCTTCTAACCCTCCAATCAGTAAATATCGTTTCTTTTGCCTCAAACCTAATCGTTGTAGTAACTGAATGTCTAACTCTCACACTGTCACACATGCTTTGTTTCTTATACGCCCTACATCCGTGCTGAATATGATAAGCTTGTAAAAGAAATTAGCTCGATCATGTTTATTTGAGTGTGATCAGTGTTACGAAAATAGTGCGTTAGAAACAAAAAACAAAAACACATAGATTTCTGTAGAAATTCAAGATGGGAAAAAACCACAGACAGAAGAGAAAAAAATCACTAAACTCGAAAAAGATTATAAGGCTGTGGTGATTAGGGCGACTAAAAGTCAATAATACAAAACTCTAACGTAATATATCTTATATATAGGCATAAACACATTCCTAATATATGATATAACCTAATGGGCCTAAAACATAAATTAAACGGCCCAAAACACAAAGGTCTATACCGTGGGGTGAATTCCTCCGTTACCATCACAAATCTTATGAAAAATACTGGGGCCGTTTGGTAGTATTTTTATTTTGTTTTTTGTTTTTGAAAAAAATCTAAAAATAAAAATGTTTTGAAAAATATGCTAAGATTGTTTTTGAAATTGTGTTTGGTTATATATAGTAGTATATTTTTTTACACAATTATTCCAATAATTAAAAAAGTTATTAATATAAATCATACCCAAATTAAATTAAAAAAACTATTTATTGATATATTAATACTATTATTATTATTACAATTAATAACAAAAAAGAAAGGAAGAAGACTCTTCTTCTTCCTCTGCTCCAGTGAGATCAGCTCACCGGCGATGCCCTAAGCAGAGATCAATGATGACTGAGGCACGGAGATTGACGACGATGGAGGCTCGGAGATTGCCATGGCTCCCACGGAGATCCAAGATCGCCTCTCCTCTAGCCATCACAGGACGATGACGAAGGACTGTTGGGCTTAGGTGAGTGATGGAGGGGGTTTGCCGGCAGTGAGCACTAGCTTAGTTTCTCCGACACTAGGGTTGAGGGGTCGATGGTGGGTTGGGCTCTAATGGCAAGGGCTCCGGCGCAGGGGAGAGCTCTAGTGCTGGGTTTTTTTTTTATTTTTTTTCTTATGTTGGGTTTTTTTTAAGTAAAAGAAGGAAGAAAAAATAAAGAAAACAAGTTTATTTTGTTTTCAAAATCTAGGGAAAAGATGGAGTGTTTTAGAAAATGTTTTCATTTTTTATTTTTCAAAATTGTTAACCAAACACTCTTTTAAAACCATTTTTATTTTTTGTGTTTTTGAAAATGACAAAACATGTTTTGAAAATGGAACCAAACGGCCCCACTATATTTGTTCTTTCACCATAACTGTCGCACCGTGAGTTTTTTGGGTCGGGCTAAACTAAAATCGAGTCACCATACTCTAACAATCAGTTTGCTGAATGTGTCATTAATTACATGAAAGAAACTCCTTATCAAATTTAGAATTTAGTTTAGCATGTTTGAAAACTTAGTTCTAACTACTACAGTGTAAAATTCTCACATGCTACAGGACTTTGGTTTCAACTACATTCCCAAATACACTAAAAATATATAGTTTAAACTAACTTTTTGGTTCAAATTTTTTTAAAAAAATTATTATGACAAAAGTTAGTCGGAACTATATTTTATAGCTTCAAGTTTGTTTTCAAACGCCTTATTTGTGTAGCTCTTTAGACTTTATCAATCCATCCTCTCTCATCGTGGCTACTTAATGTTCATCAGTATCATTAACATTATTTAATCATTTAGCATTCTAACTTTCCCAGTAATTAAAATTATTTCAAGACTGTCCCATATAAAATATATTAATTTAGAGTTTAATAAGATCAATACGCTTTCCCTCTGGCTTCTTTACATATAAACCTCTCTAATCTTATCCGCATTCAGTGCTTTATAAAGCTTTTATATATCATTGGAGATAAGAGTTCTTAAGGGTTCGTTTGATAAATGATTTCAAATTAGTGATTTGATTTGAGTTGGTGTGATTTGAATTAGGATTTAAGTTAGTGATTTGAATTGTTATCCGAATTAGTGTTTGGATGTGCATTTAGGTTTTAATATGAGTATAGAATAAAATTAGAATTTGTGTTTAGAGAGATAGTGAAAATAGTTTCTGATTTATTAACAAATCTAATAAAATCTTAATGTTAATGATCTTAAAAAATTTATTTCTCTCTTCACTAGGAATACAATGAAAAAAGAATCATCTCAATTGGATATCAAATGAAGAAATGATTTTTTTCCTCAAATATAAGAGAGAGAATTTTGTTTTTTACTGTAGCACAAATATCCGGTATCAAAAGTTTAGGGGATGAGAACTCTGAAAACTTAGATTCTTGATACTTAAATGATTCAGATCTTAGGGAAACAAACACGTATTTAAAAAATTCTTAATACTCGAATTCAAATTTGAGTCTATTGAGTCCAAATAATACTCGAAACAAACAGACCTTAAGAGAAATAGGTCAACGATAAAAAAAAAGAGAAAAAATGATTATGATCTTCCTCTTTTCGAAACAAAGTTGGCCAAGGGCCCTCCCTTTTTCCGGTTGTTCGTTACAACGATCTTCTATGGCATCTGTTTGATCTGTTTCTATAGACCAAGCTACATACCACCCAAAGAGAAGCTTCTAGAAGATTTGTCATGGCTTGTTTCTTGCAGAGCTCTGGTTCAGCCTTTAATGGTTTCTCACTGTTTTTATTCGATGGAATCCCCTCCATCGTTACACTTTCAAAGATAGACTTTCCCTCAGGTGATCAATCGCATAATACTTACATATTTCCACCAATTTACATTTTTTTTTCTTTTTAATCTGTATAGGTGTTGCTGGCTAGTTACTGCATGACGGAGCTACACATAGTTGAAAGCAGTCAGACGGTCGTCTACTGAGCTTTTTTTTCTATATATGTTATTTTGTATACGTACAGTACTTTGTTGATGCAAAATCTGAAATTATATATCCACTTCACTCCCGACTGTAAGGTCAGGTATGAGAAGGTTTTGCCAAGCGTGGACGTATTCGTGTGCACTGCTGACCCAACAGCAGAGCCGCCGAGTATGGGGGTAAACACGGTGTTGTCGGTCATGGCTTTCGACTATCCTCCAGAGAAGATCAATGTTTACGTATCTGACGATGGATGTTCGGACTTGACATTCTATGCCATGTCAGAGGCCTCACGTTTTTCCAAGGAATGGCTTCCGTTTTGCAGGAAGTTTGGAGTAGAACCAAGATCGCCGGAGGCTTGTTTACAAACAGCTTCTCAGCCACTCGGTGATGCTGCCATGGCCAACGAGTGGACCTCCATCAAGGTACGTTTGCATGCGTTTTGTCCTTTTTATGTTATTATTATTATTATTATTATTATTATTGTTATTACATGTCCTTTTCAGTAACGTATATGGTAATTACGCTTGATTATTTCAACATAATATAGACAACTACTAAAAAAAAAGAAAGTGATGGTTCATTAATCAAGAAATTATAGTGATGCACTGCCTCTGCTATCATGGTTTTTTCTTCTCCTTGCTTATCCCTCCACTATTTATTTATTATATTAAATAATTAAATTTAATAACTTGACGACATGAATAAAAACTAAAACTAAAAATACTACAACAATTCAATGTTGGTAAAGTTTAATTGAGAAAAAGACAAATAAAACGTGAAAAATGAGAGAATAGTTTTTGACTTGCACTTCATAAAGGTAATAGATTCTTTTACCGATGGTTGAATATGTGGTGGTTTATACTAAAATTAGAATTAATCGAAGTAAAGGTTTTTTTTTTTTTTTTTGTTGGTTGAAGAAAAATTTTTGTAAAAAATCACAAAAACTCATTGATAGTGTAGTACTTTCTGAATGGTCTTGAAACTTGCCGTAATTTGCAACTCTTTTAACAAGGAGTGAAGGAATTGATGGGTTCGACGTCCTTGTATGGCTAGCTAAGTTTACAAGCAATTTCTAGCTTAAAAATTGAAATAATCGCTTATCTTGTTCCCTCCAATCACTATAACCAGCCCAGCTTTACCAGACATCTACGTTATGTTCACTTGGTCCACGAATATACTAGTCATCAGGCTGTATTTTTGCTTGGACGAAGAAGGGTTTAATTTAGTTGATTGAGTGATAAACTTTACAACCTTGACGTTTCAGTCAGATAACGATCTTTTCTTTTGTTTTATACGAAAGGGTTCATCAATTGATAGATACTGTTTATGTGATGTGGTGTAAAAAACCTAGCTAGTCCACTTGTATACCATCTAGCCAGTGATCAATTACAATTGACGAGCTAATTATTACAATATTAATAATGAAATGATTATTTTCATAAATTCCCTGAAACTGCATACCCTATTTTGTTATGTTTAAAACCATTAACTTGACAAGTGAGGAAAGCTTAGTTGGTTGTGAGTCTTTCCACTCTAATCATAGGTTGAGGGTTCGAGTTACGTTTTGCTTCACTCAAAAAGTAAGCAGCATTTCTCCTCCCTCATATCAAAAAAAAAAAAAAACCATTAACTTTATACATGGAATTGGATGGAGGAGGTATTTTAAGTGGCTTTTAATAAATCGAAGAACATTTCAGTTAGTTTTATAAAATCAAGGCAAAGTAAAATAGGACACATAGTTCAGGGCATTAATTATGCATTAATAATCAAACACTTAAAAAACAAACAACATACGAAATCAATTTCGATTCACTATTTTATCCATTAATATATATTCCAAGGCTCATTATATTATAACCAGCCAAGAACTAAAAATTTCCCGATGACTGAACTTTTTAAAAAAATGCAAATTTAACAGCATTAATTAGAATTCGAACATTAGGGGGCAGTCGTACATTATAACTAATTAAAGCAATATATATCTAATATGAAGAAAACAAGATAAATCAACAAATATGGCGAATCAACTGGAGAGCAAAACCTAAAAAATCGAGTCTTCATGTATTAATATAATATGCTCGTTCAAGTAATATTTAAGTTTCTCCTTTAAATCACTTGCACACTTTATTTTATTTAATTTGTTTTTCACATTTAACATAAAGAAAATAAATTCTTCTTATATGAATCATGACAGAAACTTCATGAAGACAAGAAGACAAGAATTGAGAGTACAACAAGGACAGGCCAAATTTCAAAAGATATAAGCAAACAACACGAGGGGTTTCGAGAGTGGGACTCCGTTTTAAGCAGTCGTGATCATCTGACAATTCTTCAAGTACTGTAATTCTCTAAAAGTTCATAGGAAAAGATTCTTAATACGATTTTCATGCCCAATAAGATTAAATATAAAACTGCACGGTTCTGCGGTCAATTAATAGGTCTCGATACTTATATGTATATAGATTCTTATTGATGGAAGAGATCCAAAAGCTGTGGACTCCGAAGGACAACCTTTGCCAACTCTGTGTACTTGGCACTCGAAAAGAAGCCACATTTTCATGACAACTTCAAAGCAGGAGCTATGAATGCTCTGGCCATCATCTTACCAAATTTTGATTTATTTTTAGTAATTTTTTTATCAAATGTACCGCTTAGTCATTTTTTTTAATCGAATGTATCACTGAGTGATATGGCCTAGCAATAATAGACTATCATGGTGAATTTGGGGTTAAAAGTTTGAGTGTTAAGTAATCCTTTTGAGGATATTTAAAATATAAAGGTTTACATAACTAGCCTACTCGATTCAGAATGCTTAAGACCACACCTACACGTAGTCTTATCATTAGCACATTTGGTGGGGCTGGGGCTCCTCATCACATAGTAGGGCCAACTATATATAGGGCTTTTAATGAACATTTCTAGAAGTGTTTGGGAGCTAGCTTTGCTTACGCTTAGATAGTAATATGCTAATGCTCGTTGCCTCCTTCCTACAATTTTCTATAATAAAAAATAATAATAATTGTAAATCAAATGCTAATAGTTTACATGGCCAATTTTTTATTAGTAGAAAAACCAATGAATTGATGTAGGTGAAATCTTAATATTCTTTAAGATAATTAACTAAATATACTTTTGTACGTAACATATATATACATATATATTGTTTCATCGTTGAGAAAAATAGATAAGGGTATCGTCGCGAATCAGCAACAGTCAGATAATTCTGAATGTGGACTGCGACATGTATTCGAACAATTCGGAAGCAGTGAGGGATGCAACGTGCTTCTTTCTTGATGAAGAAAAAGGCCACGAGATTGCTTTTGTCCAGTTTCTTCAGGCATTGAGAATCTCTCCAAGAATGACATCTATGGCTGTTCCCTGCGTGTCATAATGGAGGTTTGGTTATTGCCCCCATTAAACTAACCATTAAATAACTGTTTTGGGATAGTACTTTATAATAACTTTAACAACTAATTGATTAATTTGTGTCGTCGTGCTTTTGATGGTCTCATCATCATATTCAAGCTCGAGCTTCGAGGAATTGATGGTAATGGAGGGCCTTGCTATATTGGTGCTGGGTGCTTTCATAAAAGGGAGTCACTTTCAGGAAAGAAGTACAGAGACGCAACAAAAGTAGACTTGTGACACCCGTTATTCTTCTAACGGGTATTGAGGTAATTAAATTAATTTTTAATGTATAAAAAAAATTGCTTCATTTAAATTTATTTTATAATATTTATTTTTATCTATTTTTAAATTTTCTAAAATTCTCCTATATTTATTTAGTATGATTACTAAAAAGCCTTAGAACTTCTAATAAATCTCAAAAATGTCATATTGGCATTATGTGTGTTAAAGTCTTTAGATGAGACATAAGGATATCTTTTCCAACTACTCTTGACCCTCATTTTCTTTATTTCCTCCGTGACATGCTTCAACATGTCTCCTCTATAATTGTTTCTATCACTTCTCTTCAAAGACTTCATCTTTTCTTCCTTTCTCTTCCACGGTTCCCACACTCTTCTTCTCATTTCTTTGCTAAAGCAAAATACTTAGAGAACTTCTTCAAGGCAGCCATAAAAATCAGCCACCATCACCTCCATTTGAGCAAGAATTTCAGTCATACCGAAGTAAAGGAACCTGTTTTGAAACCATTTCAAGCTTCCAACTAACCATAATCCGAGGTTAGAATCTTATGAACAAATTTAGTCTTTCATTTATAAATTTTCTTTTATACTAAAGGATTATTCAAATTTGCGTTCTTAAACCTAAGTATATGTTTGTTGCTATTTTGGAGCATATGTATGAAGTCTAAGTGTATATGCCCTAGACAGAAAATTTATATTGTTAAACTTTATAATACCTCTATGGGCAGTGGTTATTTCTTGAAATTCTAAGATTAAATTAAAATAAATTTTATGAATGTAGTTGTATGTTGTGCTTTAGTTTTAATTGTCCTTATGCACGCCTTAGGATCAAGGGAGTATGGAGCTAACGTTAACTGATTCCAGGATTAAAAGATTGTTGATAAGCTTGAAAGGTAGGGATTCTATTACTCATCTTTTGTAAGGTTTTTATAGAATTAAAATTGATTGTTTTGCCGCAATATATATCTATGTTGAACTGATATTATATGAGTATCACATATGAAACTATGACATGGACTCGTCTTGTATTGTACGGCGAGGAACATAATGAATTTACACATGTTATAAATTGAGAAGCATGGTTAGGAAAACTAACTCTATTGATAATGATTCAATATAGAGAAATTGTAAGACATGAAGAGGGCGACGGTTACGTCCTTGGGCATGAATACCCTAAAAGGTAAAATAGGGGGAAGGCGATGACGCTTCCTTGGGTTGAAAGTCCCAGAACACACTGTACAGGAATCGACTTGGTGAGGACTCGGGGCTTGATGTCTCCTCACCGGAACACCCTTGGAATGTTTATAGGGTGATCAAGTGCGCTCATTTGGGTTTCGATGAGTTGAGTGATACTCAATTTAACATGGATACCTAGGAACAATGATGATTTGTAATATTTATATAAATGTGTAATTATGACACTTGGTAATGATTAACTACGGTATCCATAAGATGTGATCATAATAAACCTCATAATCTGGAATATGATGTGACTTACTAACCATGCAGATTTTAATGTGGTAATGATAGAGGTGAGTAATGGCTTTCTCTACTGAGCATAGTGTCGCTCATTCCCTTATATTTTTATCTTTTCAGGACTCACTAAGTGTGAGGTGGCTACGAGAAATATAGTTGAGGAAGTGATGTAACTATATTACATTGGGACTGCTTCAATCGTTGAGAATGTTCTTCATGATAATGTAAGCATCAATTGTTACTTTCTGTGACTGTATTACAATGTGTTGAGGGTTAAAATGATGATGACAACAGTTTATACTATTAAATTTAAGGTGCTACATTAAACTGTGGTTTATTTATCGTTTATATTTTTATTTTTGAGTTGAGAGTTTTCATTTAAGTCCCGGGCAAATTTTATTTTTAAGGTTTTACTTTTATTATTTATTTTTATTTTATCTCATTAAAAACTGTTAACCCCCATATAGGGGCGTTACAAGACTGGAAAAGCAACAATTATTATGGAAAGACAGAAGGAATTGCAGATGTCCTAGAAGAAAAAAGTAAAGCTCTTGCAAGCTGTGACTATGCAGAAAACACTCAATGGGGAAAGGAGGTTTTTCTCTCTCTCGTAAAATCTAATATCATATGAAGTTTTATTAACATTATACCAAAGTATTTATCAGGGCATAATTATTGTTTACCCACCATCCAAACAACTTAGAGTCTATTTATTTCAAGAGTTCGAATCATGGTGGTTTAAATATTTGAGTTTGAGATGAAAAAGTTCGAAAAGTGTGATTTGAAACTAAAATTCAAAATAAAATTTGAATTTTAAACTTGTGTTTGGATATAAAAAAAAAGTTTACATATCGCATAAAGTCGCTGGAGCAAAGCTGAGCCAACAACCACGCATTTGAGAGGAGCGGTTGGAGACGAGCCGAGCTGCCACACGCCAGTAATGTCTTTCTCCCTCACGCGTGTGCTACATGTCCCAACCCAAACAGCCAAGTTGATTTCAGCGTGTCTTTCATGCGTCAGTGGCAAGCGTCCCTTTTGGGTTTCAGCTCCTCTGCATGCATTAGCAAATGGGTCCCGTGTGAGGGAAAAAAAAAAGATTTGAGCATCATCAAATTAAAGGGAGCGTAATTCCGGGTTTTGGAGACTTTTTAGTCTCAAATGTCTTGTCAAGAGTCTAAAATTGGGCTTCTAATTGTTAAGCCAAACAACTCAAACTCTTTCAAATTTGAAACACAAGTTTAACCTTTTGAAATAGATGGGCAATATTATTGTTGGTGCACATGTATCATATGCTATGTTTAGTATATAGATGCACAGTGGAAAGCATGAAATTGTTGGACCCTCAAATGTACATATAGGGGATATCTTCAATTACAAGAGCACTAACAAGGGAAAGTGAGTGCATGGTCGCAGTCGGTGAGGGCTCCACGGCCAACGCCAAAGAGGAATTCATTTGTAGCTAGCAAGGGAGCTGATGAAGGGGATATTTAGTGTTGGAAGGTGGCGTCAGCAGTGAAGAGGGGTTGGGGGCAGGTTCTAACAGAGTGGTAAGGGGCACGGGTGGGGTGGGGTTTAGTTTTAGATTTAGGGGTTTTTTTATTTTTTTTTCTTTTTGTTTAAGGGTATTTTCAATATTTGCTATGTGTATTGAAGCTAATTTGAAGGTTTTTTAAAAAAATTAATGATATACCTTCTAATTAAAAATATAAATTATTCATAGATTAAACACAATAATATATTACTGCAATTAGAAAAATAATAAAAAAAAAGAACATAAATGGAAAACCAATAAATTAGAAATGATGATATCGTTTAAACCATTGATCCCAAGCTCTTTTGTAGGTGACAACTTTTCGTTCCTCTAATTTTGATAAAACGATTCTTAAACTCTTAAAACATTAGCCGAAAATATTTTGGTCCATTTTTATCCATCATTTAGCAAAATAGTTCATGAGCTATATGAATCATGATTCCTAGCAAAAAAAAAAAAAACATGCACACACGTATGGTTTTAAATCGTGAAAAACAAATACAATGTAGTTTCACCCTCGTTCAATTTTCCTCAACATTTCCCAAAATTTCCCATAATTTTTGGTAAATACGTGTTTTTCCCATAATTTTTGGTAAATACGTGTTATGGTTGGCTTAAAAAACATTAAAACATTACATAGACTTGCTTTCAAAAAAATAAAAACATTACATATAGTTGATGAGCAAGGTGATACAAAAATTTTACGGTCATTATGAAGGCTTTAGAGTCCGAGTTTAATCACTTTAAAAACGATGCGGGACTAGGTACAAGTGGATTGGGTTGTAACAAACATGTACTGACTACTAACATCATAGCTTAAGCCACGATTCTAACGTGTTTATTTGCAGTTTATTATTTTTTTATGAAAATTAGGTAAATGATTGATTTTGTCTACCTTTTTAAATAAATGATCAAACTCTTCTTGGAAAAAGACCGAACTTATCCCTTTTCATGGTAATACATCATCAATAAATGTACATCACTGGTTACAATCACTACATTATTGATTAGCTATTATTTGTCATCACAAATCATTTTATCTTTGATTTACTAATGATTCATCAATAATAAAACCTACAGATTATTGAACGAAATTTATTAATCACTAACTAATTTTAATTAGTCATTGATAAACTATCAAATTAATAAAATATAAACCACACAAATTATTACATTACTAATTAAAAATTTAACATAAATACATCATTGGCTAACTATTTTAGGAAAAAATCATTTACCTAATTTCAAAAAAAGAAAAAACCTGGCATTCTCTTAAAAAAAAAAAAAAAAAGCTTAAAAAACAGCCATTTATCCCCAAATCACCCCCGAAAGAAAGTTTCTACTTGGTATTGGAACCTTTGATTGTTTCAAGTTAAATACTTCGTTTAGTCTAGGCCCCACGCATGAAAGAGAAGAATTAGAGTATAATACTATTATCAGCACACCTCCTACCAACTTTAGCTTATGGGACAGGTTGGTTACGAGACCATCTTAGTTTTTACCAAGCTAAAAATAAAATATAAAAGTATAAGGCTCTATAACATCTTTGCAGTGATGTTTAACCCCTTTAAATCATGAACCAACATTTAAATATACGTGTGGATACACAGATGGGGTTGATTATGGGTGTGCTGTGGAAGATATTTTGACAGTGTCCAGTCATACAATGTAGAGGTTGGAGATCCGTCTATTTCTGTCCAAAAAGGAAGGGCTTCCTAAGAGCTGCCCCATCGACATTGCTGCAAACACTTGTACAACATAAGAGATGGGCCGAAGGAGATTTCAAAATCTTTTTTTCTAGATATTGTCCCTTGTTGCACGGCTACAAAAAGATTCACTTACAACATCAACTTTCATACTTACCCTACTTGTTGTGGCCTGTAAACTGCTTTGCTTCGCTCTGCTATGCCATCGCACCGTCGCCTTGCTTGCTTCGAGGAATCTCTTTGTTTCCACAGGTAACAAGTAAAGAACGAACTCGCCAAGGCAAGGCGGGAATTCTCCCAAATCTTGAAATTTCTTCTACACTGAAATTTCATTTTTCCTAAGTCAAATGCCACGAGCTGATCTTGATTGTCTTGTCCCAACAGATGTCCAACCGATGGGCAATCCCATTTATCTACATCTTTGTTGGCAACCGTGCTTATGGCCTTGTAGAGCTCTTGTGCTGTGGAGGGACATTCCAGGAATGGTTGAACGACCAAAGAATGTGGCTGTTCAAGAGAACAACTTCCTACTTCTTTGCCCTCTTTGACGTCGTCCTAAAGCTGTTGGGATTCACCAAGGCAGCCTTCATTCTAACGCCAAAAGTGGTCGATGACGAGGTCTTCAAAAGATACGAGCAAGAGCCGATAGAGTTTGGAACTACTTCCCCAATGTTTACTATTTTGACAACCCTCGGCTTTCTGAATGCCCTCGGCTTCTTTTGGGGTTTAAAGAGGTTGGTTTTGGGTGAGCAGAGTTTGGTCCCAAACTCCTTTCCATTGCAGGCTGTTCTCTCCGGTCTGCTGGTGGTATTCATCAACCTGCCAATTTACCAAGCTATCTTTCTAAGGACGGACATGGATAGAATGCCTTCTTCGGTGACTCACCGTTCAATTGTGTTTTGCTCTAGTGGCTTGTTCAATTACTCTGTATTAAAATCTTTTACCAAGATCAAGCACTGATTGTTATTGATAAGTACTTGCTCTCTTCTTGGCGCATGATTATCAAGCGACGTGAAGCATACTGCCTATACATTCGTCATAAACTTTTCTTTCGTGTCAATCCGTTATCCGTTATGATCCATTTGATAAATGTATTTGCACGCCGTGTCATATTACTTGTATAATAAATGTTTTGTGACATGTTTATTAATCACGTCATGTTTGTGTCCATACTATCTGTGCCATGCTATAATCATGTTTGAATTTGACACGCACTTTTGGCCTAATTTCAAGTTAATTATTCTTCTTTTCCAGGATGATTTAATACTTGTATTTAAGGTATTTTACCAAAGTTTAAATCCCATGGCAAATGCCAGGTTATATATGGAGGCGCAAAAAAGACTCCGTTAAAAAGTCTAGAACAAGGAAAAGGGGAGAAAAATAAGGCGCGATAGGTCACACAGACAACAAAGCTTTTCCTTTTTTTTTTTTTGGGTGCTCGAGAAAGCTTTTCCTACTTGATTACAAGGTTTTTTATTCACTATTCCATTTATTTTCTTTTACTAGCAATCAAGTTTAAACAGAAAAAGTAGCCAGAGTTGTACATTTATCTACGGAAACATTAAATCCATTATAAGGATGAACGTCCAACGCTTGTCACTGACCTGCATGATGAAAAGGAATTTTCAGGAATTGTTAAGACTCTTTGTCGTAAACAGAGTATAACTGGGATCAAATCTTATGAAAACTGAACTCGGCACTAGCATCATAACGAAAATATATGAGATTTATGAAAATCCAAGTGTCTTACATGAGCTCAAGAACAAGTGATGAAGCTCCCCCTCCCCCATTACATATGGCGCCAACACCGTACTTTCCATTTTTATGTCTTAATACCTGCAACAACATTGTCTTTTTTCTTTCAGAAGCTCCCAAAAGAAAGAAAGATACTAAACTTAATCGTGGTTGTCTCTTTTATATCCTCAGCAAAAAACCCATCTCCTCAGTGGATTTAACTATGGAAGAAAACAACAGCAGAGGACGATTTAAGGTTTATATGCCGAACGTATATCGCGTAAATGGTAAATAAAAGTGTTATTAGATAATCAAGCAGAAACCGTGGAGAGAGATAAAAAGACAATAGAAATAATACGGTATTATTAAACTACATGTACAGAGGGGAGGCAGGGGAACTCTATTAACTTACCCCTAACAACGTGACCAAGATGCGGGCTCCACTGCATCCTAAAGGGTGTCCCAATGATACAGCCCCGCCATGTACATTAAGTCTCTCCTGAAATATTAGGAAAGGCAAAAGTTAAACAACCTAATACTGGGGAAAAAACGTAGGAAAATTGACACAGGCAAATGGTGGTGATGAATGCTTCAAATGCAAAGAGCTAAAACAGCTTAATTTTGCATCAATTTTAAACAAGGATACAGTTTTCTTTATCAACTCACAGGATCCAGACCAAGCAGCTTTTGATTGGCAAGAGCTACGACCTGGAGAGAGAGAAATTATTGTAAACGAACTAAATAAAAGGGCTTACTAAATGAGAACAAAGTTATAAAGGTATGAAGCATAAAATCTTACAGAAAAGGCTTCATTTATTTCATAATAATCGATTTGAGAAGCCTCCAAACCAGCATTCGAAATAGCCTTTGGTATCGCAAGTGCTGGGGCAGTCGTAAATAATTCAGGTGCCTAAAAATACTTTCTTCTTTGAGCAACAGAGTTTTGGAAACAGCAAGAGGAAGAAGAGAGGAATTATTTTAGTTAAGAGTACCTGAGCCGCATCAGCAAAGCCCTTGATCTTAGCAATGACTGGTAACCCAAGTTGAACTGCCTTCTCCCCACTCACTAGGACTAATGCAGCTGCACCATCACTATCCATAACAAAGCACCAAACCATAGTGAATGATAAGGAATAGAAATTTGACTAATACGATAAGAAATGAAACCTGTGCCTGAAGGGTATCGTCGAAAACAAGTTTCTTGAGAAGTAGTTGTTTAGCACATTCAGTTTATTAAGAATGTACAAGAAAAGACCATATTTATGAAAGTGGCCAAAGCTTCTAGAAGGCACAAAATATGCTGCAGAGAGAGAAATAAAAACCTTATGATAGAAGCATTGCCAGCAGTTACAGAGCCCCCTTTCTGCTTGAAACTTGGTCTGAGCTTTCTTAATTTTGCAGCATCAAACTAGCAAGAGATGCAAAGAAAAAGAATAAAACAGAGAACTGGAGCAAATATTAATTAAAACTCGGAAGCCTACTTCAGGATTTAATATTTAATTTTAACTCAAAGAATATATTTGACACCAGAATTTATAACAGATGAGGTTCATCATAGCTTTTTTTTTGTTTCAAAGACCAAGAAGCAATCAAGGGAATATATTGCAGCAGTGCATTAAGTATTCAAAAGGACAATTCTCCACAAGTCGACCGTAAGCCATCAGTTGTATATAGTATACCTTTCCTAAACTTTCATCTTTGTCAACAACCGTGGATGGCTTCCCCCGTCCTCCAGGAATTTCGACCTATGGGAACAAAGTTGTGAAACAAGGTAGACTTTGTACATCAAAAGACAATTATTTTCTAACTTTCCATAGAACAAAAAATCATACTGGAGTGATTTCCCATGCAAAGTGACCGTTTTTCTGTGCTGAAATTCCTCGTTCAAAGCTCCGAATGGCATAAGCATCCTGCAAGAAAAATGAAAAAAGAAAGTTCGTCCTCTGTAAGTCCCCAAATGATATGCATAGCTTAGAAACGATAATAGTAAGAGAAAGAATCAACATGCAAATTATTACCAATAACAAGAAGAGTATGCCAAAGGAAATTGAACAAGATTTGGAAATTTGTATTGTGCCTAAATCATTTTACAGCTTAAGATTTTCTTCCAGGAGTTTAGATGCATGGTTTTCGAGACTGATTTTTATGCTTAGTTATGCAGAAAAATGAACTGGGGGTATGCCAGTTAGTATTATTAGTTTGTAGAGTTTATCCGACTGTTGAACATCTAGTGGAAGGAGACATCAAAATATTCTAGATCCATCAAATATTAACAGAAAACGACCTGCTCTTCCCTTGAGATAGCATATTTTTCAGCACATAATTCCGCACAAACTCCCATTCCAATGTCATTATAGACATCCCACAAGCCATCTTTAACCATACCATCTACAATAGTATCATGTCCTAATCGAGATCCATTCCTGATAAAAATGAGAATCCGAGTTATTCACATGTATTCTTCATGCAATAAATCGATACACAACAGATTGCCACACTAGAGAACACAAACATCCAGAAAGTTCCATATTTAGCAATTATTACAAGCCGCTATTTAAAAAGTTCAAATAAGAACGTAAGCATAAATGCTGACCTTACACCTGTTAGGTACTTAGGCGTATTGGACATACTCTCCATTCCACCAGCCACAACTATATCATTGGTACCAAGCTCAATGCTTTGTGATGCAATCATTATGGCTGACCAAAGAAACAATTATAAAGATTATCCTCATCTCAACACATATCGAAAGCGAAACAACTTAAAAAGCCAAGCAAATTAACCTTTCATCCCAGATGAACAAACTTTGTTAATAGTTGTGCAAATCGCAGAAGTTGGTACCCCAGCACCAAGAGCGGCCTGCCTTGCTGGACCTTGCCCTAAATTTGCGCTGAGGACATTTCCAAAGAACACCTCTTGCACTAGTGATGGGTCCACTTTTGCCCTTATAAGAGCCGCTGAAGAGCACCCATTTGAACCAATATTTTTAATATGTCAAACTGGGAAAAAATCTTAACAACCAAAAAAAAAAAAAAAAAAAAAAAAAAGACACACAACAATTACAAGAGCATCGAACGTTTTAAGGGAAAGTAAAGAATTACCTCGTATGGCAACAGAGCCAACCTGGGTAGCTGAGAGAGATGAGAGAGAACCGAGAAAGCCACCCATGGGCGTTCTCGCAACACCCACTATACAAACATCTGTGCCACAATCATATGTTCAAAAAAAATGATCCTTTTACAAATAGAAACTAAACTCCCACTTATATTGTGATGAAAAAAAAAGAATATTTATGTATGAAAACGTATAAATGTCATGATTATTAGGAAAAAAAAAAAAAGAAAACCTCGAGGTTTAATGGAAGATGAAGATGGGTTTGAGGATGAAGCCATGGCAGAGTCCGAGACGGATGCTCCGAAGATTCAGAAACGACGTTTGTGAAAGAGAGACAATAAAAATTGGACTCTTTTGCCGAACGAAGCTTTATTTTGTTTGATCTGATCTCTTTCGCCGAGTAGCAAAACGAGACTTTCTTTGTTTGGTTTATTAACCTGTTATGGAAGGAGAAGAAGGGAGATTTTGACGAAACGGTAGAAAAAAAAGAACTCTAATTGGATAAATAAGCTCTTTATTTTTAGTATAAAAAAAATATCTTTTTATATAGGTAAATGGTTTCAATTTAAAAAAAAATAAGAAAAATGACTGTAATAGGATAAGAAATTTCAACAGAATTAAAAAAATAAAATAATTTTGAGGTCTAAAAAAATTTTTTTTTTGTCAAAAACTATCCCAAAAAAAATCATTTACCAAAAAAAATTTTCCCAAAAACCATTTTTAAAAATCCCTTGGAAAAGAATGATTATACCATAAGCAAATAAATATTTTTATTTTTATTTTTTTTTTGTTATTTTTAGACACGAATGATAACGTAATTCCGAGATATTTTGATAGCCCTATCCCATCGAGCAGCACTATATGACCCGAGCTCTGGTCCATGAGAGGTTTGGACTATGGCCGGTTCGAGCCAAAATCACTTTTTCTATCCGATCTCCAACTTTAGGATGCGAGAAACGTTCATGCCCCGCTGGGAATTGAAAAAACCAACAAAAGAACGGCATAGTTTTGAAGAGATAATCAGGGTGACTGAGAAGCGTGCTTAGAAGTTATTTTTTAATTATGAAATAATGTAAAATTTTTAGTAACTATGGTAAAATATAAAAAGTTGTGACCGCGTACAAATTTTGAACCAAAAAGTTGTTTGCCAGACTCCCTAAAAAACGCTTTGCATGTCGTTTCGTGAAGGTATGAACGACTATTTTCTTTTACTCGTGAATCATACGACAACAGCAATCTGAAAGATGAAAACGGGAGCGAAATTCTCAAACGACAAAAAGATGTAAAGGACGATAAAAAACAGCAAACACGCTAGACGACGACGAAATTAGAGCAACGAAAGAAAACGACATCTTATTCTTACGACAACAACAACAGAGGTGATAAAAGATGAAATGACGTAAAAACGACAACAAAAATAGGGAACCCACTTAAGCTGAAAAAAATAAACGAAACAAAAATATCTAGGGGAAGAAGATTAAAAAAAAGAAAGAATGTAAGAAAAAACTATGGGAAAGTTCTCAAACTACCATAATGTTTGAAATAAAAAGAAAAATATTGCCTACCATAATTTTCAAACTTCAAAAAGATTTGAAACGACAACAAAAAAGACAGCAAAGTGTAATCGACAACTAAATATGGACAGCAACTAAAAATTACATATTTCTTTATTAGTACCGCAACAACAATAAATGATAAGAGATAAAACAAAAACTGATGAAGGCGCAAAGTCTGAAAAAAAAAAAAAAAATCAAACGACAACAACAATGAAAGCGACACTAAAAGTAAAGAACACTTAAAACCAGGGAAAAAGGGCAATAACAATATATCAAACCGCACGAAAATTTGAATAAAAAAATATAGGAAAATGTAAGTTAAAACAAAAGGAAAAAAAAAACTCAAACTACAAAAAACTTTAAAAACGACAATAAAATTAGTTTAAAAAACGACAAGAAAAATAAAAACGACGATACATAACGGCAGCAAAATTTGGAAACAATGACAAGAGTAAATAAAACAATAAAAACGACAAGAAGATCCAGAAACGACGATAAAGATTTAACGGCAACAAGAATATCAACCGAAAACAAAAATTGGTAAATGCAGTAACGTGAACCACGATAAAGTAAAAATACTAATAGGGTGTTTGGAATGGTGGTGGGAACCAGTGGTGAGAATCACTTTTACTGTAGCATGTGAGAGTTTTATATTGTAGCATATTTTTTTATTGTTACTGTAGCATGTGAGAGCTTTACATTGTTCATAACTCAGATTGTGGTAGGAACCACCACTGCCAAACACCCCCTAAAACCTGTAAAACTTTGAATATAAAAGTGATGTCGTTTTTAGTTTCCAAGAAGCATTATAGGTGTTTGCAAAAGTGAGTTAAAACTTAACAGTAAAAAGCTCTTACATGTCATAGTAAAAAGAAAAAGTTGCTATTACATGCTATAGTAAAAAGAAAAAGTTGTTATAATGTAAAACTCTCACATGCTACAATATTCTTAAATAAAATAGGTTCTAACTATAGTTTTAACTCGTTTTGTCAAACATCCTATTAATTTCATGTCTGGAAACAAACGTAACTTTCTGATAGTAAGACTATAAGTCTATAAGTCGTCGAAAAAACAAAGGCCATAGAGATGACTAATAAAGAGTGCCTTTGGCAGCATAACTAAGACCAAAAGTTGAACGATTTTACCATAATATGTGAGAGCTTCAATCGTAGCATACTCTTGTTTTACATTGTAACAGTGAGAGCTTAACACTGTAACTCCTGGAACGACATTTTCTTAACGGTATTGCCAAACACTCTCAAAAATAAATGCTATGAAAATGTTCAACGACATTGAAATAGAAAACCAATATACTGTCTTTACAGTAAAAATGTCAAAATGAATGCTGAACTCGGAAACGACAATAAAATAGAAACGACAGCGAAAGCGATAGCGACAAGCAAAACTAGATTAAAACTCCCATAGTTCTTTTAGATTTTGAGAAGAAACGTAGAAATATCAAACAATTACAAAATTAGGAAAAGAGGACGGCCGTACAACTTGGGATATAAAAGTCACGTCGTTTTAGCTTTCCTGAAGAAGACGACATGCAAGAAAGCACGCGTCGTTCATCGAAACAAAGGGCATGTAGTCTTCTTTTGATGTTGCTCGAGTTTTCGCAAATGTAATCTGCCAATCGAGTTTTCACAAACTAATGTAATCCGCCAATTGGTCCAAAAGAATTTGGATTTGTAATAGTCAGAGGGAAACAATGGAACGCCTGAAGGCAGACATCAACAGCCGCAGAGAAAAACGCCAAACTAAACTTGCATCATCATTCATCAGAGAGAGCAAATTGTAATTTCAATTACGTTGATAATTGAGATACAGCAGATACCAAAGTATTAAAAAGCATCCTAGATCCTATACATTCCTCCTTTAAACAAAACAAGTATTGGTACCTAGAAGCTGTCACTCTCTAAAGCCAAACCAGCAGGTGATGCTTAAAAAACACAAGCACAATGAAACGCACTACCATCATGCCCCGATTCAAGTAGCCGTCAGACAACTCGCCTGAATGTAAGATTGATTCGGGCTGCATCAGCCTTTGCACGCTTAGGCACCGAGTGTAGCCAGTCCCTTTGAGTGTAACCTCTCATCACCAAAAGTGATCCGTGCTTGAGCGTGAACGAATGCTGATCAGCATGACTACTGCTTCTCTTTAATCTCTTGCTCGTTGGCTCTTCGTCCTTTCTTTTCTCTGGATTTCACCGATTAAAAACAAAAAAAATCAAAGGCAGTAAAACTGACGCAAATGCAATGGTATTTACGTTATAGCCAGTACCATACAGACAAAATGCAAACGCGGGCTATCACAGGAACAATGAACGGTCGTAGCTAGATGGAACCATTGAAGATTTAAGATGAACTCACAACAAAGCTAGTGAATGTGCAAAGAGATCAAAGAAAAAAGATGTTTCTTCATTATACCGTTGGACATTTTTCCGGACTTTTTCTTCAAGAGGAAATCACGTTCACATCCAAAGGAGACCGAAGCGATTTCAGGAGCCGACCCATAAAGTTTCTCATCATCAGAATGCCAACCAACACAGTCATTACCACCTTTATATCTGTTTAGGAGCAAGCTGTTGAAACTACTTCCGGGAAGCGCCTTATGTACCTTCACATGTCCTAAAACATATCAGCTAACAAACCACCATTGTAGAACACTATTAAACTCTTCATCAAACACATAATAATAATAAAAAAAAAGCGAGAAAAATTGAACAATATTAGAAGCGTCTCTTACGGCCTCTAAAATGTCCTTAAGTGGAGGAAAATCATCCCAACTACATGCATGCGGCTGATATCCACTGTACACCAATTCTGGCAATCCAGGACTTGCAACATAGCATGTGTCTCTAGGCTGCAAACCCAAATTCAAGTAACCACATTTTGAAACCACAATTTCAGCAAAATCCAAACCTATGAATAACTTCATATTGATTCTTCATGCTGCTCTCAATATTAAATTTTTTTTATATATTTTTTCAAGAAGAACAGAAATTGAACAAATTTTAAATTACCCAAAAAAAAAAAGAAAACTATTTTTCCATATTGTTACTTCAAATTTTCCATTATTGTAAATTTGTAATCAAGTTCATTCAAGCCTCAGAAGCGAAGTTAGAAAGAGAGAGAAACCTGGACGCAGGATCGTCCGAAAACGCGAATGGTGGGCCTGGTCCAAGGGATTTCATTGTTGAGGTAATCGAAGAATCTCCACGAATCTTCGAAGCTCAGGAACCTGCGAATGTAGACAACTTCGCTGTCGTTACCGAGATCCAGAATCTGCCTCTTTGGGGTTTCGTTAGGGTTTGGGTTCGCGGGTTTACAGACGGCCTTGAACTTGGAATTCATGATGGGTACGTCAGAATCACCCCTTTACGCCAACAGAGAGAGAGAGAAGCCAACGACAACACGATTTGCGCGCCAAGCAGTTGAACCATAACATGGCCCATGGATCATGACCCGTGGATTCAAGACCCAATTCTTTGTTGTTGTAAATAAATGTTTCATCTGCAACTGTCGGTAATATGTTTAAATGGCTTTTGCCAAAGTTGTTTTATGTGGTGCAAAATAAAAATATGCTATAATAAATTAGTTTTAATTATATTATTAAAAATATCTTTAGTAATTTTATAATATAAAATAAAAATATATTATAATAAATTGATTTTAACTATACTGTTAGAAACACTTTTAAAATAAGTTGGCTATTTAAAAAAATCAAAAATATTATTTAAATAAAAAGATTAATAAATTGTTGGTTTGGACCTTTTATTTTAAACCAAACCATTTTTGTGAATGAATTAATCCAAACTAAATTGAATTCATTGTAATTGGTTTGATTTATTTATTTTTTATTGGGTTGGACTTTTTTTTTTTTTAATGATGGGAATCAGTTGGGACTCACAAAATTATAACCAGAATCAATTACTTCTAAATAAACGTTTATCAATTTTCGATACATAAACATCTATAAGCATAAATTAAGCATCCATTAACCATCATCCTCATCCAAATTACAGAATCATTTTCATAATACATAAAAATTCATAATCCAAATAATACTAAACATCCAAATCAATATTAAATCAAAATAAACGTTGTCAGATTTCAACATAGATAAACGTCTAGCCAAGAGATTCCATTTATCCTGAAACCGATTGTTCTGAACGAAGCCGCAAAGAACATACAGATGCAGGCCCATCCACAGAAAGAAGAGGATCGTGATCCGGCACCGTGGATATTCTCCAGACTGAGCTTAGACTTTGTTGGCCTCTTTACAAAAAGAATCAATTCCCAAATAAGGTGCCTCTGTGCAGGGTCATCCATCGAATCATGAGACAAATAGTCCAAGCATTAAAAAAAATGGCCTTAAATGGAGGCTGAAAAAAATATTGTACTATAAAATAGTAGATGCCATGGACAGTGAAATTCAAGAGAGTCTATATAGGCAAAGACATTCAACAAGACATGGATGAATATCATTGCAACTTCAAGTCCATAAAAATTCCATACTAGGATATGTACAAGCTACATACACATGGCTCATCAACACTCACCACACTAAAGACAGAAAATACCCACCAAGCAAGCCCAGCAGAATTAAACTAAATCAATGCCAAACTACATAGGAAATCAAATCTGCTTAGACAACAAATTGGGTTTAATTACCCTTGGATGACTAAGCAAGACATATTCAACTCTTTCAATTCACTTTGTTAGAAGTCTACTACTAGTCCAACCTTGGATTTTCCTCTCTTTAGGGAGCAAGTGCTGCTGGGCCTTCAATCAGTTTGATCTTCAATTCGATCTCCCCAGATTCAACATCGCATAGCCTTAACCAAACACTTTGCACCACCTCACCATTCACACAAGTGATAGAGCTTTCCCTTAACAGACAGTTGTCGCTATCTGGTACGACCTTCCTTAGTGTTGTTTCGCCAGAGAACTTCTGCAGAATCTGCTTCAATCTAGCTGCTGAGACCAGCGGTTGAAGGCTGAGGTGCGCATGTCCCATCTTGTCATCCGTCTTCAAGAGGTCTTTGTCAAACACTTCCTAGACCAAGAAGCCATTTTTGTTATGTACCACAGAAGCTTAAAATTTGTAATTAAGGAATATTGATTCACCAGCTTGACAGTATACATATGCAAGGATATTCATACACGTTCATCTTAGGAGTTGAAAACAAACACGAGGGGAGAAAAAAGTAGAGCAAGAGAAAGAAGATCAAGAAGATTGTGCTAGCACTTGAAATTATTAATTTCACTGTTTGAACTTAAGATTAATCGATACGAGTTGAATAAGTCTGTTCATGCTCAATGTTCCTCTAGAACCTAATTGGGTATCAACGTTTGAACAATTTCCAGCTTCAGGATGATATAGAGCTTAAAGAAGTAACTTAAACGGATATGGTAAAACAATAGACAGATGAGAGCCAAAACAAATAATGTATGGAAACTATTAAGGGATTGGGATATAGTACAATTTCAAAATCTTGGAAACTTACCAATTTTAAAACTCCAATAGGTTCTGTAAGCGAAAAAGTCAGCTCTTCATTCCATATTGGATTAAGACAACTGTTGATAACCTTGGTTTTTGCTGTCTGCAACAGAAAATACAAATAAGTAAGAACAAACTTTAACATCCTTATAGGCTTTGATGACCATGGTCAATCTCTATAAGATTTTTAGTAGAAAATGTTGAGAATATGTTCTAATAGACCAACTGTTGAGTTTCCTCTACACTCCAGATTCGTGAGCCAACAGAAGGAATAAGAAACAGATTGAAAGAAGAATAAGAAAAACTTAATACACCAAGAATGAACTTTGTATTGATTTCTCCTTGAACTGAACAATACAACCCTCTCAAGTTCTTCTATCACTCCCCCCTTGAGATATCCCTCAGTTCTTCCCAATACAAAGCTTTTGGAACTCTCCCCTGCCTCTCTTTTTAGTTCTTCTCTGTTCACCGAATTAACAAAGTATTAATTCTTTTATTTATACCTAAACCGACTAAAAAAGAAAATAAAAGAAATGAATTCTTGATCCTATACACGCAGGTCCACCAGACTTCACAGCACTGACTCACTCAGGTTGCTCCACATCATCAATCCAAATAACAACCATTAACTAACAAATTCTCCACCTGGTTGTTGATTTGGTTTTTACTGCATTTAACAACCTCAGCCTGTTTCACCTACGTTCAAAAGTTCTAAACAATGCTTGAACTTTGGTGACAACAAAGCTTTTGTGATCATGTCAGCAGGATTTTCCTCAGTTGAAATCTTTTCTAATTCAACTTCTCTGTGGCAATAATTTCTCTTATGAAATAGAGTCTCACATCAATGTGTTTTGTCCTCTCATGATACACATGATTTTTGGCTAGATGTATTGCACTTTGGCTATCACAATAGACTTTGGCAGTCACCTGTGAAACTCCCAGCTTAGCTGTGATTCCCTTTAGCCACTTAGCTTCCTTCATGGCTTCTGTCAATGCCATGAATTCTGCCTTGGTGGTTGAGAGAGAAACCACATGCTGAAGATTGGCTATCCAACTTACAACATTTCCACAAACCACAAACACATAACCTGTGAGGGACCTCCTATTATCTATACAGCTTGCATAATCTGAGTCTACATATCCCTTTATTATTCCTTGATCACATACTTCCTTATTGAAAACCAAACCAACTCCAGTTGATCCCTTTAGATATCTAAATACCCATTTAACTGCTTCCCATACCCGGGTTTGCCATATATCTGCTCACCACACTAACTGGATAAGCAAGATCAGGATGAGTACAGATCATTGCATACATAATGCTTCCCACGGCACTAGCATATGGCACTTTTGCCATATAGGCAGCTTCCTCTTCATCACTAGGAGAATCTTCTTGTGACAACTTGACATGCTACCCCATTGGAGTTGATACTGGTTTGCAGGATTCCATGCCAAATCTTTTCAAGATTTTCTCTAGATAGACCTTTTGAGTAATGAACAAAGTTCCATTCTGCCTATTCCTAACTATCTCCATTCCTAGAATCCTTCTGGCGGGTCCCATGTCTTTAGTCTCAAACTCTTCTTTCAGCTGCTGCTTTACTTTCACAATCTCCACAATGCTTTTACTAGCCAAGAGCATGTCATCAACATATAAAATAAGATATACCATGTCTCCACCTGCTCCTTGCTTATTGTATACACAGTTATCAAATTCACACCTCTCAAATCCCCTTTGAATCATAAATGAATCAAAGCGCTTATACCATTGCCTAAGAGATTGTTTTGATCCATATAAGGAACTTTTTAACAAGCAGACCAGATCTTCCTTACCCTTTTAATAAAAACCTTCTGGTTGAGCCATGTATACATCCTCCTTAAGTTCTCCATGCAAGAAGGCTGTTTTGACATCCAATTGTTCCAATTCCAGATTCCCATTTGTAACAAATGACAAGAGCAATCTGATTGAACTATGTTTAACCACTGGTGAGAACACTTCGTTGTAATCAATTCCCTCTCTTTGGGAGAATCCTTTTGCCACCAACCTGGCTTTAAAACGAGCTTTCTCCACCCCAAGTATTTCTTCTTTAAGCTTATACACCCATTTGTAGCTCACTATCTTATGTCCTTGTGGCTTCTTTACCAAATCCATGTTTTATTCTTGTGGAGTGACCTGATCTCATCTTCTATAGCTGCTAACCATTCATTATGAAACTTGCTACCCAAGGCCTCTTTATAGGTTCTGGGCTCTTGATCTTCAATTTCTGTTGCTACAGTTAAGGCAAAAGCTATCAACTCTACATAGCCAAACCTCTTTGGAGCCTTTATCTGTCTTCTTTGTCTGTCTCTAGCAAGGAAGTAATCTTGTGACTGAGGTGTCTCCACTGATTGTTGTTGCTGATCAGTGTCTTCAGGATACTCAAATCTACCAATATCTGGTGAAACTTCTTCTGCGCTCTCCAACTCAATGTGTAACTCTTCATTATTATGTTTCAGTGGATCATACTGCTCTAATCCACCTGTACTGGAATAATACATTTCATCTTCTTTGAAAACTACATCCCTGCTATTAAAGACTCTCAGATGGTCCTTTTGAGTGCACCATAGCCTATACCCCTTAACACCTTCAAGATAACCTAGAAACATACATTTCAATGCTCTAGGTTCTAGCTTCCCCTGATTCACATCTGCAAAGGCCACGCATCCAAAAACCTTTAAGTTGGTCAAAGTTGGGGGGTGTCCAGACCACTTTTCTTCTGGAGTCTTCAGACCAATAGGGATTGAGGGACTTCTATTAATTAGATAAGCAGTGGTCATCACTGCTTTAGCCCAAAAGGTTTTGGGGAGATATGCATTTGATAGCAAGCATCTAACCTTCTCCAAAATGGTCTTATTCATTCTCTTAGCAAGAGCATTTTGTTGAGGTGTTTTTCTTACTGTATGATGCCTTGCTATCCCTTGTTCCTTACAAAATTGATTGAACTCATCTCCATAGAACTCTAGCCCATTATTTGTTCTCAATTTCTTGAGTTTCTTGCCTGTCTGATTCCCCATTAGTACCTTCCACTCTCTAAACTGCTTCAAAGCATCATTCTTGTTCTTCAATATGAACACCCACAACTTTCTTGAATAATCATCAATTATAGACAAAAAATACCTTGCTCCTAAGTGAGATGGAACTGTGGATGCCCCCCACATGACAGAATATACATAATCCAAGATTGCCTTGGTTGTGTGGATTGCCTTTGGAAACTTGACGCTTTTAGCCTTCCCATAAATGCAATGCTCACAGAAATCAAGATCTGTTATCTTGTCTTCACCAAGCAAACCTTGCCTTCCCAGTTCCTTTAATCCAAGTTCACTGATATGTGCCAATCTCCTGTGCGACAACTGTGTTTTTGTTAGACCTGCTTCAAGAATTGATGCCTCTCCACCAGCCACTGTTTTCCCTTGAAGTATATAGAGCCCGTTCCTAAGTAATCCTCTCATAACTACCAAGGAACCTTTAGTTACTTTGAGGACTCCACCTTCACCTTTGAAATAGTATCCCTGATTATCCAATACCCCTAAAGAAATCAAATTTCTTTTGAGAGCTGGGACATGTCTAACATCCTTGAGCAGCCTTTTTAACCCATCAGCCAATTCTAACAAAATTGAACCTATCCCCATCACTTCACATGGTTTATTGTCCACCAACAGCACCTGACCTCCCTTTAATTGTCTATAGGCCTGAAACCATGCCTTATTGGGACACAAACGATAGGAACAGCCTGAGTCCATAACCCACTCAGGGTCTACATTTTTTCCAGTAACACAGAAAAGATGTAAGTTATGACTATCATCCAATAACCAGTCATGATTTGAACCTTCGGAAACAAATAGTAGTTTTGAACTTTCATACCCGTCAGAGGCTATATCAGCATTCCCTGACTCTTTAAATTTTTCTTGTTGGTGTTTTCTTCTCTCAAGGCATTCCCTTTTTTAAATGACCCTCCTTGTGGCAAAAGAAACACTTACGCTTGAATCTTGATTTGGATCTTAATCTGTTCTTCCACTTGAAGTCGCGCTTCTCTGGCCTTCCTCTTACATTGAGTCCTTCTGCCGTATTATCATCCTTTACATCAGCCCTCTTCTTGAGCTCCTTAGAGAATAATGTTGATTGTACTTCTTCAAGAGACAATGTGTCCCTACCGTAAATGAGTGTGTCTGAGAGATTCTCAAACTCACTAGGCAACGATCTCAGTAAAAGCAAGGCTTGATCCTCATCTTCTATCTTGATCTCTATATTTTCAAGATCAAGAATGATCTCGTTAAAATCATCAAGGTGATCTTCAAGGGTCTTACCAGTTGTCATGTTGACCGTATACAGGCGTTGCTTCAAATACAGCCTGTTGGCCAAGGACTTGGTCATATAAAGATTTTCCAGCTTTAGCCACAATGCCGCCGCCGATTTCTCCTTGGAAACTTCTCGCAAAACCTTGTCACCCAAGCTAAGAATCAAGAGACGGTGAGCCTTGTCGAGGATGTCCTTTTTCTCCCTTTCCGTGAGCGTAATCTACAGATTCTTTTCTCCACATAGAGCCTCCTCAAGACCCTACTGAACAAGTAATGCTCGCATCTTCATTCACCAAAGGGCAAAATCGTTCTTGCCTGTAAACTTTTCAATCTCGAACTTGGACATTCTTCTCTTTAATTCGGCTCTGATACCAGATTGTTGAGTTTCCTCTGCACTCGGCAGATTCGTGAGCCAACAGAAGGAATAAGAAACAGATTGAAAGAAGAATAAGAAAAACTTAATACACCAAGAATGAACTTTGCATTGATTTCTCCTTGAACTGAACAATACAACCCTCTCAAGTTCTTCTATCACTCTCCCCTTGAGATATCCCTCAATTCTTCCCAATACAAAGCTTTTGGAACTGATGAGGACATCGTTAGCACAAGCAAGAGCACGTGGGAGACTTTTTCAGATCCAATTCAAGTTCCCATTGGTCCGGTTACGAGAGCTCGTGCGAAGAAGTTCAAAGAAACGCTTATTGGGCTGATTCAAGCAACTTGGGCTCAAGCCATTGCATGGAGGCCCATTGAGGGAATTGCATGCGAAAATCAGACCAATAAATGCGTGATTCAAGCTATAGAAGGGATTGAGTAATTTCCATTTCAGTTACTTTCCCATTTTGAGGCGACACATGGCGAGAAGAATTAGTTTTGACTTTTTAATGTCTAGTTTCCTTTTTTCCGTTTCTGGTATTTCTATTATTGTAAGGCTTTTAAGCCATTAAGGGAACTTTCCTTATTTAGTCTAGATTTGACTTTTGTTAAATGAGTTTCCCGAAATTTCCATGGGAATTAGGGGCTGAAAATTCGCATAGGAACCCCTATATAATTGTAACGAATTTCAATCAATTGAGGAAAGTAATAACATATAATTTTGAGGTTTAATTCTCTTTAGTTCCTAAACGAACTATTCGAACTTATCGGAAATTTCCGTGGCGTTCATAGACTTATCAATCAGTCCATCCATAGCTGATTGTGGCGTCCTCACTTACCAAGACTTATCAATCAGTCCCTCCATAGCTGATTGTGGCGTCCGCACATACCAAGGTTCGTGCTTCTTGTTGGGCATCGGGTCGCGGTTCCATCCAAAACCGGTTAGAAATTTGATCTTGGAAACCAACTTCGGTTAGGGTCGCGTCAGCTCTTGGCGTGGTTCGTATCATTTGGTATCAGACTCCCCTACCTCTCTTTTTAGTTCTTCTCTGTTCACCAAATTAACAAAGTATTAATTCTTTCATTTATACCTAAACCGACTAAAACAGAAAACAAAAGAAATGAATTCTTGATCCTATACACGTAGGTCCACCAGACTTCACAGCATTGACTCACTCAGGTTGCTCCACATCATCAATCCAAATAACAACCATTAACTAACACCAACTTTGAATAAAGATACAATTCAAGTTTACACAACTATAGTCTTTATACCTAAAGAATATAAAAATAAAGCTTCATATGAAGCGGCTTATGACCCAATCACAAAGTTAGCACGCAAATTAACCTTACATTGGGGGTATTTTATCCAGTATTATAGACTTCATTTACGCATTTTCAGTTGTCCTAAATCTACCCTTTTGGCCGAACCCCGGGGAATGTAATTTCTCTAAAGACTACTATAAATCTTGTGTGTGCTTGTTCAGTTGTTTGATTGTTCCTTCGATGTTATTGCTATGAGCAGTTAACACTTAGGTGTCTAATTCTTAATAACAACGAAAGGCCCTTTTGTTGAGCTTCGAAAAGAGATCAATTCTGCGAACGGTTTATCCTAAAGTGCAAATGTAACGAAACACGATTCAACGAAGATTGAGAGGCAAACAAGTTCAACATCCCAGAACAAGAAAACGTGTCCACAATGGGAATGAGTCAAAGAAAAGATTGATGAAGATTTAACGTGACCTGATCGCCCAACTTGACCACAACGTAAGGATCACTGCTCTTGAAATCTCGGATCGCCAGTGTTTTCCCTTTCACCACTTCAACTTTTAGCAGCCCCAGTTGCTCCCCCATAATCTGCTTCATAAATATGCCTTTAATTCAACTATTTAATTAATACATAAAAGTTAAGAAAACCCAAAATTATGCCAACCAAAATTTGCAGAAAAATGAAGTCCATCCTCTCAAAAGAAGAACTAAAACTCGAAACAACATTGAATTGTTGATAGATACATAAAAATAAGTCAAGACATTGACCTAGTTAAAATATTACCCTAAATAATACTCACAAACAAAGCATGAAACTTAAAACAAGTATCCTAATCACCATATTAATACAAAAAATAAAAATAAAAATAAAAAAATAAAAAACTTAGATATACTTCATCCGTATGCACACATCTATCCATATGTATGTATAGAGAGAGAGACAGAGAAACAACTTATCTACAACAAAAACAAAAACCAAACAAAACAAAACAACGATAGAGAGAGAAGCAGGTGTTTAGCAACTCAAGCTCCACCATTTCCGGCTTATACTCCAAACAAGATCTAGGCCATACGCACTAAAAATAATATGTAAAAAACAACGGATTTAACGAAACCAGACCCTGCATTCACCAACTCCCTCTTATCAACTGAAAGAAAGCAAACCCAACAAAAAGAAGACATTAAACAAAATATTTTTCTTTCAGCCCCAGCAAAAGATCTATTTTTGGAAGCAAACACAAATGAAAAAATAGAAAAGGGTTTGAAAACAGAGGGATGGTTGTAAAATAAACACATACAGACTACAAGTTATGGAGGTCTCGCGGCCTCGCCTGAGCTAATGGTTTGATGCAAAAAGATTTTTTTGACGGCGGAAACTTGAGTCCAGTTCGACTACCGGAAAGTGGAGGTCTTTAAGCATACTAATTTTCGTGGAATTCGTACGTAAGTGAATAAGTGCAACTGGCACCTGCCGGTCGGGACCAACACGGTCTTTGACAAGACCACAGTTACGTCCCACTCTCAAGTTTTCGATCTCGGTGCGTTCCAAACTGACTCTTGACTGCTTTGCCAATCTGTGCACCTGTCCTTTCATTTTCCTACTATCTTTATCTTATCCTTTCTTTCTTTTTAATTTTTTTTAAGACTTTTTAATATCGGCAACTATGTGTTGATGTTAAATCTCGTTTTTTTTTATAAATTAAATGGTAAAAAATAAATACCTATTTTGGGGGTTTTTTCGGTTTCAATAGAGAAATTGCTTTTTCTTTTTTTTGTTTGTTATCAAAAATTCTTGCAAAAATTATAGAAAATATCACCTTTTTAAAATTATTTATAATAAATAAAATTTTAAAAATATTTAAAATAAATGTCAAATTTATGTTATAAATAATTTTCTTTTATTTATAGTATAAATAATTTTTATCTACATAATAAATAAATTTATGTTGCAAATAATATATTTATCTTTTTGTTTATAATTTAAATATTTTTAATTTTATAAATAAATACGTTGTAAATTTTATATTTACTTGAAAAAAAATTTTAAAGTTTGTTATTTACTTTAAAAAATTTAAAATCTGACTCCTTGGTCCTCCCAAATCGTTGTTTGGTGTTCAAACGTAAAACGAATCTGTTTTACGACACGACAATTGGCTGGTAGCTGAAAAGTACAAAGACCACTTTGATGCCATAATTGTAGCCGCGTGGAATTGCAAGCAATTAGAATAATGAGAAACGAGGAAAAAGGGCAAAAGAAAACAATATGTGTGTGTGTATGACCGGTGACCATTGGGAACTGAATACATCAGGCTATGGGACCCTAGTAAGGTCCATTCCAAATGTGAAAAGTCTCTGGCTAAAGCTAAGAAGTAAGATCCAAGTGGCTTTAGAATTAACAAATCTTGCCATGGTTGATGACAAATACTTAAATGATTATTTTAATTTATATCGCGTTGTAACAGGTGCCCAATTCCAAATATTCATCTGTGACACAGATGACCTTGTCTAATGGACCATTTAATCAAAGATATGAAAGTAGATGATCAAACTTCTCAATTTGTATCTTGACCCGGTCGACCACCAAATTTAATTTTTGGGTAACCTTTATTCCACAATTCTCCTGAATTGATGGTTGTTGAGAAGTCATCCTGTTACATATCAATTATTCTTTGCCCATTTCCTGATGTTCTATCAACAAAACAGCAACCAATGAATTTCTATTCAATTCAAAGCCTTCTGAAAACAAAAACAAAACAAAGCAAAAGGCAAAAAAACGCTACGTGTGCTTGGCACAAAGTATGATAGAATTCCACATTGCCGACACCACTCTGCTATTAATCATTCTACATTGAGTGAAAGAAGCATATGCAATGCATAGCATAGATACAGCAACCAATAGAAGAAAGGAGGCAAAAGTATCAAGTATCAAGCTTGATGGATGTTAGAATTCAATCATGAATAAACAACATATAATTAACTTTCCCCACGTATAGCTGTACATTGTAGGCGATGGATTTATCGGTTATAAGAAGATTCACTAGGGTATGTCAAAACCTACCATCTACCACTAGTCATGTCCCGACATTGTTACTCGCACTAATACGTGCCTACCTAAAACGTGGGACTGTCTACTGTTATTTTTACAATCTACATGGGGCCTCCGGGGGAGTAAACTGCTTGGTATGTTTATTCTTGTTTTCGGGTAGTCGAACAACATTCACGTTCCTCAAATCTCCAAGCCAAACAACGAACTCAACAGGTACTGAAATCTGCCACAATACTACCAACTTTGTAAAGTTGATTTTGTTCGGCGGAAGAACTGCTTTACCACGCACACTGTGAGCCTTTCTTTCCCACTCGATGCTTCCATTTGCTCTGCATTTAGGAAAAACATCAGAAAGAAGAAAAAAGAAAATAAAGGCGACTATATTGCAGCATAAAATACTTGTATGTTTGCTGCAAGGCTGGAGACACGTACCAAAGGCTCATCATCAGAAATTTCAGCATTCCTAGCAACAGACTCTTTCTGGGCTTTCTCCAGTTTTAAGGGATTACTCCCAACATCATCTGTTTCTTGGTTATCTTCAGAACCTGATTTCTCTTTCTCTTCAGCCTGTTCTCCACGAATATCTTCAGAATCCGATTTATCTTCGTCTTGAACCTGTTCTTCTTGAATATCCTCAACATCAGAGTTGTCTTCTTTGTTAGCCAGATCACCTTGAATATCTTCAGAATCTGGGTTGTCTTCCTCTTTGGCCTGCTCACCTTGAATACCTTTAGAGTCTGCTTTCTCTTCTCCTGTAGCCTGCTCCCCTGAGGCTTCATTAGATTCATCATCGTGATCCTCTTCTAAATGTTGCTTCTCTTCACTTTTCCAAGCAACTTGTGGGCTTCTCTCCACTCCTTCATCAGGTCTCACCCCAGTATCAGGTTTCTCTTCATCGGGCTCCTCCATAATATCATTGCTTTCCTCCTTGTCAGCCAACTGTTTTCTCTTGGACACCGACTTCGCTTCGTTGTCAGATTCCCCCTCATCTGTTGAGTTCTCATCCATTTTCTCATCATGCTCCCCGTCTAAACTACCTGGAAAAAATAAAGAAAACTGTTACGAAAATGGAAATAAATATCCATGCTCCGCATAGCGGTCGGTCAAGTTTCATGCAGCAGAACATCCTATTAGACTTGAGCAGACCTTGATGATCAAATGCACCACATATAATTGTTGAGACACTTACCTGAGTTCATTTCATCAACTTTTGATTTCATGGTGGGCTCAAGATCCGATACATCTGAATCCTCTTTTTCCTCCGATTCATATTTATTACTTTTGGATGCGCCCTTTCTTCCCAAGTTGACTTTTTTCGGTGTTCTTTTCCTTTTATCTCTAAAAAATCAAAGATCACTCTATAAGCAGAAAATGTGAGAAGCAAAACCATAGAGCAGTACCAGAGTTAACTTATTACTCACGTCTTAATTGCTTTCCTTTTCTGTCCCAAGCTGCCAAAATTTTTAGTTTTACCAGGTGATCTGCAAAACATTCGAGTGAGAAAGAAAGAAGGCATGTATGGAAAAATAACATCAGTAGTTTCTCTACAATCAGCACCTACTAGAATCATCACCGTGAAACCAGTATGTGCAGAGAGGCACAGAAAGCAGATCTCTAAAACAGTTGTACTAAATATTGAAGAAATGTACATCATGCATTAGAAAGAAAAACTTACATATCTTTTGCAGGGGAACTCTTTGATGAATTCACTTTCTGTAGATTAAGAAAGGTAGGAGGGTCAATGTTAAGTCATGATCCATGGCTCTAACCAAAGAAAAAAAGGAAAAAAAAGAAAGATAGAAAAGTGGAAACTGTTCCACGGGAAGGTGGCGAAGAGAATCTTAGACCTTTGTAGGCTTGCGACTATTGTCAATAAGCTCCCATCGCTCTTTTTCCAGACGAAGTACTTCAACATCTCCATCGTCATATAACACCTTCAACAAAACATTGAAGTCCAGAAACTAATTTAGAAAACTCTCAAAAAATAAAAATTCGGAATCACTTCATCTAAGCAAAGAGAGATGTGAGAGGCTAAAACGTGAAACTTACCACATGCTTCCTTTTCATGGTGTCATATGACTTCACCGTGCCTTCATAAAATCTGTAGATTTTTAGCAACAAAATTAAATTAATATTTGGTGTTTCAATTTCTAATATACGATTAATTATGAAATAAAACAAATCAAAGATTAGGTTTTAATTATTAACATCAGTTAGTTATTAAACAAATCAAAACTTTTCACTGAAAAATAAGATTATTGATACTTGCATATGTTAGATGGAAGAGAGAGAGGTTCAGAAAATTTTATTTCATCTGTTGGACGGTTGGTATAATCCTAAATTAACAGTTTCAATGTTTTAGCTTTTATTTTTATACCAGTTTACCAAAGAAAAAAAAAATTTCTGTCGTTCTTTTTTCCCCATTCATTATAAGCGAACTTACTGCTTATCCATAGGCCACCAAACTTTTATTCTGCAGCCAATCAAGTCTTCAATATCTTTTCCACTATCTTTAAATTTGCACTGTGGATGAGAAAAAAAAATCAGGTTAAAGGATGCTAGTTTAAAATGAGATTCTAAATAATTATTAAGAGTAACCAAGAGACCTTTTTTTTGGCCTGCTAAAGAGCAACCAATAGACTTATGCAAGAAACAATAAGAACATTACTATACATGTAGGTACATATACAGCCTACATATGCACACACGTGATTTATGTGTATAGTCAGGAAGATAGAAGAAGGCACCCACTTAAGATGGATGACAACTGCCATCATGGTTTTGCACAATACATGCATTATGCAGCTTAAAATGCTAAATCTGAAAGTAGTATTTTCATCAGTGGCAAATCAACATACATTTACGAGACAACTAATATTGCTTAAGAAAGATGTATACCATCGCCAAACCCGAAACGCTTTTTCTTTTCCGTTTCTTCGCGGATCCCACAGAAACCTGGGTATCATTATCTGCATCAATCTTGCCAGTTTCCGTTTTCACGTTTGGTTTCTGCAAGGGTAAGAGAAGAGCAATTGATATCTACTACAAACAAAAAGCATAAAACCGGGTAGCATACAAATCAAAAAAAGACATTAATTAGCAGAGGAGCCCACCTCTTGGTCACTGGCCTCTTCAACTTCATCTTCCTCGTCATTACGATTCCGATCCAAACCTTTCCCTTTGCTTTTCGATGATGAGGTAGCATTCTTTTGAAAACGTGGTGTAAACAAATCCGACTTGTTGCTCCCAGCAAGCTTTCTCTGCATAGGCATTTTATAATGAAGATCAGGAAAAATCTCAGGTTCCATATCAATATATTGAACTGTGTAAGCTCTTACTTGAGGTAAATCATCCCCAGCATCTGCCAATAGCGCTTTAGAAGTACTACTTGGTACTCTTTGACCGGACATTGACCTTTTCCGTTTCGGAACTGAAACAGAAGTCTCATCACCAGCTTTTCTTTTTTCACCTTTTTGGTGCTTTAGATCAAGTCTTGATTTCTTACTCGGGGAATGTTCATGACCATTACTTGATGCAAACTTACTAGATTTCCCCAAGTTATCCAAATTTATTTCTCTGACCATTTTTAAGATATCAACATCATTTTCAGCCGTTCCTGTTTCAGCCGATGTAAGCTTGTCCTTTTTTGACTTTTTGCCCCTGGCGCTATAAGATCTTATGGGCTTGACCATTTTCCCCAGAGGAACTTCATTTCCATCCGTTTTTTCACTTTGTTTAAAAACCCCATCTTCCGCCATTTCTGAGTCAAGCTGTTGTAAAACCAGAAATGGAACAAAAAGAAAAGTAAAGAAGGAAATAAGAAAAGAGCCACAAGTTAATCAATCATGGAAAACAGATTGTAAATAAGACATTATAATGAATCAAGACGTTGTTAGGCAGCATAACATACTATCTCTCTAGTTTCAAGCTTGAGCGATTCGAAGTGTGTCAGAGCACTGTCATCAGCCAGCCACGTTTGCCCTTCAGCCTACCATAGACATCCAATTCATTAATCCAAATCTAATTTCATCATGGAGCAGCAGAAAGTTCAATAAACACTAAATCACTAAGCAAAAAGCTATACATGCACAGCCATGTCAAAATTATATCTCGGTACGCTATAACTAACCACAGACTCATCCCCTTCTTTCTCCTCGTATGGTTTGTACATCATGGGAGGTAAGGGAACCGACGCAGTCGACCCTTGAACTTGAGACTCTTTTGGAGCTAAGCGCTTAATAATTGACAACCCAAGGTCACACATAGCATGTGAATTCTGAAAAATTCAACATAACACACATAAGCCTGAGTTTTGTTCTCTTATCTGCAAATCTGCCTTTTTTTGCTTTTGGCTTTTTTTCCCTTAAGTCACAATCAATATGAAGAGGGATAATTTAGCACCAACCTTTGACTTCGCTGCATCAACTATGTCTTCAGATTGTTTGATACTCTGAAAGATGGACATTACTGGAAAAATGGTTTCTTTTAACACGTTGCTACTAGCTTCTGATTTAGCATCTTCATCTCTATGCACCATCATAGAAAGAATCAAGTACAATTGCCTGAAATTTTCAGAAAGAACTGGTTGCTTCAAGAAAAATAATGCAAATATCAAAAGTATATGCAGTAACTCGCCCTAAATTTGTAAACAGAGGTGAGGTCCTAAGATTTATGTCCCTACCGTATCTCTAATTGGTTACTTTCTGGTCAGATATCAGTTGCATGGAATAACAAAAATAAATAAATAAATAAAGCATCGAAAAGGAGAGAGTTCTAAGTATAAGTAACATGAAAAATCTAAAATCTTACATTAGCATACGTTGGACAACATAAACACCAAGCAAAATATTAGTTCTCTCTTCATCTTGCCCAATCACATTTTCACATCCACAGGGCACGGAAGACACCACATGAAATATGTTCAAAAAAACATTTAAGAAAAAAAGAAAGAAAGGAACATGATGTACCGGTATATTACTTCAAAAGCTTGGACATCCTTGCATTCATCAACGTCGGGGCATGAATGATGAGCAAGAAAGTGGACCAAGAATGGCAAAATGTATTCAGGATAAGCTGTCAAGGAATTTGCATCACTTTGAACAGAGAGTTGCCGTGCCCTTGTCTGTTGATACAGCTGAATAATATCAGCTAGGTTCTGTTTCTCCTGTCATTTCGGTCAGGAATAAAAATTGTGTCATAAGGGTACATGCATGGGTAAATGACTTTGAACCAAAAAATTATTGAACAAATACCTCTTGAAAATCGGATGGCTCGGATCCAAAAATATTAAACAAAAAAGCACATGCATATTTTCCATCCAAAAGCCGATCCCTTATGTAGTGATGGACTTTGCCCAGAAATTCTCTCTTAGCTTCAGGGAAACTAATCTACAAAACCCCAAAATAATGGTTAAGCGCTTGTAACCAGCTTGTTAATTGCGAGAAGATGACAGGGAAGTAGCTATTTAAAAATATGAAAAAATAAAATAACTAAACTGTAAACACTACAAAGAAAAATCATTAGGGACCCCACCTCTGATGTCCTCAAGGTTAAGTAGAAGATGTCAAGAGGTATTTTATCGTCCCAGATCTTTGACAGACGAATAACTGCCTTCGCAGAAGCTAGCCGCAAATGGGCCTTGTCAACTGAACTGCAAATGGCAAAAATTTGTACACAAAGTTTCAAGCTACAAACTACAAGCAATAATTTTGAACAAAATTAATAAATCAAATAAAAAATAACGTATTTCATTGCAATATTACCTTGATTCTATATCTTTTGAAATTTCTCCAAATGAAAGTATGTTCCTGAGAATTTCTAGAAGACCATTAATATTAGGATGAACATTCGCATCTTTGACAGGCAAGTAGCTTTTGACCAATGTCTTAATCCCAAATATCTGCCACCGAAAAAAAAGGAAAGAAAATATTAAGGTCTAACACAACACAAGGACTCGTTAAAATAAAGCCTAAAAATAGACGTCAAACCACATCAGCATAAATGTTCCCAGATCTTATTTGATCTTTTTATTATGTCCAGACAAATAAAACAGCCAAAGCAAAACCCTCCCAAAAGTTATCAACCTTTAACAAACAAACTTCACTTCTTTCATCCCAAGAAGTCTTCTTTCCACCTTCTTCTCTCTGCAAGAATACAATGGGAACGGATTAGAACTAGTCAAAATAAAATCATAAATGAGAGAGATATCATGCCAATGAATTTAGGCAGACATACGTCATTGCACTTCAAGATCTTATTTATTATGAAGTCTTCAACTTCACTCTCTCTGGTTTCATAAACGGGCATTGCAGTCTGTGCTATACAACCCAGTGATTGTAGGACAGCAGGCAAATGTGTCTTCTCCTCCAACATATCCACAAGCCGCTGCAAATTGAGAAACGTCATGTTTTGTTAGGTGCCTACCATGGGTAAAGAAATTCTACAGAATTGGAGAATTCCACCATGACTCGTGTGATAACAATATAGAAGAACCTTGTAAAGAACAGAAAGTGATTTAAGTCCATCATCCTTTGTTATTGCTGCAAGGGCATGCACGGCATACTTTGCCTGCCTTCGACTGCCTTCTAAACATACTCTCTCCAACATAAGGTCTATGGAACTGTAAGCAAACAACAATACATAAGCACTTACACTAGCAAATTACTCATGATTAAACAATACCACAAATCAGACCTTGTTGAAACAGCTAGTTGTTCTCGAATGGTACCACCAGCCTTTGCTAAAACATGCAAAACACCTTCTTTTATAATTTCATCGCCGTCTTTAAGAAAATTTATGAGTTCTTCTTCCGCCCCACTTAGTAGCATTGGGCTGAAGCGTGCAAGAATCTGAAAATTAGTCAATACAAGATTAAATCTACTTTTGAGAAAAAGGGTAAGATCTAAACTTTACATCTATGAAGCAGTAAACTCATTCTAAGGCCAGAGGAGATGGGGGGAGGAGCATGTTGAAACACCAAATGGGATCGAGCTTTAGAATGTATTTAACCCACAAAATGCAATAATTTTTTTGAACAAGAAACATAATTTATTGAACTGAGAAAAGGACCTAACTAGATCTGAAAAGGTCGGGCTACCAAACTCCTTGTCCCTATAGACCCACGAGGAGACCCAAAATTTGATCCTATCCCATAAGACAAAACTATCTTCCTCTATCTCGTTGGAAATTCTATTGTTTCTTTCTAACCAAATTCCCCAAAGACAAGCTAACAAAGCATTCTTCCAAAGGATTCTTCCTCTGGGAGAAAAGGAAATTGGAGAGGGTATGTGAAGAATGTCCCTGCAGTCCATGGGAGGAACCCACACAAACTCAAATTCTTGTAAGAATCTAAACCAAATTCGCTGAGAGAAGGGGCAGTGGAGGAACAAATGATTCGTTGTTTCTTCGCTACACCTGCATAAAACACACCATCCTAGAGAAATTGTGAGGTAACAATCCCTGCGCTGCAATAAGACGTGAGTGTTCAGTTTATCCAAAGCCAATAGCCAGCAAAAGACTTTAACTTTGGTAGGAACCCCGGGTTTCCAAATAGCATTGAAGAAGGGAAAATTTGGAGATTGGGTGTCACACAGGCAAGAGAAAAAAGATCTCACTGAAAATAAACCGTTTGAATCAGTCCTCCAAGTCCTCACATCAGATACCCCATTTCTAATTGAAATCCTCTCCAAAATAGAGATCAACCCAAAGGATTCATTTCTAATTGGGTGTCACAAATTGCAATAATTTTCCACCCCTTCGTAGGAAACCATTATAGGCAAGCACACAAGAAGACGGCACATAGTTGTTGATCTGAAACCGAGAAAATGCATGATACAAAAAACATACATAGAGAAAAAACAAAGTACACAACCAATTGCAAGCAAAAGGAAGTGCAAAAGATAGAGACTAGAACACTACACCAAGCTTCTTTATGCTCTTGTGGTAGATGAAAAGAGATGCAAAACCGATGTGCTCTTACCACAAGTATATTCATGCATGATGAAGTATACAGTGAATTTTCAATGGATTTTTGAGCAGCAACCTCCAGAAGAAGTTCCTTCACATGCTCCTTGTTGAAAAGTAAATAAGAACTCTTCAAAGAGAGAGTGCTAAGAAAATCGTACAACCGGTGCTTCTCACCAAGAATCTTAAGCAAATCATCCTGCAAAAAAAGATTGAAAAACTCGTAGGGCAACAACTTTTTATCTTGTAGTGAATGTAAGGCAGGCACGAAAAAGCTAGGTTACGAGGATCAAAACAGGAATGTAATCCCCCGTTTTCAATTTCAAAAAATCTGGTAAAGGGAGCAATCTAAACCGCCATATTCACCACTTGAATATAATTCTCCCTAAGATGTTGTACCATTAATCATTCTTACCCGGGAAGTACAAGCTTGATGGAAGCTAGTATTTGGATCCACAAGACCCGTGAGAATCTTCCAGATGTTAGCATCTTTCAACTGATCAAGAATCTGAAAATTCTCTTCAGCTTTTATTGGGTCAGCAAATGATCGTGACATCATACGGAAGCAATAAAGAACTTTTTTTTGGATCTCCGGAGCATCACCGTCCTGCATTTGAATGAGAATCAAAAACTTTCCTTTTCATAGCGTTTCTAACAGTCCAGATTTTTCTAATATCTAACATTTTCGAACCTGATACATCTGCCTGAGAGACAGATACCTCTGCAGCTCTTGCTGTAACCTGCAACCCAAGAAGAAACCTCCTGAAAATCAGTTTATAATTCATCAAAGACCACAAGTGAAAGTCCTAAGTCTGATCAAAAGTTGCAGCCTGGCGAGGAAAGAATTTACATGATACCTTTGCTTCTGCTCCAGAATCTTCTCAAGAGCCTTTACCTCAACTTTATCAAATCCTGAGAAGACTCTTACCCAATGTTGAAGTTTATCTTTGATTGAAAATTCAGTTGGGAACAGCAATCCACAAAGAACAGATTCAATTGTATCAGATCTGCATAATGAAGTATTCAAAACATGAAAATCATTCAGAACTTAAATAGGGAAGATGAAAAATTCGGAGTCTTCTGGACATACAACTTAGCCATGGATCAGCTAAAGCTTCACAATTAATTAAATTCCCCAGCAAAAAAGAAGCCTTCACCACCCAGCTTTCTTTCTTGCTGGTGTTAATGTCCCATAAAAAAGCAACAAAAAGAAAATGATATTTGAAGGCCTACTAATATTGGTAATATGGACTGCACAAACTTGAAGGTCTTACCTGAAATCTTTATCGTAGAAACATCTCAAAATCTTTCCAAGAATCCAATCAAATTCATTATTCTTGATTGATCTGTCGGCACACTTCATGCAATAGACCCTGTATATTTCAGCTAACCTCTCCATTGTATATCTTTTAACAAGTAGCTGAAGATGTGGATGGCCAGAAAAATAAGTAAGATTGATAGCCGTCAGCAGATGGGCAAAATCAAATTAGAAAAACAGCACGTTAAATATTTACTGATTTGTCGCGAAGACGTTCAGCAACAAGTTTCACTGTTTCCAATGGAATAGAACTCAAATCATGGCATGCCACATCGCAAATAACAGCAACAACTTGCTTTCTTACTTTTTCATCGAAGTCCAGCAGCCGGTCACAGAGTGCAGCTATAAAATTTTAGACAAATACATTTAGAATAGAGCAATACACAAATAGATCTGTACAACATTAAAGGCACTTACAAATAATTTGGGGAACTTCAGCTTTGGAAGCATTTGACAACAGACAGCTCTTCACATGTTCAAGGACCGACATCCTAACAGTTACAACTCTATCAGTCAACCTCTTCAAAAACTCAGAAAAGATTGGCTGAAAGGCCTCAGAAATAGTGGAGCCCGGTAAAGCAAATAGGTCACCAACTAAGCCAACTGCCTTGAGACGAGTATCTAGCTGGTCAGACTGCAAACATTGAAAGTCCTAGCTGAGAAATATTCACTAAAACCTCACAAATCTTTAGAGATTGACATACAAACATGATTTAGCGTTTGATGAATCTTTAAGAAGGTAGTATACCACACATTCAGAAATAGACATCAGCCTGAAGATAAAATGTTTAAAAGAAGAGGTAAAATTACCATATTTCGAATCAGGATATAAGCAATTTGCTGTCTTGTTGCCACTAAACACAAATTCGAGCAAATAGACAGCAAAGGAAAGGGAACAAAAATCACGTTTAAAGAAAATTTGATTTAACAGAACTATGATCCTCAAGTAATCAGCAGAAACAACTTCATGTCAGGAAACAGATAATGCCACATGTAGAAAGGGGGAAAAAACAATATATAAACCATGAAACAGTATTTACCAGTAGTTCTCCCGTTACGTATGGTGCAACACCCGTTATAATCTGGGGAGCACAACGATATACATCGTAAATCACTTCATGGTAATCAATCTGGTACTTTATCGACTTGCTATCTCCTGACATTGACGTTATAAGGAACTGCTTGATACCAGCTTCAAGTTTTCCTGCACATTGTTCTATAACATTCATAGCAAGCCTCCTTGCAGCCATACTAACATCCTGGAATTGAAATTTCACAAAGTCAATTGAAAAATAACATGAGAAGAGGGGTAACTCAGTGGGTAACTGTAAAATATAAATAGTGCACCTATATCAAAAACGAAGATAGAAAGAGATCCTCACACTTTTATAACGACCCAATACAGATAACAAAATAAATAAGAGATCCTCTCGTATTTCCTCGCTGTCCTCTAAAAGAACGATCATGATGGCTTGCATTGACGAAAGAACGCTTTCCGGATGATCATCACTGCATGTCCCAGAAAATTTTACAGTTTATTAACCAACCAAGCAGACGTAGATAAATGTATGAAAGAGAACACCACTCATACACACACCAATCGCCAAACTGATTAGGGAAGAAGTAACTTCATGTATTATACACTAGATAAAGCCAGCCAGAATGATATTATAACCAAAGAGATACCAGAATGATATTATAACCAAAGAGATAGAGCTTCCATTTTGACAGTTCCTGTTTCCTATATCAACGTTTTCTACAAGCTTTTTACTCTTACATTTTACTTAAGTAGATAAATCCTAAGTGATTTTCTTGTTAAGATTCTAAAATCCAACAAAAACAAATTGAACAAGCATCTGATTCACAAAATACTTGGAAAAGGAAAAAAAAACAAATGGAGAAATGTGGGTGGATGGCCTTTTCAAATCCTACATTATGTGAATGTCCCTAGATTTGCTGAATTAAATAAAATGTCCATTTACAAAAAAAAAAAAAAAGGGAGACTTTCACAAATTGATGTCTCCATGGACACGAATTTCACCAACTCATCTAAAGAACCTAAATGAAACCTCAAAACAATCATCTCTCTATTGACGAACTATACTTTAACTGACTAAAATCAAACGTCCAAACCACTTATAGGCCGTTTGGAAGAACAGTTGAAACCAACAGTTTTAGTCTAAGAACCGTAGCATGTGAGCGTTTTATACTGTGACAACTTTTTGCTTTTACTGTAGCATGCGAGCGCTTTATACTGTTCATAATTGTAACTGATGGTTCCAACCGTTCTTTCAAACGGCCCATAAAAAACCATGATTATGAGCAATGGTGTCAACTATCAAGACTTTATATGAAGTATCGTTATAATTTGATAGTGGAAAAAAGTATAACCATCCAAGACCTACAGGGCTTTAGACCAGACATTTTGCAGAAATAAGTAACAAATTACCATCAAGACAAGTACATATTCCTGGTATATTCCAAAATGTATTGAATTGAAGAGAAGAAGAACAAAACAAACCTGGCAACAGCAAGAAACGTGCTGAACATTTCATTCACCAGATCATCACATTCAAGATCCAACATTACAACACAAGATCTATACTTCGCAAGAGTCTCCAAAATGACAACCCTCCTACCAAATGATGGACCGCTTGTGTCACGTAATCCATCAAAAGTGCCAACAATCAAGTGAAAGATATCCTGCAAACAGATCCAACCCAAGTTATGTGGAAAATTTCAGAACCTTATGGATGAAAAGAAAAAAGAACGACCATATCCATTAATCAGTCCACTTTTGTCTAAGCAATGCACCTTTAGAACATCGTCACTGTAAGGAGCCTCAGGTGCAGTAATCCGTGTAATCTCACATACACATGTTGCAACTAAAAGCTTAACATCCCTATCTTGATGCTTCAGCAGTTCTGGCTTCACAACTCCATCAAGGAAAGGCTGCATTGACTCTAACATAGATGCAGATGGCGACTGGTCCAGCTCAGAAAGACATGTTGCAGCTTGCTGCAATTGGAAAAGTTAAGCCAAAAATATTACCAAGTAGCCAAAAGTTAGCCAAGATCTTAACTTTACAGGGAACATACGTATATTTTCTTTTATAAGGATTGAGAAAATAAACATGTTTTATGGACCAGATTTAGGCATTATCTACGTTTATTTCTTGAAAGTTCTAGGACATCCAAATTAGAACCCTCACACAAATCACAGCTAACTTGCTTAGCGCAGATTAGTAAACTGGTTTCTGGAAACAATACAACGCAAAAAAGGGCTCTTTTTTTTTTGGTCATTTTCCAGCTTCTTCGGCATGCAGACAAAATATTAGCTTATGAAAAAGCAAACCAACCCTAAAGCAACAGAAATCAAAATTCGAAACTTAAAAAAGATAAAATCATCGGGAAAAACGACTGACGTGATTCAATAACCAAAATGAAAAAAAGACAATCTTTTGGACAGTGCCGTAATATAATCCCAGCTCAGCATAAATCTCCCAAGTAACATCAAGTTTTACAAAATCGAAATCCCTAATTAGGCAAATTGAACTTGCTAAATACTCCCACCTATCTTTGGAAATCAAAATTGAATATGAAACGTAAATCTCAGCAAAATTTTCAACCTTTAACTCCAAAAGAAAAGAAACGCTCGTCAGCTAAACCCTAATTCAACTATTTCGCTTACTTACTGGAGCTGAGAAATTTGTCTCCGGGGGAAAATTTGAAGAGGCGAAGAAAGCTAAGGGACGAAAAATTAGCTCAAAAAACTCATTACTTTCCAAGGAATTCGTTCGAGTACTGAAAATTGAATTTTGACGGAAACCAAACAGAAGCTAACTGAAATAACTACCCGAACCAGAGCGTGAAATTCTCGGCCAAAAAAAGAAACAAATTTTGAAAATTGATTCAGAAATAGCTCAAAGAGGTGTCTAAAGTTGAGAATTTGAGAAAAATGGCGAACCTTTAAGACCTTGACGAGCGCGTCTTTGGTGGAAGGAAGGTTCTCGAGCTTTGATCCCACCTCCTTGAGCTGCTGCTCAAGCTTCTGAGACATTTTCTTCGTCGAGCTAACGGCGTCGTTTCAGAGCTCAGGAGCTCTCTCGCTCATCTGGTCGACGAGGGTTGAGGAAGTTTGAAAGTCGCGAGGGATAGAGAGAGAGAGTTTTAGAGAGAGAGAGAGAGCCTGAGTTTTCTCTGTTTTTTTTTTTTTTTTTTTCCTTCTTTCTCTTTGTTTGGGTTTCACTTCTCTTCTCTCTCCGAAAAAGGGCTTTTCGAACAGCAAAACGAAATGAGCTGCAAATGAAGCGAAATTGCACGATTTACCTTTATACTTCGTATGTATGTCTATGTCCCCGAGTCTTCTGCTAGATTTTTAATGCTTTTTTGCTCTGGTGTCCATGTTTTTACTTATAGTTTCAATTCTGCCGGCTTTGTATTTGTGCATTTGGCTTGATGTTTCTATTTCTTTCCATTTAAACCCCCTAGAAAGAGATTTTTCAGTTAACAAATAAAGCACCTAATTTTGAAACTGTTTCCTCTAAATTCTAGGTATCTCGTAGGTACCCTGCTAATTGCTTGGGTTATATACAGTGTTTGTTTCAAAAATTCAAATCACGATGGTTTAAACTTTTTAAGTTTGAGAATGAAAGTTTAAAACTTGAATATGAATTGACATCTAAATGTATAATTGATTTTGAGTTTAAGGGAACAAAATTTAAAATTGTGTTTTGATATAAACTTGAAAAACAAGTTTGAACTATATTAAAAAGTATTATAAAAAATTTAAATTATAGATTAGTAAAATAAATTAAATATAGAATAATAACTTGTTAGAACAAAAACTACTTATATTTATAAGAAGAATAATTTCTTTCAACATATCTGTCATGTGTGAAAGTACGTGAAAAATAATTTCTTTTAATAAAAAGATTTGCTAGGCTTGCTCAAGTTCGTGGCTTGGAATTAAGGGAGGAATGATTTTGAGTTTGACTGGTTTTTCTTGCTTGTAGCTTGAAATCAGAGTTTGAGATTGGGTCCCAACAAAATTGATCTTAAACACATAATTTAAAAGTTAAGCTCAAAATCGTTGAACTCTCTAAATAAACAGGCTTATTGTCACATTATTGGGCTCAAAATTAGCAATTCAAGTTTTGAATAAATACTTTAACAATTCAAGTTTTACGAAAAAAAACACTGTACTAAAATTATGCTCTCAAACAAGCTATCTTTTTTTATATTGTAGTATAATTATCTTAGTTTATTTTCTTGTAATGGAAAAAATTAACAATCATGAATATCCTTATCTGTAATTCCAATGTATTTGTTGATTATGAAACAATCAATATTTTTCTCCTTCGATACACATGATTATCGCCATCCATAAAAAGGGTTTTTTACTTGTCCTAGCTTTCTAAAATTGTTTCTGTTTTAAGAAAATGTTTCAAAGGTTGTTTAAGATTTTGAATGACCTACTAGAAGAGTTTTGGTAATTTACAAGAGATTCAATCCAAAGTCATAAATTGTGGTTTTTTAATAAAGTTCTCTTTTGAAACTTACTCTGTACGTTGAAGTCTCAATGCTATTTTGTAAACTTTATTGTGACGACTTTACTGTTTGTTAGAAAATTTAAATACCATTTTTTTTATTTTCATTAAACTTCGGACAAAATGTAGTTTACACACATATAGTATATATGTGAAACAAATCTTATTGGATTAATGAACTTTGAGCTATATGTCGACACCCTATGCTCTATACTTAACTATATTAAAAAAGTCAATAGGTAATTCTTATTTGCTGACACGCGTCTTCCTATAAGCTTTTTGTTTTTGAACATTTGGTTTAATTTTCTTTTATTCTTTTTCATCTTTTTTATTGGCTTCTCATCTGCTTTTTTTTTTTTTTTTACTTTTATCTATTTTTTTCTTTTTATTCTCTTTCGTTTTTTTTAGTCCTCCCTCCATTTTATTTGCATTATTGATGCTTTAGATCCTCATATAAAAAAATTACAAGAACTTTTTAGATCTTTGTATAAAAAACATACAGAAGATACACGCGCGGGTGCGGGTGCGGGTGCGTGTGCTCATCACTTGTTCTTAATAAATGTGAATATTGAATTTTTTTCTCAAAAGAAATGGCTCATGTTATTGTTAAATAGGATAAGGCTTTTTGGTCTAGATCCTTATGAATTTTACGTGTTTGGCAATTGTCTCCTTAAACTAAAAATTTTGGCAATTAAGTTCCTAAACTTTAAAATTTGTTACATAACAAGTCCAAACAATAACACCATTAAAAATTTAGATGGAAGTGTCATGTGTCCATCACGTGCCTAGGCTAATTCATATCTAACAAATAAAATGGCTCTTAAAGAATAAAACAAAGACTAAACATTTAAAATAAACAAAATAATGAGAAAATCAAGGCAAAAAAATGACATATTGTCGGAGAAGAGAAATTGCAACAAATCCAAGAAATGAATCCAAATCCAATACAAACGAATCACAACAAATCCAACACAAAATATGCAATCGAACACGAAATTAGCAATCAACTACAAACTATCATGGCTTCTAACTGCACCGTCATTGGAAAAGACAAAAAGCATGTTTGGTTCGAGTATTTGAATATAGTATTTGAATAAAAATTTAAATTTTTATGAGAAAAAATATTGTAGCAAAATGATTCGAACCATGATTTGAACCACGAAACAAACGCACTCAAAGATTTCTAGATCGAGATAGAGATTGGGTCGTCATCATTTGGGTGTGAGGTTCGAGGTTAAATCGGAGGGAAGAAAATGTTTTGAAAGGGGGTTTATGGAAAGACAAAGAAGATGAGCGAAGGTTGGAGCGCCGTTGCGTGATGGAGGGAGAGATTGACGGCGTTGGGTGGCAGAGGTTAGGGTATCGGCCAACACAGTCATGAGGTGACCTCCTGGACAAGATCTAGTAAAATACTTTTTGGAGCCTCTTCATTGTAGTCTCCATCAGAACATCTGACCCGCCGTTGCATGGAAGAGACGGAAGAGAGAAGAACCATAACATCATCAAAATCCCGTTTCTCAATGAGTGACGAGCATACTTGACGTTCTAGCCCATTAGTGAAGAAGGAGAGAACTCATCAATGAAAGAAATCTAGACCTGAACAATTGCTAAAGTAAGACTTGTTGTTGGGGACGGCGAAGAAGATAGACGAGGGTGGGTTCTTTTACTTTGTTTTTTATGCTTTAGTTTTCTTTTTTTTTTAAGCTATTTTCTTCATTAAATATGAATTTGACCCTTATAACCTGGGCACTTGAAGGGCACAAGACACTTCCGTCCAAATTTTTGACGGTGTTGTCGATTGGACTTGTTGTGCAACAAATTTTGAAATTCAAGGACTGAATTGTTAAAATTTTTAGTCCAAAGATTGAATTGTCAAACACATAAAGTTCAAGGCCCATGCAAAAAAGCCATAAGATAATTAAAATTTTAGCTTTATTACATATAAAGTTAATCGAGATATTTTCTCTAATCAAATAAGTTAAGAGCGCCTTCATTACTTGCCCTGCGTATATTTATATAATTTTTGTCCTTGAAAAAAAAACGAGAGAAAATTTAAAATCCCAATATCTAGCCAAATTGTTAATAGGGTGTTTGGCATAAAACAATTAGGACCATTATCTCAGTTATGAATAATACAAAGCTCTCACATGTTACAGTAAAAAGAAAAAAAATACTACAATATATAGTTCTCACATGATATAATAAAAATAGTTATAATTAATAGTTTTGACCACCATACCAAACACCTATAAGTGTTAACGACATGCCTTTTATTATTATTATTATTGATCGCCGTCTTTTTTAGTCGAGCATATATCAATTGGTAGGGGTGCACAAACACCGCCTCGCAACCGCCGGCCGCCCGCGTCCGCGCTCGACCCGCCCGAAAAAAGGGAGTCTACGGGTTCAACCCGTCCGCCTATATATGTTGGCATACGGGTACAGTTTTAAATTTTAAGGGGCGGGTTCAACCCGAACCCGCCCGCCTAATTCTTAAAAAAAAAAAAAAAAAAATCTTAAGCTAAACCTCCCTACTCCTCACTCTTTAAAAAGAAAAAGAGCACTTGACTTTGTTCATTATTTCATCTGTAGTATCCTATTATTTTCGAACCCAATGAACAGGTTTTATGGAAGAACAAGAATTCTTCACTTTGTTCATCACTTCATCTGTAATTGATGTTTCTTGTTGCAATGAATGATTATGTTTCTTAATTTGTTGTGAATATGGTCATTGTCTTTAGGCATCAAACTTGGTTGTTGTTAGAAATGTTTCGTACATTATCATATTATATTTTCTACAAATTTTTTTTTTTAATAAAAAAGAGCTCAAAAAATTATATTGTACATTAGTGTAGACTCAAACCGTCCAATCCGCCCGCACCACCCGCACCCGCCTGCCCCCAAACTGAAACCGCCCGCTATTTCACTGGCGGTTTGTGGGTTGGTTAATCGTCAACCCGTAATTTAAAAAAACCGACCTGCACCCGCCCAAAAACCGTCAAACCGTCCGTTGTTCACCCCTATCAATTGGTTTTCAAATTCTCTTGTTCTCTTGTTTTCCGTGGGAGTGATGTCATAAATCACCTTATGTACATTTATCGTATAGGATACTATAAAACCAAAAGGACAAAAAATGCAAACTAAAATGAAATTCATTGTTGATGCAAAAATTTATGTTACACGTACAGTCCTTGTGTGAATTTATGTGTGTACGTCGAACATGTTTCAAAGACCAATAGTCTACAATACAAACAAATAAAACTTGGTATTAACCAAAAAAAAGCAAATAAAACTTTTAATATTATTAACTCAAAATTCAATCCTCATGTTGATCGAATAAGAGTATTCAATAACTTGACAGGCCAATTTCCGATTACGATTAGAATTATTTATCCTAATTTTATGTTATTCTATTTAAGATTTTTATTTTTTAAATTGTATGTTTGTGTAAATTTTTTTAAATTTTTAAGGAATATTTGAGATGTACTCAATTTTTTCACTGAAAATGCTATAAATTTCAATTGAAACTTTTTTTTAAGAAGAAATGATGTTGTCGTAATTAAGTTCGCTCCCTTGCCCACGTGCCAATGAGGAAGCGACACTAAGCGCTTTTTATATAATTAATATTAAATTAGTTTCTATTTATATTTAATTTAGCTATAAGAAAACACGATGTCAATAAACAACTAGTTTTGCTAATAAATTTAAGTGAAATGTTCAAAATAGAAAGAAAAAAAAACGTATATCAAGTTTCAAAGAGAACCAGTAATCAATAATCGAGCATACATACACGACTCTTTAATAAAAATTTTACAATCCATAAAGTCCAAAAGCTCACCACAAAAAAAACACAAAGAAACAAATATAATATTAGAAAATACAACTAAACATTGAACAAATAAAAAGTACTAACAAATTGGGATAAAATAGGACAACACAATTTTTGGTATTCACACATCAAATTAGTGACAACAACAAGGGGGTTGATGCCTATAAACATTTTTAGAAAAAAGGGAAATAAAAACATTTAGGGACGTTTATTTGTCTATTAAATTTTAGTGGGACAGGATTTAACACGTCAAATGCAAATGTTGTGGTAGGAACCACTTTTACTGTAGCATGTGAGAGTTTTACACTGTAGCATATTTTTTTTATTATTATTATAGCATATGAAAATTTTATACTGTTTATAATTAAGATTATGGTAAAAATTGAGTAATTTTTATCACTGTCAAACATATCCTAATTGATTAAGGATTTTTTTTTTTTTTTTTGGTTTTTTTGGGCAGAAGTACGTACGATACTTGACAGTTTCGTTTGTGGATTTTGTCGGAAGTGGAGCAGAGGCTCCGCATGTGACGCAACTATGGTGGCTGTCAAACTACAAAAACTGATTGTTTCTGTTTAACAACACTGATGCCGTTTGTTGTTTTTTTTACCCGATGCAAGAAAGTCACGTGCAACTTGCATCGTGAACTGTGAGGGGCTGACCGGCTGGCAGAGCCGTCAATATCGCCACATGGCATTTGGCAGTTGGCTGGAGCTTTTTTCTTTTTCTTGTTGTTTTAAAAAAAAAAACATAAATAGGGGATGAGCGCATAATTTTTTCAGATAAAGGGAAACAAATTCATGCGGATTATCATTTTCCTAATGTTATCGTTTGAAAGATATAATAACAGGATCTCGTAATTTTTAAAAATAAAATTTTTGCACCATTAGTTCATGTTTTATAATGTGAAGCTTCATATTTACCTTTTTATGAATTAATCTTATTTCATTTTGTTGAAATTATAAAAGTAAATAAGTATAAGCATTAAAAAAATTAATCATAGATGCATTAAAAAAAATAGATAATAAGACATTTAATAAACCAGTTTAAACTAAAAAAATTCGTTAAAAACTTATAGCATAAAAGAATTTTACATTGAAACACGTGACTTTATATGTTATTGGTGTAAACAAGTTTCTTAAACAGAGAATATATAAGATTTTTTATGAGTTTTCTTTAATCTTTTATTTTGATTTTTTATATGATGTTTGAGAATGTGAGAGCTTTACACTATTTGAATTATAACTCATAAATTAGAATTCACATTGCCAAGCACTCTTTATTCACCAAATTAAAAACATAGACAATGATACCAAAATAATTTTTTTTACGAAAATATTATTTTGATATTTTCTAAACAACAAAACATCAATACGATATTGTCTTAAAGTACAAGACACCAAAACTATAAAAACCCAAAGAAACGTATATACACACATACGTATATATGAAATAAACTCTTGTTGTTTAGAAAAGCAACTACCTTTTTACCTCTTGAACAACAGCATAATTGTGAATTATAGGCTACATGTTATTTAGTCAAGAAGATAGCATTCCTAGAGCGGACTTGACAAACAACCATTATTTCTTTTGAATTTAAATTTTACAGTTATCGTGCATTATAACTCGTCTTTAGCGTGACTCTCAGGTTGGGAGCAACAAAATTATCGATTGTAGAATTTTTTCGATAAAAAAAAACTATAGAAAGCTATTCAGGATACAAAACAAGGTCAACTTAGCTAGCCAATAAAAAACTGTACAAAGTACATCAACATAGGATTAAAAGTAATTAAAGCGGGCTCAATCATCATTGCTGAGCCAGGGGCTTGAGGTCACCAGTCTGTTTCCGCCCCCTACCGAAGATGGAATGGCTTTCTCTTGCTCCCTCAAGTCAGCGGCTGGAAGCTCCTTGGTATCTTCTTCATCATCAGAGGCGAGCTCCTTGTATTCGGCAATCTCTTCATCAACATTCCAGCCGACATGTTTGCCTGCTTTATACTCCTTGAAGAGCTCATAGCGAGTTCTAAAAGTAGCGTTTGTGTACTGGTTCACAATCATATCCTTGAGCTTGGCAATCTCGGCGTCTTTAAGAGCAATTGAGCTCTCTGCCTCCTTTGACTTGATCTCCAACTCAGCTTCCAACTGCTTGACTTGTTTGAGAGCTTGACTTATTGCCTCCTCAATCTTCTCCTTCTCTGCCTTAGCCTTCTTCTTCGATTGCTCTTCGACCTTCTCATCTAGGGTTACAATTGAGGCAAGGCACTGCAGGGACCTCACTCGCTCCTAGAAGAATCAAGTGAGCACGACTCCTGCCTCCATGGCCTACAAGAGCAATGTTAGTTCAAATTGATTGAAACGAAAGGAAGAATTCAAATATATACAAAACTTACAACAGCCACATGAGAAGTTCACTCTTTGTAAGTCTTCTTTGTGCCCATCTTTTAAAGAATGGCCTCGTTGGCATGAACAATAAAGCTAGAAATAGCATGGAAGGCTGCATCTTTGTCCCTCAAAAGGCTGGTATCCTTAGAAACTGCGAGTGAGTGCCTTTGTTTGGTTTATTCCCTTTGCTTCCAGTCTGACTCCTCCACGACCTCTTTCTTTTGTCTCTCATCGACAGGCTGAATGTTGAACGAGCGGGAAGCAAGGACTATGAGAGAAGACTCGGCTTTCTTGAGAAGAGAAGCATTTTCACTCAATTCGTCCTTTTCCTTTTTCTTGGCTTCTTTGGCTGCTTTCTTCATTGCTTTCGTTTGGTCGAGGTTGGGATAATCTATCTTCACACCTGACATGAGTGTGTCTGTGGATGGAGCCTCCATGTCATTCCTTCTTACAAATATAATTGGTGGATTGGTGGATCGAAATCGGTGGAAAGAGGTAACCATGAAGAAAGCACTGTTGAAATATTAGGACATTAACTGTACAAATCTTTGTAATTATCCTTTCCTAATTTGGGGTGATTAGAATTGCTTGATTATAGGAAATTGTGTTGCTGTAATTGACAGATATGATGAGCTTGATTGTAGGGAGTTTAGCCATGAATATTCTCTATATATACCCTGTACAAGAACGAATGAAAGTATGAATGAAAAAAATACCATTCATCATTTTTTTCAAGATGGTATTAGAGCCTGCTTATGAATCCCTGCAAAAGAGAATTTCATTTCATTACCAAATCAAACCGTAAACCCAAAAAACGTTCAACCCAAAATCTCCATTACCCATCATAAACCACAAATAAAATATATATTTATAGATATATATCAAAACCCACAAATCTACAGCCATAAATCCACATCGCTGTTGATAGTCGCGATCGCCATCACTCATCAATCTCTCGCTGTTGTGCACTGCTTTGTTGCGCCGACCCTTTCTGATCGTCCTCGCCATCATCATCGTACTCGCCGTCTTCATCAACAACATCCTCGTTGCGCCACCATTGTCGCCATGTGTTTCTGAAGACCTGCGCCGAATGATGCAAAGTTAGGTCCTTTAATTTACCACACAGTGTGTTTATGCCATCCCTTTACTTGTAGTCATTTTATGCTTATTGAATTGGTGTAAACTTGAAGTTGTTATTAGCGAACCATCAGAGTACTCGTTTGTAGTAAAAAAAAAAAAGGAAAAGCAAAAAAAAAAGGAAAAAAAGGGTAAAAGTAAAAAAAAAGGGGGAAAAGTAAAAAAAAAAAGGATGAATATGAGAAAAATATTGAATTGTCTGGGACAAAATCAGTTCTAGTTATAGTTCAATCAAAAAACATTTTTAATGCAGGAATCATTTTCACTGAATCTAATTATGATGTTTGGTCACAACTGATGGAGATGCATATCGCTGAACGAGAAAAACTTTCCTATATTCGCAGCAAAAAAAAGCCACCCACAGAGACAAAAGATGGATATGAAAAATGGTATGTCGAAAATCAGAAGGTGAAGAGATAGCTGTTAATGTCAATGAGTCTAGAAATTATGTGTAACACCCGAGATTTTTAGTGCATTAAAAATGCATTAAATTAAAGATTATGTTAAGACAAAGTACAATTAAAGGAAAATACTGTATAATAAGATGGAAAATTATACAGTGTTGGAGCAACGCAGTATAAGAATTGAATTGTTTGGACCACAATTTTATCTTATACTTTTTATAAAAGAAAAGAAAAAAAAAAAAAGAAAAATCAGAAATTTAAACAATTTCGAGACTTTCTCTCTCTAGACTTTCTCTCTCTAGATTTTCTCTCTCTCTCCTCAAATCTCGTTTGAGATTCCGGCGTTATTTTTCGACACCTCCCATACCAGTGGGAAGCTCTCGTTGAGCTGAGTCCAACGAGGTGTCGTGCCACCCAAAACACCGCCGGAGGAGGGCTCACGCGCCGCCCAAAGTGGCGGCGAAACCCATTTTTTCCCGACGTCGTTTCTTGGCCGTCCGACCACCAATCGACGTGATTTTGGTGTCTATGGACTCAGTGTGAGGAGAGGAACAAGATGGTACCAATTTTCCAGCTCAATTTTGGCTGGAAAGGCTTCGCCGGAGCTGCCCATCTCCGCCGTGTCGCCGCCCCTCGAGAACCGCCGATAATGGCGGCGGTGAGGTACACCGCCGCCACCGTTCGATTCAGACGGCGACGGGGAGTGAAACCCTCGCCTAATTTCACGCCACAGCCGCGGTTGGTCGGAGTTCCACCTCCGTCGTCGAGCGCCGCCGCGACAGCCACCGATCACGACGTTCCCGGCTGCCTCGCCCCAAATTGAAAGGGGGAAAATGTTCATATGGTTGAGAAGAGCGTGAAGCAACTCTCAATTGCACGAAATGATGGCCGGAGGACGGAGAACGGCGTCTCCGTCGTGCACCGCCGTGGAGCTAGGTGGGGCCGCCGTTCCACGCGGTGTTGAGCTGCCCCACCGTAGGGGAAACACTCAGAGGGACACGGGGAAGGATTCCCCCACCTCAATTTCACGGTACCGTCGCCGGAGGACCGAAATCGGAGCCGCCGGTTTCCGCCGAGAATTCCGTCTTCGAATTGCTATGTTGGAGGCCGAATTGGGTGAAATTGACCCCACCAATCGACTCAGGAGGGTCGAATTAGGGGGGGTAGGCTCGAGCTCAGCCCTCAACGGAGCCAACCGCCGCCGGTCAACGGCCGGTCAACGGCGGTCAGCGGCGGTCAACGCCGGTCAAGGGCAAAATGGGATTTTGTGATCCGGACCTCCGATCGAAGATCCGAGACCGCCTCCCGACTCGTTTCGACGCTCTGAACGCAATGGTGACCTCCGTTCGAGCTAATTCCACTCCGATGAAAATCGTCTGGTACCGACTGCACGCGGATCGAGGCGATTCAAGCAGCAATATCGGAGTCCAGAATGACAGTTTCAAGAATGAATGATCTCCAGGAAGCATTCCTAGCCATTTATGGTCGCTCGATGAGCACTGCAGAGGATGCTTCACATACTGTAGATGCAGCGAGATACAACTGGATCTGCTTAGCTTGGAGTTCAAGTAAGTAGGAATCTCGACTGCAGTATAAACTGTTTTAGATGCTTTCATAGAAATTTATGAAATGCATGATCAGTGATTGTTACACTGTTTTATGTAAGAATAGGTTTTATAACGTTACAGGTGACGAAAAAACCCGTTAAGGGTAAAATCGTCATTTTTAAGGAAACGGCTAGAACGGAGTCGAACACTCCGATTTAGCATAATGTTATTAGATGGAAAATGTTCCGTGATACGTTAAGTAACGTAACGGTCATATGAGATCAGAGATTTCATAAGAGATGTTTTAAGTAAACGAGAGGTAACCGATGGGTTACAAAGTTAAAAGGGAATGTAACCCCGGTGGGTTACAAGGCTAATTGAAGGAAATGTAAACTGATGGTTTATAAGGTTGAGTAACAGAACGGTAGACCGATAGTATACTAGTCAAGTTATGAAAAAGGAATGAATGATTAATGTTTACGTTTTATTATCAATCAAGTGGATTGATAATAAAGAAAGTTAATTAATGAGTCGGCTGTCGTTTGATCAGGACACAGAGGCCGACCAATGGAAGGAAAAGGAACGAGAAAGGAACGGAATAGAGAACGCTAGAGCATAGTTTGGGTAAGTTTCAAACCTCACCTACAGCATGAAGTAAATGATTTTTAAATGCTTATTTATATGTTTGCAAATGTGTTTGCAATTGTTAAGCAAGTTGTTTTTAAAGTATGTTTGCATTATTTATGCAAAAAGTTTTAAAGTTCAAGAAAAAGAATTGCAATGAATTTGCAACCATTATGTTAAAGGTTTATTTGCATATTGATATGCATAACGTTATTTAAAAGTTTAAGTTATGATTTTCAAAGTATTGAAAGTATGTTTTGCATTATGACAATGCATAATGTTTTATAGTTTAAGTTAAAGGTTTAATGATGCATTTGCTATGCAATCATTTACATTTGTTGTGCAATAAATTTAAGAATAAAAGTTATAGCTTGCAAAATATGTTTGCATTTTATAATGTCTTTATTAAGCAATATGTTGCATTTGTTATGCAATGAGTGTTAGAATGCAAGTTATGATATGTAAAATGTGTTTGCATTTTATGTTGCATTTATTATGCAATATGTTGCATTTGCTATGCAATAAATTTTATAGTACAAGCTATGAATTGCAAGTGTATTGCATATGATGTGATTGCATTTGAAATGCTCACTAAAGTTAATAAGAAGGTAACGTTAAGATAAAAAGAAAGTGTCGTACCAGCCTCTTTGTTATGAGGTAATAAAGTGAAATTAAAGTGTGACCTCCTAAAGGTGAGGTACAAGACCTCAATGTATGATGGTCTCAAGTCTTCCACAAGGGAAGCATCATGTTTACGATCTCATGATCAATGAGTTGGTACGAACACTAAAGTAAAGTAAGGAAAATGAAGGTTACAAGATAAAGAAAGTTAAGGAATAAGAATAAAGGTTGAGAAAGAAATGAATATTTAAGTTTATAGAATGTTCATAAAAGGCTCATAATTAAAGTTAATAATTGAGCATAAATGAAGTCATGCATTCTAATGTTACTTGAATGCTTTTTTATGAAATGTTTATATGTTATGTTTATCGAAAACATTCTGAAAAATGTTTACGATAAATATTTATGAATAATGTTTTCATGTTTTCAAGAAACGGTTTATGAACGACGTCTTAAGAAAAACGTTCAAGAAATGTTTTAAGAGGAAAGGTTTTACATTAAATGTTTATGAAAAACATTTCATGTTTGCAAGAAAAGGTTTACGAAAAACGTTTATGCAAAACGTTTCAGAAATGTTTTATGAAAAACGTTTTCAGAAATGTTCTATGAAAGACGTTTATGAAGAACGTTTTTAGAAATGTTAAAGGAAAACGTTTATGGAAAATATTTCATAAATGTTTATGGAAAACGTTCATGAAGAACGTTTCAAGAGAAAAATTTTCATGAGAAAAGTTTTAAAGCATGTTTAAAATGCTTTGTGAGATTATGTTTGAACTTGCTGAGCGAAAGCTCATTAAAAGTTTTTCATGCTGTAGGTAACTTATGGGTGACCAATGGGACCCGTTAGAAGAGCTGGGTGCTGCGGAGGACAGATGCGAAGATTTGGGTATGGATACCATCACTGTTTGCTTCCGCTATGCAAAGAACATGTTTTCCATTGTTTAATGTTGTGTTTTCAAGGTTTAAAGAAAATAAGTTTTATGAATAGTATTAAAAGTTTTAAGATACAGTTTACAAACTGTTTTATGTAGTTATAAAGTAAAGTTTTAAACTATGATTTAATAAATGTTTCTTATTAAGTTTTAAGAAACGTTTTGAAACGATTTTAAAGGCAAGTGTTGAGCGATGTCTCAACTTGAATGCGACAGAGGTCGCGTCAGTTTTAAAGAACGTTTAAGGAAAGAAAAAAAAAAAATTTTACTACAGTATTTTCTTACTAAGTAAGTAAGATTACTGTTTACAAAAACGATGATTATGAAAGTAAAGTGACTGCCCGAAAAGGCGGGTCGTCACAGGTGGTATCAGAGCAGTATCCTGCCATCCCATTTGGCGCTGTCATATGTCCGCTACACCATAGCTCAAGTAAGTAAGTTATGTTAAGTAGAAAGAAAAGTTAGAATTTAATGAATACGTATTTATGTTGGGCGTAGCCTTTGATATCGGCGCACCCAGATGAACAACGAGAAGGCAAAAGTCAAAGGATGAACGTGATGATATATGCTAGAATGTCTTCGCAAGTCGACTGTAGTCGTTGTCTGTTAGCGATATCAAGTCAACGATGACAAAGCGTGGTCAATGATGGTCAACAGATGGCCGACAACTCAAAATCAAGAAGATGAGCTTGTGACACGTTATGATGTTTAGGCACACAATGAAGTCTCCGTAGGAGCCAATATTACTCTGATGGAGTTATTTTGTATTGGCTACATGCATAACGAGAAAAAGTAGATCAAGATAATGGAATAAAGAAGGTCTGAAGTGATTTCAGTGCTTTATGGAACGAGAGTGCCTGAGAGCAACTTGACGTTAGGTCATTAATTATGTGATTTGATAGAGCTTAAGCACTCCTTCGCTAAGCTGAGGCATGCGAATGAGCTCGTAACTGTCCGGATGGGAAATACGATCAAGACAACGATGCCCAATCTAACAGCAGAAACCTCACAGATTGGAGGATGGAAGCTGAAAATTATACGTTATGAGGAAAATTACGTAAAATGTCATTTTAGAATGGATATAGAAACGAAAATTATGGATTTTGTGATCGGATGACCCTGATCTTTAGAAGGAAACGAAGAGATTAGAATGAAAATGAACCCTATTTCTAAGAATAGCATTCAATGGTAGAATGCTAAACCCTTAGATGAATGGAAACTGCGCTCAAATGTTGGAAGATCAGAGTTGCGCAGCAGAAGTGTGGTGTACAATTTAAAGGAATATGTCAAGAACATGATGAAAATTGTTGAAGTTCGAAGATGAGGGCTCAGTTTTAATGAAAGAGTAGTGATCAAGGAAGTATGTCAAGAACGAAAAAGGATGACATGGGAGATGAACTACCTATGAAGGTGCTAATTTTCGAGGACGAAAATTGTTAAGGAGGGAAGATTGTAACACCCGAGATTTTTAGTGCATTAAAAATGCATTAAATTAAAGATTATGTTAAGACAAAGTACAATTAAAGGAAAATACTGTATAATAAGATGGAAAATTATACAGTGTTGGAGCAACGCAGTATAAGAATTGAATTGTTTGGACCACAATTTTATCTTATACTTTTTATAAAAGAAAAGAAAAAAAAAAAAAAAGAAAAATCAGAAATTTAAACAATTTCGAGACTTTCTCTCTCTAGACTTTCTCTCTCTAGATTTTCTCTCTCTCTCCTCAAATCTCGTTTGAGATTCCGGCGTTATTTTTCGACACCTCCCATACCAGTGGGAAGCTCTCGTTGAGCTGAGTCCAACGAGGTGTCGTGCCACCCAAAACACCGCCGGAGGAAGGCTCACGCGCCGCCCAAAGTGGCGGCGAAACCCATTTTTTCCCGACGTCGTTTCTTGGCCGTCCGACCACCAATCGACGTGATTTTGGTGTCTATGGACTCAGTGTGAGGAGAGGAACAAGATGGTACCAATTTTCCAGCTCAATTTTGGCTGGAAAGGCTTCGCCGGAGCTGCCCATCTCCGCCGTGTCGCCGCCCCTCGAGAACCGCCGATAATGGCGGCGGTGAGGTACACCGCCGCCACCGTTCGATTCAGACGGCGACGGGGAGTGAAACCCTCGCCTAATTTCACGCCACAGCCGCGGTTGGTCGGAGTTCCACCTCCGTCGTCGAGCGCCGCCGCGACAGCCACCGATCACGACGTTCCCGGCTGCCTCGCCCCAAATTGAAAGGGGGAAAATGTTCATATGGTTGAGAAGAGCGTGAAGCAACTCTCAATTGCACGAAATGATGGCCGGAGGACGGAGAACGGCGTCTCCGTCGTGCACCGCCGTGGAGCTAGGTGGGGCCGCCGTTCCACGCGGTGTTGAGCTGCCCCACCGTAGGGGAAACACTCAGAGGGACACGGGGAAGGATTCCCCCACCTCAATTTCACGGTACCGTCGCCGGAGGACCGAAATCGGAGCCGCCGGTTTCCGCCGAGAATTCCGTCTTCGAATTGCTATGTTGGAGGCCGAATTGGGTGAAATTGACCCCACCAATCGACTCAGGAGGGTCGAATTAGGGGGGGTAGGCTCGAGCTCAGCCCTCAACGGAGCCAACCGCCGCCGGTCAACGGCCGGTCAACGGCGGTCAGCGGCGGTCAACGCCGGTCAAGGGCAAAATGGGATTTTGTGATCCGGACCTCCGATCGAAGATCCGAGACCGCCTCCCGACTCGTTTCGACGCTCTGAACGCAATGGTGACCTCCGTTCGAGCTAATTCCACTCCGATGAAAATCGTCTGGTACCGACTGCACGCGGATCGAGGCGATTCAAGCAGCAATATCGGAGTCCAGAATGACAGTTTCAAGAATGAATGATCTCCAGGAAGCATTCCTAGCCATTTATGGTCGCTCGATGAGCACTGCAGAGGATGCTTCACATACTGTAGATGCAGCGAGATACAACTGGATCTGCTTAGCTTGGAGTTCAAGTAAGTAGGAATCTCGACTGCAGTATAAACTGTTTTAGATGCTTTCATAGAAATTTATGAAATGCATGATCAGTGATTGTTACACTGTTTTATGTAAGAATAGGTTTTATAACGTTACAGGTGACGAAAAAACCCGTTAAGGGTAAAATCGTCATTTTTAAGGAAACGGCTAGAACGGAGTCGAACACTCCGATTTAGCATAATGTTATTAGATGGAAAATGTTCCGTGATACGTTAAGTAACGTAACGGTCATATGAGATCAGAGATTTCATAAGAGATGTTTTAAGTAAACGAGAGGTAACCGATGGGTTACAAAGTTAAAAGGGAATGTAACCCCGGTGGGTTACAAGGCTAATTGAAGGAAATGTAAACTGATGGTTTATAAGGTTGAGTAACAGAACGGTAGACCGATAGTATACTAGTCAAGTTATGAAAAAGGAATGAATGATTAATGTTTACGTTTTATTATCAATCAAGTGGATTGATAATAAAGAAAGTTAATTAATGAGTCGGCTGTCGTTTGATCAGGACACAGAGGCCGACCAATGGAAGGAAAAGGAACGAGAAAGGAACGGAATAGAGAACGCTAGAGCATAGTTTGGGTAAGTTTCAAACCTCACCTACAGCATGAAGTAAATGATTTTTAAATGCTTATTTATATGTTTGCAAATGTGTTTGCAATTGTTAAGCAAGTTGTTTTTAAAGTATGTTTGCATTATTTATGCAAAAAGTTTTAAAGTTCAAGAAAAAGAATTGCAATGAATTTGCAACCATTATGTTAAAGGTTTATTTGCATATTGATATGCATAACGTTATTTAAAAGTTTAAGTTATGATTTTCAAAGTATTGAAAGTATGTTTTGCATTATGACAATGCATAATGTTTTATAGTTTAAGTTAAAGGTTTAATGATGCATTTGCTATGCAATCATTTACATTTGTTGTGCAATAAATTTAAGAATAAAAGTTATAGCTTGCAAAATATGTTTGCATTTTATAATGTCTTTATTAAGCAATATGTTGCATTTGTTATGCAATGAGTGTTAGAATGCAAGTTATGATATGTAAAATGTGTTTGCATTTTATGTTGCATTTATTATGCAATATGTTGCATTTGCTATGCAATAAATTTTATAGTACAAGCTATGAATTGCAAGTGTATTGCATATGATGTGATTGCATTTGAAATGCTCACTAAAGTTAATAAGAAGGTAACGTTAAGATAAAAAGAAAGTGTCGTACCAGCCTCTTTGTTATGAGGTAATAAAGTGAAATTAAAGTGTGACCTCCTAAAGGTGAGGTACAAGACCTCAATGTATGATGGTCTCAAGTCTTCCACAAGGGAAGCATCATGTTTACGATCTCATGATCAATGAGTTGGTACGAACACTAAAGTAAAGTAAGGAAAATGAAGGTTACAAGATAAAGAAAGTTAAGGAATAAGAATAAAGGTTGAGAAAGAAATGAATATTTAAGTTTATAGAATGTTCATAAAAGGCTCATAATTAAAGTTAATAATTGAGCATAAATGAAGTCATGCATTCTAATGTTACTTGAATGCTTTTTTATGAAATGTTTATATGTTATGTTTATCGAAAACATTCTGAAAAATGTTTACGATAAATATTTATGAATAATGTTTTCATGTTTTCAAGAAACGGTTTATGAACGACGTCTTAAGAAAAACGTTCAAGAAATGTTTTAAGAGGAAAGGTTTTACATTAAATGTTTATGAAAAACATTTCATGTTTGCAAGAAAAGGTTTACGAAAAACGTTTATGCAAAACGTTTCAGAAATGTTTTATGAAAAACGTTTTCAGAAATGTTCTATGAAAGACGTTTATGAAGAACGTTTTTAGAAATGTTAAAGGAAAACGTTTATGGAAAATATTTCATAAATGTTTATGGAAAACGTTCATGAAGAACGTTTCAAGAGAAAAAATTTCATGAGAAAAGTTTTAAAGCATGTTTAAAATGCTTTGTGAGATTATGTTTGAACTTGCTGAGCGAAAGCTCATTAAAAGTTTTTCATGCTGTAGGTAACTTATGGGTGACCAATGGGACCCGTTAGAAGAGCTGGGTGCTGCGGAGGACAGATGCGAAGATTTGGGTATGGATACCATCACTGTTTGCTTCCGCTATGCAAAGAACATGTTTTCCATTGTTTAATGTTGTGTTTTCAAGGTTTAAAGAAAATAAGTTTTATGAATAGTATTAAAAGTTTTAAGATACAGTTTACAAACTGTTTTATGTAGTTATAAAGTAAAGTTTTAAACTATGATTTAATAAATGTTTCTTATTAAGTTTTAAGAAACGTTTTGAAACGATTTTAAAGGCAAGTGTTGAGCGATGTCTCAACTTGAATGCGACAGAGGTCGCGTCAGTTTTAAAGAACGTTTAAGGAAAGAAAAAAAAAAAATTTTACTACAGTATTTTCTTACTAAGTAAGTAAGATTACTGTTTACAAAAACGATGATTATGAAAGTAAAGTGACTGCCCGAAAAGGCGGGTCGTCACAGGTGGTATCAGAGCAGTATCCTGCCATCCCATTTGGCGCTGTCATATGTCCGCTACACCATAGCTCAAGTAAGTAAGTTATGTTAAGTAGAAAGAAAAGTTAGAATTTAATGAATACGTATTTATGTTGGGCGTAGCCTTTGATATCGGCGCACCCAGATGAACAACGAGAAGGCAAAAGTCAAAGGATGAACGTGATGATATATGCTAGAATGTCTTCGCAAGTCGACTGTAGTCGTTGTCTGTTAGCGATATCAAGTCAACGATGACAAAGCGTGGTCAATGATGGTCAACAGATGGCCGACAACTCAAAATCAAGAAGATGAGCTTGTGACACGTTATGATGTTTAGGCACACAATGAAGTCTCCGTAGGAGCCAATATTACTCTGATGGAGTTATTTTGTATTGGCTACATGCATAACGAGAAAAAGTAGATCAAGATAATGGAATAAAGAAGGTCTGAAGTGATTTCAGTGCTTTATGGAACGAGAGTGCCTGAGAGCAACTTGACGTTAGGTCATTAATTATGTGATTTGATAGAGCTTAAGCACTCCTTCGCTAAGCTGAGGCATGCGAATGAGCTCGTAACTGTCCGGATGGGAAATACGATCAAGACAACGATGCCCAATCTAACAGCAGAAACCTCACAGATTGGAGGATGGAAGCTGAAAATTATACGTTATGAGGAAAATTACGTAAAATGTCATTTTAGAATGGATATAGAAACGAAAATTATGGATTTTGTGATCGGATGACCCTGATCTTTAGAAGGAAACGAAGAGATTAGAATGAAAATGAACCCTATTTCTAAGAATAGCATTCAATGGTAGAATGCTAAACCCTTAGATGAATGGAAACTGCGCTCAAATGTTGGAAGATCAGAGTTGCGCAGCAGAAGTGTGGTGTACAATTTAAAGGAATATGTCAAGAACATGATGAAAATTGTTGAAGTTCGAAGATGAGGGCTCAGTTTTAATGAAAGAGTAGTGATCAAGGAAGTATGTCAAGAACGAAAAAGGATGACATGGGAGATGAACTACCTATGAAGGTGCTAATTTTCGAGGACGAAAATTGTTAAGGAGGGAAGATTGTAACACCCGAGATTTTTAGTGCATTAAAAATGCATTAAATTAAAGATTATGTTAAGACAAAGTACAATTAAAGGAAAATACTGTATAATAAGATGGAAAATTATACAGTGTTGGAGCAACGCAGTATAAGAATTGAATTGTTTGGACCACAATTTTATCTTATACTTTTTATAAAAGAAAAGAAAAAAAAAAAAAAAGAAAAATCAGAAATTTAAACAATTTCGAGACTTTCTCTCTCTAGACTTTCTCTCTCTAGATTTTCTCTCTCTCTCCTCAAATCTCGTTTGAGATTCCGGCGTTATTTTTCGACACCTCCCATACCAGTGGGAAGCTCTCGTTGAGCTGAGTCCAACGAGGTGTCGTGCCACCCAAAACACCGCCGGAGGAAGGCTCACGCGCCGCCCAAAGTGGCGGCGAAACCCATTTTTTCCCGACGTCGTTTCTTGGCCGTCCGACCACCAATCGACGTGATTTTGGTGTCTATGGACTCAGTGTGAGGAGAGGAACAAGATGGTACCAATTTTCCAGCTCAATTTTGGCTGGAAAGGCTTCGCCGGAGCTGCCCATCTCCGCCGTGTCGCCGCCCCTCGAGAACCGCCGATAATGGCGGCGGTGAGGTACACCGCCGCCACCGTTCGATTCAGACGGCGACGGGGAGTGAAACCCTCGCCTAATTTCACGCCACAGCCGCGGTTGGTCGGAGTTCCACCTCCGTCGTCGAGCGCCGCCGCGACAGCCACCGATCACGACGTTCCCGGCTGCCTCGCCCCAAATTGAAAGGGGGAAAATGTTCATATGGTTGAGAAGAGCGTGAAGCAACTCTCAATTGCACGAAATGATGGCCGGAGGACGGAGAACGGCGTCTCCGTCGTGCACCGCCGTGGAGCTAGGTGGGGCCGCCGTTCCACGCGGTGTTGAGCTGCCCCACCGTAGGGGAAACACTCAGAGGGACACGGGGAAGGATTCCCCCACCTCAATTTCACGGTACCGTCGCCGGAGGACCGAAATCGGAGCCGCCGGTTTCCGCCGAGAATTCCGTCTTCGAATTGCTATGTTGGAGGCCGAATTGGGTGAAATTGACCCCACCAATCGACTCAGGAGGGTCGAATTAGGGGGGGTAGGCTCGAGCTCAGCCCTCAACGGAGCCAACCGCCGCCGGTCAACGGCCGGTCAACGGCGGTCAGCGGCGGTCAACGCCGGTCAAGGGCAAAATGGGATTTTGTGATCCGGACCTCCGATCGAAGATCCGAGACCGCCTTCCGACTCGTTTCGACGCTCTGAACGCAATGGTGACCTCCGTTCGAGCTAATTCCACTCCGATGAAAATCGTCTGGTACCGACTGCACGCGGATCGAGGCGATTCAAGCAGCAATATCGGAGTCCAGAATGACAGTTTCAAGAATGAATGATCTCCAGGAAGCATTCCTAGCCATTTATGGTCGCTCGATGAGCACTGCAGAGGATGCTTCACATACTGTAGATGCAGCGAGATACAACTGGATCTGCTTAGCTTGGAGTTCAAGTAAGTAGGAATCTCGACTGCAGTATAAACTGTTTTAGATGCTTTCATAGAAATTTATGAAATGCATGATCAGTGATTGTTACACTGTTTTATGTAAGAATAGGTTTTATAACGTTACAGGTGACGAAAAAACCCGTTAAGGGTAAAATCGTCATTTTTAAGGAAACGGCTAGAACGGAGTCGAACACTCCGATTTAGCATAATGTTATTAGATGGAAAATGTTCCGTGATACGTTAAGTAACGTAACGGTCATATGAGATCAGAGATTTCATAAGAGATGTTTTAAGTAAACGAGAGGTAACCGATGGGTTACAAAGTTAAAAGGGAATGTAACCCCGGTGGGTTACAAGGCTAATTGAAGGAAATGTAAACTGATGGTTTATAAGGTTGAGTAACAGAACGGTAGACCGATAGTATACTAGTCAAGTTATGAAAAAGGAATGAATGATTAATGTTTACGTTTTATTATCAATCAAGTGGATTGATAATAAAGAAAGTTAATTAATGAGTCGGCTGTCGTTTGATCAGGACACAGAGGCCGACCAATGGAAGGAAAAGGAACGAGAAAGGAACGGAATAGAGAACGCTAGAGCATAGTTTGGGTAAGTTTCAAACCTCACCTACAGCATGAAGTAAATGATTTTTAAATGCTTATTTATATGTTTGCAAATGTGTTTGCAATTGTTAAGCAAGTTGTTTTTAAAGTATGTTTGCATTATTTATGCAAAAAGTTTTAAAGTTCAAGAAAAAGAATTGCAATGAATTTGCAACCATTATGTTAAAGGTTTATTTGCATATTGATATGCATAACGTTATTTAAAAGTTTAAGTTATGATTTTCAAAGTATTGAAAGTATGTTTTGCATTATGACAATGCATAATGTTTTATAGTTTAAGTTAAAGGTTTAATGATGCATTTGCTATGCAATCATTTACATTTGTTGTGCAATAAATTTAAGAATAAAAGTTATAGCTTGCAAAATATGTTTGCATTTTATAATGTCTTTATTAAGCAATATGTTGCATTTGTTATGCAATGAGTGTTAGAATGCAAGTTATGATATGTAAAATGTGTTTGCATTTTATGTTGCATTTATTATGCAATATGTTGCATTTGCTATGCAATAAATTTTATAGTACAAGCTATGAATTGCAAGTGTATTGCATATGATGTGATTGCATTTGAAATGCTCACTAAAGTTAATAAGAAGGTAACGTTAAGATAAAAAGAAAGTGTCGTACCAGCCTCTTTGTTATGAGGTAATAAAGTGAAATTAAAGTGTGACCTCCTAAAGGTGAGGTACAAGACCTCAATGTATGATGGTCTCAAGTCTTCCACAAGGGAAGCATCATGTTTACGATCTCATGATCAATGAGTTGGTACGAACACTAAAGTAAAGTAAGGAAAATGAAGGTTACAAGATAAAGAAAGTTAAGGAATAAGAATAAAGGTTGAGAAAGAAATGAATATTTAAGTTTATAGAATGTTCATAAAAGGCTCATAATTAAAGTTAATAATTGAGCATAAATGAAGTCATGCATTCTAATGTTACTTGAATGCTTTTTTATGAAATGTTTATATGTTATGTTTATCGAAAACATTCTGAAAAATGTTTACGATAAATATTTATGAATAATGTTTTCATGTTTTCAAGAAACGGTTTATGAACGACGTCTTAAGAAAAACGTTCAAGAAATGTTTTAAGAGGAAAGGTTTTACATTAAATGTTTATGAAAAACATTTCATGTTTGCAAGAAAAGGTTTACGAAAAACGTTTATGCAAAACGTTTCAGAAATGTTTTATGAAAAACGTTTTCAGAAATGTTCTATGAAAGACGTTTATGAAGAACGTTTTTAGAAATGTTAAAGGAAAACATTTATGGAAAATATTTCATAAATGTTTATGGAAAACGTTCATGAAGAACGTTTCAAGAGAAAAGTTTTCATGAGAAAAGTTTTAAAGCATGTTTAAAATGCTTTGTGAGATTATGTTTGAACTTGCTGAGCGAAAGCTCATTAAAAGTTTTTCATGCTGTAGGTAACTTATGGGTGACCAATGGGACCCGTTAGAAGAGCTGGGTGCTGCGGAGGACAGATGCGAAGATTTGGGTATGGATACCATCACTGTTTGCTTCCGCTATGCAAAGAACATGTTTTCCATTGTTTAATGTTGTGTTTTCAAGGTTTAAAGAAAATAAGTTTTATGAATAGTATTAAAAGTTTTAAGATACAGTTTACAAACTGTTTTATGTAGTTATAAAGTAAAGTTTTAAACTATGATTTAATAAATGTTTCTTATTAAGTTTTAAGAAACGTTTTGAAACGATTTTAAAGGCAAGTGTTGAGCGATGTCTCAACTTGAATGCGACAGAGGTCGCGTCAGTTTTAAAGAACGTTTAAGGAAAGAAAAAAAAAAATTTTACTACAGTATTTTCTTACTAAGTAAGTAAGATTACTGTTTACAAAAACGATGATTATGAAAGTAAAGTGACTGCCCGAAAAGGCGGGTCGTCACATTATGAAGCGTTATTTATGCTTATCCACTACTCAAGAAATCTGGAATACTTTATCAAAGGCCTTCTATGATGGAAATGATGAATTACAAGTCTTCACTTTAAATCAAAAGGCTTTTACTGCCAAACAAAATGGTAAGTCTCTCTTCGAATACTATGGAGAGTTGACTGAAATTTTTTGCAAATTAGATCATCGTGATAAGGTGGTCATGAAAGATCCAAATGAGATTATAGCATATTGAAAATCCATCAAATGACTATGAGTGCACATATTTCTTGCTGGATTTGATGGTACATTTAAACAAGTTCATGGAGAGATTCTACGCAAAGAACCGGTTCCCAATTTAGAAGAATGCTATGCATTGATTCGACGAGAGGCAGTACGTCAAGCAACTTTGAAAGAAGAATTTGATAATTTTGACAATTTAGCCATGGTGGCTCGACAACGATCAACTCAAAGTTGGCAGGACCGATCCAAGACCAACCTTCGAATAGGAGCAGATAAGTCAATTGTCAAATGCACTCACTACAATAAGACTGGTCATACCAAAAGTCGTTGCTTCGAACTTGTGGGATATCCAGAATGGTGGGATCATAATCATGATCAGCAGAATAAGGATTCAAAAAGGACCTCAACTACTGCCATTGTCGAAATAAAGAAGGAGGATGATGCTGCTGAAAAAGCCTCAGCATTCAAAATTTGAACAAGACCTCAACTACGGGTAATGATGGTAAGATTTTAAATATTTCAGCACCTGTTATGAATAATACAAGGATAATTGATTCTGGTGCCACAAATCATATGACTTTTGATTCCAGACAAATTTCATCCTTTAGACCATCCTTGCAAAAAATTATTTCTACAGCCAATAGTAACATAACCTGAGTTACTAGGGAAGGATCCCTAATTCTTATTGATACTTTGAATTTGGATTCCGTTTTAGTTGTTCCATCTTTGGATTATACTCTTTTGTCTGTTTCTCAAATCACTACAGCCTTATCTTGTATTGTGATTTTCTAGCATGATTTTTGTATCTTTAAGGACATCCAAACAAGACAGACGATTGGTTGTGATATTAAGCAAGGAAAACTGTATTACCTAGACTTGTAGTCAAAAGATTCCAACAAGCTATAACAAGCCTTGATAGCAGATGAGTATGAAAGGGAGAAGAAAAAATCTGACATTTGGTTGTGGCATCAACGCCTGGGGCATGCTTCCTTTAGTTATTTAAAAAAATTGTTTCCTAGTTTGTTTACAAAGTGTGATGTTTCTAGTTTCCGTTGTGATGTTTGTGAACTAGCAAAAAGTCATTGTGCTTCGTTTCTGTTAATTTTGAATAAGAGTCCACTTCTATTTATGGTTATACATTCTGATGTTTGGGGTCCATCTAAAGTCCTAACTCTAGGTGGATCACGTTGGTTTATTACTTTTATTGATGATTGTACCAGAATGACCTGGTTATGCTTGATGAAGTCCAAAGATAAGTGAACTTGTTATTCCAAAAATTTCATAAAATGATTGGAACTCAATACAATGCGAAGGTTCGGGTGCTGCATAGCGATAATGGAGGCAAATATCAAAGTTCTAATCTTCAACGGTATTTGGAAGCACATGGAATTATTCATCCGACTACTTGTTCCAATACAACTCAGCAAAATGGAGTCGCTGAATAGAAAAATCGACACTTGTTGGAAGTTGTTCGAGCTTCCTTAATAGCAGTAAATATGTTGATATCCTATTGGGGAGAAGCAATTACCTCAGCTGCATACTTAATCAATCAGCTACCTTCTAGCTCAATTGGCTTTCGGACACCTTTCCAAGCTCTGACTGATGTTGTAGTTGCTCCAACTGTCCCAAATTTGCCTCTTCATGTTTTTGGTTGTGTGGCATTTGTACACCTCCACAAGCACCAGTGCCATAAGCTAACTCCTCGAGCATTGCGATGTGTGTTTGTTGGCTATGCCCTACACTAAAAAGGATATTGATGTTATCATCCTCCAACTCGACGAATGTTTATTACAATGAATGTGGTGTTTCATGAAGACACGATGTATTTTTTCTCTGAGTCTGAACTTCAGGGGGAGTACCATCAAGAAATTCGGACTCTCAATTATGATGATCAGATCTTTAAGGAAGGCGAATCCAAACAAACTGAAACAGTAAATCAAGAAGTAGGTGAATTGGATTTGAGTGGCATAACTTTAGAACCAAGTGGTGATGAGCATCCAAAAGCTAAGGAAATGACAGAAGAAGAGAAAGACAGTATAACTCAAGCCTCACCACCAATCGTACGATTCGAGTCTGAAGATACCTTCGCTAATGTACCAAACCAATCGTCGTCTGCTAAGGATGTTCTTAATCTGGAGCCTAAACAATCTAGAAAACAATTACCACATCCTCACACTAGAGGTATTCCCAAACTCACATATGAACCTGAATTGTCTAGTAAGGCCAGATATCCTATGAGTAACTATGTGTCTAACCATCGCTTGTATGAATCAAATAAGTCATTTGTAAATCAATTATCTTTTGTAGCTATTCCTAACAGTGTACAGGAAGCATTAGCTAATCCAAGGTGGAAAGCAGCCATGAATGAGGAGATGAAATCATTGTAGAAAAATGAGACATGGGAACTCGTGGAGTGTCCACCAGGAAAAAACCCTGTCAGATGTCGTTGGATTTGTACTGTGAAGTACAAGACAGATAGTAGTATTGAGTGATTTAAAGTAAGACTGGTAGCAAAAGGGTACACTCAAGCTTATGGGATCGACCACACAAGGACATTTACACTTGTAGCCAAGATCAACACAGTTTGAGTATTACTGTCTTTAGCTGCAAACCTAGATTGGCCGTTACAACAGTTCAATGTGAAAAATTCCTTTCTATATGGCGAGTTGTCTGAAGAAGTATACATGGATCTTCCACCAGGATGCATGGTGACAGAAAAAGAGAGTCAAAAGGTGTGTAGATTGAAGAAGTCGTTGTACGGGTTAAATCAATCCCTAAGAGCATGGTTTGGAAGATTCACAAAATCAATGAGAGCTTTTGGCTATAGTCAAAGCAATGCAAATCACACATTGTTCCTAAAGAAACAACATGGTAAGATTACAGCACTTATCGTGTATGTAGATGACATGGTGGTTACAGGAAATGATCCAGAAGAAAGAAAAGCGCTACAAGATTATCTGTCTAGAGAATTCAAAATGAAAGATCTAGGTCCTCTAAAATACTTTCTTGGGATCGAAGTTTCTCGATCAAGTACAGGAATTTTTCTATCTCAAAGAAAGTATGCCTTAGATCTTTTACAGGAGACTGGAATGTCAGAATGTCAACCTATTGATACACCAATGGAAGAAGGTTTGAAATTGTATGCTAACCCCAATCAAATACCTGTTGATAAAGGAAGATATCAGAGATTTGTGGGGAGATTAATGTACTTAGCTCTTACAAGACGTGATCTCGCTTATGCCTTAAGTGTGGTGAGTCAATACATGCATGATCCTGGAGAGCAACATATGAATGCAGTCATGCGTATCTTGAGATATCTGAAGAGTGCTCCTGGAAAAGGAATTTTGTTCACTAAAATCTCAAATTACCAAAGCATAGATGCATATACTGATGCTGACTGTGCTGGTTTTGTGGATGACAGGTGATCTACTTCATGTTACTTTATCTTTGTGGGAGGTAATCTTGTAACATGGAGAAGCAAGAAACAGAATGTTGTTGCTCGCTCAAGTGTAGAAGCAGAATTTAGAGGTATGGCACTTGGACTTTGTGAGGCTTTATGGCTAAGACTCCTTTTGCAGGATTTGGGTTATCTATCTAGGCAACCAATCTGACTATATTGTGATAATAAAACAACATGTGACATTGCTCATAATCCAGTACAACATGATCGTACAAAGCATGTCGAAGTGGACAGATTCTTCATTAAGGAGACATTGGATGAAAAACTTATGGAAATGCCTAAGATTCGATCAGGAGATCAATTGGCCGACATCCTCACCAAAGCAGTCTCAAAACAAGTGTTCTCGAATTTTCTAGGCAAGTTGGACATGTGTGACATCTATGCACCAACTTGAGGGGGAGTGTTGAAATATTATGGCATTAACTGTACAAATCTTTGTAATTATCCTTTTTTAATTTGGGGTGATTAGAATTGCTTGATTATAGGAAATTGTGTTGCTGTAATTGACATATATAATTAGATTGATTTTAGGATGTTTAGCCATGAATATTCTTTATATATACCTTGTACAAGAACGAATGAAAGTATGAATGAAAGAAATACCATTCATCATTTTTTTGAAAAAGCACAAGAGCAGGGCATCCAAACTGCAATGCTCCCAATTGGGAGCTACTTGAAGATGTCAAGTTCCCAGGTATAAATTCAGTAACATGCACTATTTAGTCAACTTTATGTCTAGTTCCTGGAATCCAAGAACTTAGTCAACAATCCAATGGCTGCATTATGCAACAATTAAAATCGCATTGAGTTTTAGTTATACACAACACAAAGGCATACATTTGATAGCTAATCTCGGAGGCAATGTGTAAAAATGGCACCATTGTTGGACACACAAAAGGCTGGCATACATTTAAACATAACAAATGTCAATGGCAATCTGCAAAAATGGCACCAATGTGGCACACAGCAGTTTCTCTGCCTCGGTACCGATGGCAACTGTAATTTGCGGGATTTAGGGACTTTCATTGTTTAAGGAGTGCTCTGTTTTTAGATTGCAGATTTAGTTGTCATTCAGATTTGTGTTTAATTGACCAACACCTATGTCCCGTGAATACTTTTTTTGGGTTTAACAAAATCTTTGTCACGTATTGAAATCTTGGATGTAAAATAAACAGCAAAACCATCCGCCACAAGTGGCAACTAGTTCTTATTTGAGTCCTAAAAATCTAGTTTATCTCAAATATTTTTCTAAGACTAAGTACATTGCCCTTTTAGTGCAGGTCCTTACTGTAAATCAAGTCATAGAGATACTCCTCAAGTTCTTGGAAACAAAGGATTGGAAGGCTTCTGTTTTCCAAGTGATTTCTCAAAGGAAAAGATGCGAAGCTGAGACAGTGGAACTTCACAAAGTAGACGGAGAAGAAAACCAAGAGTGTGACGGCCAATCTGATACGAAAAGGCAGTGTATTGAAGCAGCCCGTTCGCTTGGTTAAAAGGATAATTATTAAGGATTTTGTCTTAATTTCAGATGACAACCAAATTTGATGTTTTTCAACGTGAAATTGAACTTTTAGCCGCTATCTTTCTACTGCTAAAGAATCAATACCATAATAACGTCTTTTTGGGTGTGCACCGGAGCATAACTTGGATATTGTTTAAATCCCATCCCCCCTTTTGTTTTTCCCTTTAAAGGAAGTATCGATTTCCCATCCTACTGCGTTAAAACGACAAAATCAAACACAACGGCTCTAAACTCATAGCTTGTTAAAAAACTAAAAACTAAAAAAATCGTAGCTCATTGGGCAAACGCTGGTTCAGCTTGTATTAGAAAGCCAATAATCTAGTAGAACCAATAACTCGCAACTTGCTTCCATAGCATAGTGGTAGTGCGTTCGCTTCGTAAGCGAAAGGTCGCGAGTTCGATCCTCGCTGGGAGCTAATTTAGATTTTCTTATCATTATTATTATTATTTTTTTGGCTTGGATTTATATATCTCCAACTTCAAAAAAAAAATAAAAAATAAAAAAAAATTGCATGCAGTCATGCACCATGCAAATAACAGCTGCGAAGACTTAAGAAATGGCCACATAAAGGTTTTTTAGACCTCCAATCCCAAACGAAAAACTGCATTTGAAAAAAAAAAAAAAAAAGCAGTAAACAAAACCAGCAATATCCTCCAGCAAAAAAAAAGAAAAGGCACACTTATGCCCTTTGGCCGCGAAGCTCAAAAGTCACCACCCCAATTGTCCAAAAACCATTACTCCAAATCATTTATACTGCCCATGTTGTTCTTCATTGGTCACCGCGGCATGAGAATAGGAACTATTATTGCTGGAACCCCCAGCTCCGGAGCCATTATTATCCTTGAAGTATTCAAAAAACCTGTTGTGATGAAACGCCGCCGAGGCAGGAGCGAAAGCCGCAACGCTTCCGTAGTCGACGGTCCTCTTCATGAACGGAGCTACGTCGCCTCTCATGGACACGGAGGAGGAGCCGCTCCGGTCGCCCTCGGCGTCGCGGTAGCGGTGGAGGTAGAGAGTGAGGGGCTCTATGTAGTCATCGAAACCCAGCTTGCTCATCGCCCACAGCACGTCCTCTGCCGTGATCGTCTTCCGCTGCTCCCTCTGGCACCTCTCGTTGGCCTCTCCCGTTATGAAGCTTATGTACTCCGACACGCACTCCTGGATTGTTTCCTTTGCGTCGTCGGAGATCTTTGCGTGCGGTGGGAGGATCTTCCGCATGATCCTGATCACGTTCGCGATAGGCATGAACCGGTCCTGTTCCCTTACCGTGCATTCGTTGTCGTCTCCGGTCGCGGCAGGGGGTTGGTTGGGGTTGATGGTGGAGTGGTTGATTATCTGATCAGAGAGCCTCACGTTGGTGTCTGATGGTCTGGTCCCTGCAGGTATACAAGTATTATGATCGAGTTTAATTTAATAAGTGCAAAAGCAAGATCAATATACTGTTTTTCCGATTTTAAAACATGACAAATTAGTGTGACAATTTATTTCTTATTTCTTATTATTATTTTTTTTTGAAACTGGAAATGTCATAATTCACTTGGCATATTTTGTATTTGAGAAAGTCTGCTTATTGTCTTGAATTAAAGTGCTAATGGAAAGTGCTTTTTTCTTTTTAAGAGTACTGGAATTAGCCGACAGGTCTTCTACATATTTATTACAATGTTAACAGTTATTATTCTTATTATTATAGAATTAGATACAGTTAATAGTTAGAACTTAATAAACAAGTACATGCTAATTTCATAAACAAGGGAAGCAATAGCCAAGGCCATGGCCACTACAAAATATAACAGTATTATAAGTGTTTAAAATATCAGTTCCAACGCACCAGTTACAACTGTAAAAAGCAAAAAGTTATTGCTGTGTCAAGCTCTTATTTTTAAACTTTTATGGGCTGTTTGAAAGAGTGGTTTTAATCATCAGTTACAATAATAAACAATATAAAAGCTTTCACATACTATAATAAAAACTACAATATAAAAACTCTCACATGTTACATGCTTAAACTAAAACTGTTAGTTTTAATCTTTCTTTCAAACAATATGTTCCAACTAATTATCCAAACCGAAGCTTAGTTGAACGGGTTATGTAAAAAAAGCATCAGCCGACACATACATTATACGTATATACAAACATATTTTATTGTAATATATCTATATATTCTAGTTATCGCTTCTGAATTCTTTGTTTAAAATGTCAAGAAACTTATTAATTTTTTGAAAGCTTTTTAATGACAGCCAAGAAAATGTCGAGTGTTAAATTGCAGTGCAGTGATCCTTCTTATTAAAGTGGGTTTGGCGCGCAGTTTAACATGGGAAAACTATATATGGCAGAAAGAAAAAGAAAAAGCGACGAGGACGATATATATATATGCAACGGGCCATGCGAGGACAAGTGAGCACTGGTGTGGTGACTCGGGCAACGAAGTTGTACAGAACACGGGGACTAAACCCTGTGGGACCCGTTGGGCGTTGTTATAAGAATAATGCTTACGTAGACCAATCAGATGCGGTTTCCTGGAGGTAATCACGAGCAGATTTATGGAGATCAGGGGCCCCATTGGCCCTTGGAACTTTTTTCGCATATATAAAGAACATAGAAAACGACAAAAAGCTTTAATAAATGACCTCGAACGAAGAAGAAAAACAGACCCTACCAACCATATTCCTACATGGTTTTGTCTGCAAGACTGCAACGAAGCTTTTAAGTTTAGAAGGGTGGGTTTTGGGTTCTCGCCTCTTAAAGATATTGATGACGTAGTTTGGGCCTGTTGGGCACACCGCCGAAGAAGAAAAATTAAAGTATCTTTTTAATAAATGTTTCAAATTATATTTTTGAAAAAGTTTTTATGTATTAAAATAGTTTTAATTTTTTAAAAGTTATAAAAATATTGTATTTAAATTTATAATATATTATTAACATTTTATTATAAGTTTTAAAATCTTTTTCAAAAGTGATATTTTGATAATAGATTATCCAAACACTTCCACAAACAACTTTAAAACTCAAAAGTTAAAAGTAATTTTTAAAAAGTAATTTTTAAAATGCCTTCCTAAATAGGCATATTATAGGTTTAAATGAAAGTTTAAACATCATTTTAAATTTTTTAAGGGAAAAATATTGTAACATTTGGATTGTATTTCAATTTATGAAATAAAAGGGCCGTGTCAAATCCAACTTTTAGCCATACATGACTTAACTATGTTCCACTACATTAATAGAACAAGCGCACATTTGATGTCACCGTTGCATTCTTTGAAGAAAGAGAGAGAGAGAGGGAGAGATCCAACAGTGTTTACTACGAGCTAGCCAATGTTTTTACTTGAAGAAACGGCTCAAAACTGCCTAGAATAAAATAGGCGTGGACCATAAAATAGGGTGATGAATATAGATGGTGGGGCCCTGTTAATGGTTTAGAATTTGCGCATGAGTGCCACTTGTTTGATGTGGGGTCATACATTGCATGCACGGTTCATGCCACTTGTTCCGACTCGTCTCCCTCCACTAAACAGTTTTCTTTCAGTTTCTACCATATTCTCTGATCATCAGCAACATCAAGACAGTGCTTTTTTCTTTTCTTTTCTTTTTCTAAGTGCCATCTTCACAACGGAACAGTGGTGATCATGAAAAATTATTCTTGATCCTTCTTTTTCAAGAGAACAGAATAACTCAAAGAAAATGAGCAACTAATTTTATATGCGAAGGTTGTAAGATCAGATGAATGAAGAGATCGATACATATACATATATATATATATATCATGGTCAACTGTGGCAGTTGCCCAGCAGAGGTGTCACTAAGCATAACAATTTAATAAATTCTTGTACAGAGAGATTAGCGATCGCATTACTCAGCGAACTTAAAAGTTTAAGCTATACACACACACACACACACATATATATATATGCCATTTTTCACACGAGGAAATAACAACTTGATATGATCAGAAGGGGAGAAATTCCCATGGCCAGGTAAGTTAAGGAACAAAACAATGCATGTATGAAGGAAACACTCAAAAAATACCCATCAAATGTACATGACACAGACAAACACACACACAAATATATGTATGTATGTATACATAAGCCAGCCTGGAGAGATCTCAAGAGGTTCTGACCATAAAACAGTTGCATGCATTAGAAGATCACACCGAATATGAGACTCTAAACACGAAAATGCTTACGGTTCGTTTACATGGTTGGTCATTACCGAATACATAACATAGAATCATTCTGGATAAACAAAAAATAAAGTCGCATTATCAGCCGTAAGTTTAACTAAGATAATGGAGAAAAGTAACAAATAATATTGCTTAGAAATCTTTCACACAGCAAGACGTGCATGCATATATCTATACATACACACATACATACATACATACATACATGCATATATATTGTAGTTTACCCGAAGTGGTGTTGGGGATCTTGCGGTAGCCATGAAAACCTCCACGTTCCATTTCTCTTTTGCCCAATACTCCCACACTTTCTAATATCTGCTTTGCTCTCTAAAATTAGCCTTTTGATTTGAAATTGCGCAGACGTTAAAGGGTTGGACTAGTACTTGGCAAGTGTCAAAATATATAGTAGCGAGATGCGTGATCGACTTACTACCAAAAAAATAAAAAATTTTCTTTAAAAAAATTAAGTTTGGTGGTTTTTTTATAGCATCTTTCAAATAAATAACTATAACTTTTTAAAATTAAGTAAATAGTTGTTTATTAGTGATAAATTAAGTTTAATTGATAAATTTTTCAAAATTGTCAATAATAAACTCGATAAACTCAAATTTATCAATAATAAACTGTTATTTGTCTAATTTTAAAAAGTTACTCTCATTTATTTTAAAAATACTTAAAAAAAGATTATTTATCTTTCTATCTCAAGTATGTGTATATATATATATTTATACAAGGATGGACCAAGTGGTAAGCCTTGACGAGCTCCACGAGAAAACCCGGCGATTGCCCGTTATTATTGGCATTCACTCGTCGATAGCACCCAGGAATGACGTTGATGTTACCGGCAGTCGTAGGTTGCCAACCCTCTCATGTCTCCGTCTCCCAATGCTTGCATAAGTAGTTACTCCCCATTTGCGCAACAGCCCACAACAGCCTTTCATGTAATTACAAATCAGCCCATCCTAAAGAAAATTGAGATATTTAGGGAATATGCGGGTGAAGAATTTTGTCACTCCTTAGAAAGTACTGTATTTACTGTTATGTTGTTTAAACAAAATTATTTTGTTAGACAATTATATATTTTTAATTAATAAGCATTTTAACTGAAAAAATATATAGAACTTAATTAGCATAAATCACAAAACTTAGAGATATGTTTTGTATTTTAAATATATTGTGTGACATAGCTGTGGTATTTACTACAAATATTTTTTCTTTATGATATAAATCAATCCAAGCTTAGAATTTGTGACATTCTTGTAAATTCAATATATACACACACACAACTCAGCGAGTAAAGTTATTAAAAAAGAATTTTTGATCCTATTTGATCTCTGGACTTTTTCCAAAAGGATCATTTTGGTTTTAATATTTTTTTTGGTTGACTAGTCTCTCTAATTTTGGTTTTTGTTCTACAGTTTTGTGGTCTCTAACTGTTGTATGGATTTTATGGCGGATAAACTTATGAAATGTTGGAGATATTCACGTGTTTATAGCATAGTAACTTGAAATATTTTTACAAAATCAGTCACATAAACTGCAAAATGTTACGATTTTCAAAGGATTTCATGGAGAGAAAAGTGAGTCCGAAAAAAATAATAATTATGTGACGTTTAAACACGCATGAACAAGGGATTATCTCCATTAAATTTTAATTTTCTTTTAATAGTTTGAATTTTAAAATCGAATCCATCACTATTCAAAAGAAAATTTATCAATATTAAGGATCAAAACTATCAAATAAATTAAATTGATTGAATAATTTGTAAGCATATATATCAGTAGGAAATTTAAGATAAATTAACTTCTGTTTTTAAGAAAATTTTTTTCTGAATAACATGGAATTTTACAACTAATTAATATGATTATTTCTTTTTTTTTCTTTATTTTTTTGAGAATCAATAATATATGTCTATTTCACTTAGCAGTTTTCTTCTGTTTTATTCAGACAAAATCTGGTTAAAATTTGAATAATAAACCCTCAAAAGGGGGAAAAGTAAACAACAAATAAAAGATCCTTTCTTGTAATCTTATATCTTTCTTCCCTCTAACCGGTGGCAACTATTCGTCCTTTGCCCAAAACGTCACGTCGTATAATTTAAGGTTTTCCTGTTCTTTTCTTCTTTTCCTTTTTTGAACTAATCCACATACTACATGGACATTGGACATATATGGAAACACAAAACGCGTCGATTAGCCAACTGTCGTAACGCTTGGAACAGTCACCATGCAAAAGTTCATATACGTAGGAGCAGTGATTAAAAAAACCTACTCCAACAGATATATATAATTGCCCGTTAGAAAGATATACATAATATTACATCATGAATGGACAGATTAACATTGTGTGGGGCTTTTGGTCTGTGGTGGCGATGATGGTTGTGGCGGCTGTGGTGATGTTTATTCCTCTGGGGATGGGACCCGTGCAGCCGCCTTCTGCTTTCACCCTCCTCATCTTCCCGCTCGTTTTGGTGGCTGTTTTCATCATCCTCTCTCGGGCCACTAACAAGTAGCGATCAGCAAGATGATCATATATATGTCGCTTATGGCTTTTCATAGATTAAATAAATTATTGCCATAAGTTATTATATTATGTCGTCGATTGTTTTTGTGCTCGTATTACCACATGGATTCAGATTACTTTGTCTAATTTTTGTGTCTAAAACAGTGTCAAATTATCCAACTATGCTGTACCATATCATGCCTTAATATATTCGAGTCTCTTATAATAGCATGACATGATGTAATTTGTTAGACACTGTTTAAGGCATAAAAAATTCAATATATGATTTTGTTGTTGTTATTGCTATGGTGTTGAATGCAAATTTTGGTTTTTGGATCTAAGTTTTGGTTGGTAAATGTTGGTGTATATACGGAGGAAATGTCCAATGTTGAACTAGTTCTTCCGACAACTAATACCAGGAAAAAAAAAAATCGGATTACAACATGTATGTTATATACATTAATCCGTATGATCTCTAGCGCAATCTCGTCCACTGTCTAATATAAATATGCTGTCAATTCGTTGATTAAGAAACATGATATGATACGCAGCCAATCGATTAATCACTGGAAATTACGAATAAGTGAGTATGTTAATAAACTAGATTATACGGGTAAAATAAAATAATACGAGAGGGTCAAAACAGAATAGAAACTTGTGATCGGACACAGCCTGCATTATTCCATAAGAGTACTTTCAATATGCAAATTCCTTTGTTCCATGCAAAAAAAAAAAAAAAAAAAAAGAGTTAATTATTGGTTATAGAAGAAAAGCAAGATCAAAGATGATGCTGCCAAAAAAAAAAAATCATCCAAAAAAGATGGTACTCCGTTAGAAAAAGAAGCTACAAAAAAGAGCAAAGAAAAAGAAGATGAAGAAGAAGAAGATAGTGCTCTCAGCATTTTCTTTTGCGTATTGATGTCATAAAGAGGTTTTTAGCCAAGTCTACAGTGACTCCGAATCTCTTTCACTCTTGGCATCGTCACCGTTGTTAGTGATTTCGCTAACATGATCAACTCCTGGATTTACAAGTCCACTTCTGTACAGCAAGTCCAAGTTATGAAAATACTGACAAGTTTTGTGACCATTCAGCGACGGCTTCTTCCCGCTTTCTGTCCACCTTTTGAAGTATTTGTTGATGCTTTCCCATTTCTCTTTACACTTCTTTGCTGTTCTGTTGTACCCCATTCCATGCATACCAACAGATATCTCCTCCCATATGGACCCTTTTAAGCCTGAAACTCGAAACTTATGTTCCAGCGCAGTTCTAAGCGCGATGAGGGCTTGTACTTCGGCTTCTGGCCATCTGATTTTGTTATTTGGATCGCATTTGTTATCCGGTTGCGAGTCAGTTTTTACCTCGTTTTCTTCCATGCTTTGTTGAGGCCCCAGTTCGGGAATTTGAACTTCTTCGCCCAGCAAATTCTGGATGAAAGAGACGAAGGCCAGGCTTCGAGATGTCTCTTCGGCACTTGCCATCTTGTCTCTCTTGCGTCTTTCTATCTCCAACTGCTTCCAAGCTTCTTCTCTCGTTGCTCTCTCTTTCTCCATTTTCTCTACCATCTCAATCAACTGCTTATACATCTCCTCTTGTTTCTCCATCACTTTCATCACCAGACTTTCCAGAAAATGCTCAAGATCGTTCCTCCTTGATTTTCTCCGCCTCTTTTTATTCGCGGCACTTTTGATGTTTGCTGCCATGTAATTAACATCATCATCTGAGGATGAGCTAAGGACGGAGAAGAATCTGTTGAATTCGTGCAAAGTTGTATTAAAACAGATTGAAAATAGCTAACCAAAATTTACCGCCAAATATCAAACTACCACCAACAGTACCCAACACCAAGGGCATGTTAAGGCCAAAAATGACTAATGGCGCAAATTTCAGAATTAGAATAACAAACATACATGTAATGTAATTGGCAATGCAGTTCAAACAACAAAATTATAGTTCAAACCAACTTTGTTGTTTTCTCCCACAAAATTTAAATTTCAAACCAACTTTGATTTAAATTCTTAGTTTAAACTACATTCCCAAACAGCTTAAAATTTCTAATGACGATTTGCAAGCACACCACTTTAAATTTTACCAGTCTCACCCAAAGCTCTCTCAAAATTTTAGAATGTTGCAGTGACCCAAGAGGCACCATCAATCTACTACCACAGAATTGCACATGCCTTGTAATTCTGCTTCCATTAAGTGCAATCCAACAATGAGGTTAAAGGGAATCAATTATATAATCCGTAGAAGATATTTGCGACAAAAACTAATGTTACTTCAACAAACATCTACAACTAGAAATTCAAATTACACTTGAATTCTCTGAAAGCATAGACATATAGTACATATTGATAAATTTATTGTTTTTGCAAAGATCATTAGAATGTTTGAGAACATGATTAAAACTATAAAGTAAAACAAAAAACTGTAAATGTGAGAGCTTCGTACTATAATAAACTTTTGCTTTAAATATAACATATAAAAAAATTATATTGTAGCAAATTTCGACTACATTACCAAATAAAGCCAACATTCAACTAACGTATTTCTTTGTCCGGAGTCACCAGTTATATTAAAGGACATTTTTGGGTAGAGAAAAAAAAGTGTCATAGCCCAACCATTTTTTTTTGGGTTAGATGTTGGCAGCTAGGCAGTGTCTGGGCTCTAGTACTATACAGTAAAATATGCCCAAAAAAAAACTTTTGCTTTTAGTTATTATAAAAAACAACCAATGGAAAGAAAAAACACAAACAAAATAAATTAAGGAAAAAAGTAGAAAAGAAAGAGCTTCGCCTACAAGGTGCATACAAAATGCCAAAACGATGGGCAGGAACCTTTAAATTAGATTATTAACATCAAAAAGGTAATAATCAATGAAGATTAATTAAAGGAATAATGGATTAGATTAGACATACTAAAAGGGAAAAAACTCACTCCGACTCGTTCTCCAGTCCACGTTTCACGCCGTTAGTTTCCCAGCCTTCCACGGCCGTACCCGACCCGACTATAATCGGGTCACTCGTCATCACAGAAACGTCCCGACAAACGGCGCTCATTGGTGGCGCTTCACCTCCTTCGACTTTCACGGCCCACTCAAACTCTCCGTCAAAGCAACCAGCTTGGTTGCTCAGAAACCCACTTCCTAGGGTTCCGACGAGCCCTTCGTGGTCCGGAAATTCCCTCGCCGGAGACCTCGCGGTGCACCTGATCGGTCGGAGTTTCCGCGGCGGCGAAATCGGACGGTGATTGATGATGTCCGGCGAGTGAATTACGGCCGTTGGATGGGCGTAGATGAGGTCGGTCGGCTCCGGGAAAGGAGATATCTGCTGAGGGAAGCCGTCGGGGTTCGGACTTTGCCGGTCGCCGGCAAAAACCTCCATTTGCGCTTTAAGTAAAAAGTAGAAAATAAAATGAAAATAGTAAAAATACAAAATAGAAAAGAAATTTGGGTTTGAGGAAAGTGAAGATGTTCGTTTGAGGACTCGTGGTGAAAATTGAAGCGGAGTTGGTAAATGAGGGTAAAAATTGGGGATGAAGGCTTTTAAATTTTACAAGGGTTTTTCCATTATGGAATTTTTTTGTTGTGTGTATTTACGGATCTGTCCCTGTGGTTACGTGGCTCGCAGGCGCATGTGTAAGGCCCTGGAAGCACAAACTTCTGGGATTTGGGTCTTTTGTGTAGTTTTAAACGAATGGAGGACTTGATTGCAAATTTTTCACATCTTCGAAAAAAAATATAATTACAGGAAGGAGTAATCATGTATCATCTAAAATTATTTTTCCAATATTTAGATGGAGAATTGAAGATGGGATTAACTCTTAAAACATTACAACACCTATAATTATTAATTAAGTGTTTAGAAGCATTAGTTAAAACTAATTTTGATTAAAAATACTGTCTATCTTTAAAAAAATTATTTATTAAGGGAAGAATTGACCATGTTTTGGTTACTTTGAAAACATCTGAAACTGTGTTTCTGATATTTAGATGGAGAATTGAAAATGGGATTAACTCTTAAAACATTATAACACTCATAATTATTAATAGGTTGTTTTGGAGTATTAGTTAAAACCATTTTTGATTGAAAACAAAAAAAACATATAAAAGCTTTATATTGTAGTACACTTTTTCTTGATACTATAGTATGTAAGAGTTTTATACTGTAACAATCAAAAGTTTGGTTCTAACTCACGTTGCTAAATATCACATAATTATCCAAAAAAAAAAAATATTAACACCTATGTTCTTATTTTTTTCTTATGGATATTGTTGGATCAACTTCCCTCAATCATTGAGGGCACGCCACACTGTGTGTTGCATCACACTTGAGAATGACATGGGCATTGCCGTATGCTCAATGCTCGCGGACACACCATGATCCGGCACTTGTGGGGACGTCTCTTTATGCTTGAAGGAGATGCATCCCCATCTACATTTAAAATGGTGTCATCATACGCTGAAGATGGAGAGGCCATTGATTAATGGTTAAGGCAAATACCGACATGCACCGTACAGTTGATGTGCACCCTAACAACCTCTTATTCATTGTACCTCGAGTTACGAATAACAGTGGCTAGGACATTGCTATAGTCCATGTATATATACGTATCTTGTGTTTAGCAATATTAGTTTAAATTTATAAGTTTAAACTTAAATAGTATAAAACTCTTACATGCTTAAATTAAAATTTTATAATATGCTACAATATAAGGCTCTTATATTGAACTCGTCAAATACCCTAGCATTGTACTATGCATGTACACCCCCAACGGTGTGTTGTACTAGTATAGGCAACAAAGGGCAGAAGACATTCACTTAATTTTAACAAGAATGACCCAATATTTGTAAGGTACAACTCAACAAATCCCACAGCAAATCTAGGTCAAAAGAGACAATTTGATACCTCTAAGTTACACTTAAAGGTGCCCAAGGACTCCCAACACAATTAATATCGACTTTCATTATGTTACAGCCGCATCATGCTCACGTCCACTGTTTTATTTTGCCAAACACCCCACTAACTTAAGCACTGGAAAGTCTTTTTTAGGTGGACGATCGACATAATCCTAAGATGGAGCAGAGAGGTGAACGGCGAAGGCAATGAGATACAAACTTGTGCTACAATTACTGCTCCAACAGATTTTTATTTTTATTTTTTTATTTGGAACTTCCTTTATTATTTTTAATATTATGGCAACCCAACTGTAACACAAAACAAACACCAACAATGGAACCTTTATTTATTTATTTATTTATTTATTTCCTCTACATTGACGATAGGACGGCAATATGCGAATACCACGGGGATCATGGGCCTCTCAAACTGACTGTACGAGCCCCATCCATCGCTGGAGGTCAGATTTAGAGGACCACAGTACTTGGCCCGACAAGTATAAGCTACGTACAACGTTGATGACGCCACTTTCATAATTGCAGTTCAATCGTTGTCACGTTGCATTTTTGTTGCCGATCCCGCCTACCGACACTTGCCACTTGAACAATTCTATTACATAACACTTATCAAATTTTCCAAATGTTCACCAATAAATCATAAAAGATAATGATGTTTAGGCACACTTTTTCTTGCTTAAAAACACCAACTTAATGCATACTTGGTGATTCACCTACATTCTGTACAAAAGAGTGTACACATGCCTATGTTTGACACGACAGTACAAACTCATCGACTTGAATTATCTATAATATAATACTTTTAGCAATTATAATATAAAGATTTCACACATTATAAATCAAAAATTGTTCAAACAATTGGTATGAACTCATCTCCCAACCACCACTATATACATATTTACATACTTCATATTCAAAGGCAGAAAAGCTCAACTTTCTCACCGAAACCCAAGTTTAAGCGTACTTGGTTGAATGACGATGACGCGGGAACTTTTAGACCTCAAGTCTTTCTTACGCTGCATACGAGTGCTTGGTCACCCCCACACAATTCACAAAAAGGGCGTGGTCAAGTCATTAAGACTCCAGAACACTTGACCCTCTTGTCTAAGAACTGTGGTGCTTTTGAAAACTTTAGCTGATTTGTGTAAATTCTTGAAGAAAAAACTATGAAGATACAAGACATCTTCCTGTTTAACGTCCATCAGAGTGGTCATAGCCCCGACCCCGTTATAACCTTGTGTTAACTTCCTCGTCAAGCAACCGAAAAAAAAAAAAGAAAAGAAAAATTTAACTTCCTCTTTAAGAAAAAAAAAAATAAAACACGACAATGACGTTACATGGAACCCACCTTGATCTAATATTCCAATCACCTGATTTCTGATTTTATTAAGCAAGAGGAAAAAAATATAATAATAATAATTGTGTCCTTTAATCTCCAAAAGGCCAGTTTGAGTTTGTGCCTGCTATTGTACGCAGCCATGATAACAACATAGCTATATAAACATTGTATGCCACGTCAGTCATACGTCGAATTCATTACGTCTTTTTTTTTTTTTTGAGATCATTTTTGTCCGGTTCTGCTGCTTACATATCTGCCACATATTTCGCAGCCTCAATTAGATTGCTCAGGCCAAAAAAAAAAGCATGCTAATGTTCGATAAAAAAAAAAATGAAAATTCAAAAAAAAATGTTTTAAAAAATGGCTGAGAGTAAGAAAAGGGACAGTCTGAAAATCGTTCAAACTTTCACCAAAAAAAAAAAGAAGAAGAACATCGTTCAATATTCAAACACAGAGAATCAAAGTCTGAGTCCCCCGATCCCACGTTTTACATCGCCTACGACCTCGCTGTTAAAAAAAGAAGCAAAATGAGTAAATTAATTTAAAAAAAAAATAAATGAATATGTATAGTATAAAAATGCATAGCTTTTGGCTCAACCGTATCACAGCTCTATTTCAGAACCATAAATATCTCCCTGACTCTCTCTCTCTGTCCCATCATCTTCACCTGCAAAAATTATTGCTCCAACTGATCCAACTTAGCCACTCTATTCTGGTACTTCTCTATATCCTTTCTCTGTTCTTACGGTGTTCGTCTCTGAAATGTGAGAATTCGCATCACATAATTGCTTCATATAGACATATATATATATATATATTATATATGTATATATAGTTACCATTTCTGAACAAATGCGCTTTGTGCTTTCTCTGTCTCTGATGATGTTCAGACTCTACTAGTGTTCGAGTGCTGAAAATCATTTTACTTAATATTTCTCAATTTTTCATCCGCTACAAGGAAACCATTTCTTTTTCGCATCAATAAGTATTATTATTTTAGTTGTTAGACTAAATTTTTAATAATTTGACCTGTAATTGAAAATAATTTTTGTATTATTTGTTGAAATTTTTTGACATAGACTAAATTTTTAACAGTTTAATCTGTGATTGTGAGTAGAAATAATTTTTGTCTTGTCTGTTAGAAATTTTTGACATAGGCGTTCATAATCAGACTGCTTCAAAATCAATCAGATGGCCAAAACAATAATTTCTATGGATAAGGACAACAATTTATATGGTAGAATTTGCCCAGTTACAAAGTGAAATGAATGGTGGGTCATTTGGTCCATTAGTTATTTTATTTACCAATTTCTTTAGGGTGGGAAGCAGGGCCTCCCTTTTTAATTAGGAAATATTTGGATTTCCATTTATGTTTCATTTCATCATACGGTAGGATTTTGGCATGAACAAACGAAGTGGGGTACTTTTTATTGTTCATATATTGATGGGGAATTATATAATATGTGTCTTTGCTTCTTAAAGGCTACAAAACTTGGGACTACTTTTAGCACCATCAGATCAAAGTTGAGACTTGGAAATTCTGCAATGGCTGCGGAGCAACTTCGTGTATCTTCTGAAAATGGAGTTCAAAATGGGAAAATACTAAATGCTATTAATGATGATTTCGATGGAGTTATTGTTGAAATGAATGAAGCAATGGAACCTAGGGTCTTTCATTCCATGCTCAAAGCTTCACTTTCTCAATGGAGACAGCAGGTATAATACTCAGTAGTATAATATTATATATATATACACACATCACCTTGCTTGATGATTAATCTGTTCCCTGCTGAAAAGCATGATCTGATATATAGTTATATATATATATATATATATATATATAAATATAGTGTGTGTTTTTATTTGTCCAATTGTGTTTTGTAGAAAAAGAAGGGGGTCTGGATCAAATTGCCAATTGAGCTAGCCAATCTCGTTGAATTTGCAGTCAAGGTCAGTCTAATATTTGTTTATTTAGTATAGGTAGTATTTGACTGTGAAACTTTTCACATTACTTATAGAAAAATTCTACAATAAGTTATGAAAAAAATACCTTAGTTATAAGATTCTGTTTTAAACCATCACATCAGTCTAGTTTACATACTTTTTCATTTGATAGGATTTTTAAGATAATGTGTGAATACTTTTTCAGTCTAGTTTCGGTACTATTCTTGGACAGGAAGGATTTTGGTACCACCATGCTGAGCCAACATACATAATGCTGGTATATTGGATTCCAAAAAGCGGGAGTACAATTCCTGCAAATGCCACACACCGTGTAGGTGTTGGTGCATTTGTCATGAATGAAAAAAGAGAGGTGCCTTTTCTAAATTTTCTTCATGTTGAATTCTAGCTACCTTTATACCATAGATATTTTGAAGCTTCTAACCACGAGTTTGATGTGTTATGAGCACCACAACATGTGTTGTTGAGGGGTTGAGATGGTTGGATTGGTATTTAGGATAGGCCCTAAGACTCTCTTATTCAAGAGGATACGGGTTTGACTTCTAGGGAATGCGCCCCCCGCCGGAGGTAAATCCGTGCGGCGGCTCCCAAGCAGTCTCCCCGACAATACGTTTGAGGTGACCGTCAGGCTCCAGCCAGGGATCTCAACACCTCAACATGTGTCTTACTCAATATTTCACATTTACTTTGAACAAATCCTTTCATCATCTAATTTGGTAATTTCACCAATTGTAGGTACTAGTTGTGCAAGAAAAGGCAGGATATTTACGGGGTTTAGGAGTTTGGAAATTCCCCACAGGAGTTGTTGATGAGGTATACACATCGATGAGATCGTCGGACTGCGAATTTTTCTTCGCATTGAAACATGAATTCCTATAACTTTTTATAACTGCAGGGAGAAGACATATGCGATGCTGCTATGAGAGAAGTGAAAGAAGAAACAGGGGTAGGAAAATCATTATTCCTCCCTTTTAATATTTATCAAATCTAGATCATATAATATGCATGATCATTAGAAATTTCATTAGAAATTTCACTAATTTATTTTCTGGTTTTTGTTTTTGTTTCAGATTGATTCAGAATTTGTGGAAATATTAGCTTTCAGGTATGTATATGTGCCAATTTGTACCATGCGGTGAGAAGTTGCCTAATATTTGTACTGCCAAGAAAAAAGTACAACAACAGAGAAAATTTCCCCTTTGTTTTTCTTACACGTTCTAAAAGCTAAAGTTATTATTACTTTTGTTCACTTAATTTACAGGCAGACCCACAAGTCATTCTTTGAGAAGTCAGATCTATCCTTTGTCTGCATATTGCGACCCCTCTCCTTTGACATTCAAGTACAGGAATTAGAGATTGAAGCAGCCACGGTAAAATTCCCAGTCGAAAAGCTATCAGGGGCCACGTATATATATATATATATACACACACACACACACACACACATAAACTTGATATTACGAGTATATACAAGCATACGTACTTATATACATGCATATATATATATATATATTTATATATATACATATTCATGTAATTCTAGCACCCTCAAACTATGTTAATTGTTTTGCAGTGGATGCCGTTGGAGGAGTATGCAGCTCAGCCGTTTGTCCAAAATCATGAGGTTTTGAGGCGTTTTACAGACATACACAAAGCGAGAGTTGATGGGGTTTACGCAGGATTTTCACCGCTACTTACGGAATCTGGTTTTTCTGAAGCCAAGAGCTACTTGTACTTCAATGAGAAGGGGTTGAAGAAGATGCAGTGATGATTACTTAAGGCCTAGTCATACGAGACTTTTGAAGACAATATTAGTCTAACTTAAGAATTCCAATAAGTTGATTTGTAATTTCTATTGAATCTTGTAACCGTAGAATTGAAGTTTAGTCTAAGATAGGAAAAAAAAGTCGAACTTTATTCCCAAAACATCGTGGCCCATGCAGGTCTCAAACCTGCAACCTCCGCGTTATTAGCACGACGCTCTAACCAACTGAGCTAATAGGCCAATTGTTATCAAGTTCATATTAAAAATATAAAAGAATAATTTTTTGTTACAATACGAAAAAAAATAAGTTATCAAGAAAATTAATTGTACCGAGATTTCCTTCTCATTAATTGGGCATTTTCTATATGAAGCAGTAAATTGGTTCACTTGAGCTCCTTATACTTGAAGGGAGGTTTTACTTTTTTCTTTATATTTTCTTTTACATATATACACACACATATATGTGCATCTGTGTGTGTATTTGAAGAAGAAGCAAGTATTCAATATAAAAAATATCCCAAGAAATTAATTTGATCAATGAAAATGTTTAATCATTTGAGTTATAATCTGGGATTTAAATAATTATAGTAAGAAAAAAATCTGAATATGTTTGTGTTTTAAAAAAGTCTGGACATGTTTATTCAATGTGATCACTAGGCCTTAGGTGGCGTGCTATATAATACCTTCTAAGCGACATATAACTATTAACTACCTTCATTCATTAATTAGGCGATCACCAGTAAATTCATTGGTGTACCAGATAGAGTTTGGCTGGCACAATATATATAATAATAATCATGACCACATGTTGCTGTATATAGCCATTTAAGTAGCACTCATAAGAAAAAAAAAAAAAAATCCTCCGCGTATTTTATTTATTCCAGCATTAAAAAAAAAAAAAGAAATCGAAGGGGACCTTTCTTCTATTGTTCTAATAAAAATTAAAATATTCGCAGGCATTGGGAAATCTGAAAGGACTACGTCCAAAGTTGTCTTACTTTTTGGACATTTGAGAAGTCCCCAGACACACATCACACAGACACACACACACACACATTTATAATGGTTAGGCAGATTTCATATATATTAGATATATGTCTTCAGAAATGAAAGCTATAATACATATGTGTATATGTGTATAGTGTCCTTTTGATACTATTTTTTGCAACTTTGTGAAAAAATATATAGTAATATATTCCAACCCAAACTAGAAAGTCATTTTACGTGGACCATTGAAAGTGCAATGTTATCTTGTTTATTAGCTACGTCTATAATTGTTTATTAGCTACGTCTTATAAACTCAACGCCAACTAACCATTAGAGTACCGTCCCTGCTATATGGCCAAAGCTGTTTCAGATACGTCCTTTCCATAACCTTCATGTGACCATCATATATTGATAGATATATATATGTATATATATATATCATATATATGTGTGTATATATCTCACTCTTTGAAGGGGAAGACATTAAATTAAAAAGTTTTACATTGCATTTTCTTAATAATGATCGCACGTTGGAGTTGGAACTTTGTTCTTCTCTTTTACTCTCTCTCTCTCTCTCTCTCTCTATATATATATATATTAATTAGATATTTACTTCACAATCATATAATATAAGACTATATATTATATATATACACACACTTGGACCATTAATTTTATGGACGTGGGGAAAAAGTAGAAAGCAGTTGAATATAATTTTTTTTTGAAAAGGCCAAAAATTTTCAATGGATTAATATATGTTAGAGTATGTTGATTCAAATTCAGTTTAACCCGACCCAAAAAGCTCAGGTACGACAATTGTGGTGAAAAAATGAGTATGAGATTTCATGCCGGGGTGCGGGGGTTGCACTCCTGCGGTATGGACCTTTGTATTTTGAATCGTTCAATTAATGTTTTAGGTCTATTAGGTTATATCACATATTAAGGTTTTATTTATGCCTATATACATGATGTATTGCATTAAAGTTTAGTATTATCTATTTTAGCTGACCTAATCACTGCTGCCTTGTAATCTTTTCGAGTTTAATAATTTTCTTTTCCTTTACTTGTGGTTTTTTCGATCTTGAGTTTCCGCATAAATCTATGTGTATTCTTGTTCTTTGTTTTTGTCCCACTATTTTTGTAACAATATCAAATGAAACGTACTCATTGGCTGCCCCTTCTAATATCATTTGGGTTTGGACATGGAGACAAATAACTAAACATTGAAATTGATAGGTATTTTTCCACCAGTAAATGGGGAATTGAATTAAAGCAACATTTTTCATACAAATAATATATTTCTTCATAAGAGTGACTCGTTCTGGTAAAATTATTTGCTATTAATTATATATTCATGAAATAATTACTTTTGTGAAAAGTAAGCCTGAACAAGATTGTAGTCATCTTGATCTCTAATACATGTATGCCACACTAATTAATTTTATGTATGTTTTATAATCTACACCTTATCCATTTCACACTCTCTTCCCAAGGCTTACAAGAAGAAGGCAAAGAAACAAGAAATAGGACTCCTAAACCATATACAATAACAATCACAATTACAATATCCACATGAATCTTTCATAAACTCTAGAAGAAAAAAAAAAAAAAAAAAAAAAAGAGGAAGGAAAAAAGAGAGGAGGAAAGCTACCTAGCTGGGTAGAGCTATAATATTAGTATATCAACATCCCAAATTACCAATTACAATTAATTAGAAAATAGAAATTAAAACCCTACCTATCTATTAGGTCTACCAGTGGGGTTTCCACTACCAGATCCAAACATATGATGCCCTTGAATTTGATTATGATTATGATGATGATGATGGCCGCTATGACCCATCATCATCATCGCCGTCGCCTGCGCTACTCCTTGCCCACCATACACACCTCCACCACCATAACCGCCACCACCTGAATTGGCGACGTCGGCGGTGTGATCAGACTGGCCGCGGCCGAAGGCGGTCTTCTCCCCCTCCATCTCCCTAAACTTCTGTAGATAACCCTTGAGGGGCTCGACGTAGTCCTCAAATCCGAGGGTCGTCATGGCCCAGAGTAGATCGTCGCCGTTGATCGTCTTCCTCTTCTCCCTCTGGCACTTGTCGGAGGCCTCGCCGGTGATGAAGCTTATGAACTCCGACACGCACTCCTGCACCGTCTCCTTGGCGTCCTTCGAGATCTTCGCGTTCGCCGGCAGCGCCTTCTTCATTATCCTGCTCACGTTCGCTATCGGCAGCAGCCTGTCCTGCTCCCGAGGCGACGACGCCGACGAGTTCGCGTTTTGGCCTCCTGAGTCGTTGTCCGAGTCCGCCATGATAACAATCTTCAACTCAGTACAACCTATCTAGCTAATATAACTCTCTCTTCACGTTGATAATTTAAGAAGCTCAAAAATATTATGTTTGAACATGTATCTATATATATATATGGATGTGTGTGTGTGTGTGTGTATATATATACTTGTTTAGATGAGTAATGGAGAGGACATGGACTGATGAACAACTACTATTTCTAGTCTTACTATGGTGCTAACTGGGGAATAAGTGTGAATTATGAATGCAGGATATTTATTATTATATTGGATATCAATTTTCTTTGGTGGAGTAGTTTCGTATAGCTTGATGGCTAACACGTGGGATGATTCCAGACCGTTCGTTTGACGATAATGTTTTTCTCACGTACTTGACATGTGATCTCGGGACCGGCTCCCCACAGTCACACATGATGCGGAGAGTGGAGTGCTTGCATCAAGCCGGATAACTCAAGAGCCGTGGATTGTATACGGATCATTGTGGATTATGTTTGTGTCCTTAACCCGTCCTCATAGATTATAGATATTTGCATGGCTAGTTTCTTTGTTTATTATTTTCATCACTAAAATTTGATATAGGCTATATCATGATGTTAAAATTAGCACTGTGGTGTAGTATATGTTAAATTTTGACATTAATATTTGATTGTTATTGGGTGATGTATTCATTTTTTTTGTTTAAGCATATAACGTTGTAATTAAAATTAAAAGTTTATTTTTATAAGTTTTAAAGCTTAATAATTATGATTTAAAGTAGGTACAAGATTTGAAATAAAATTAAACATACTTTTTAGTGCTAAAATGAATTGATATTGTTATTTGTATTGAAGATAATGATCTCAGTCTTAGTTTCATTAGTAACCTTTTTTTTTTTATTTCGAGATCTTATATTGCATTATATTTGTTAAAGGATAAAGGTCTAAAAAAAAGATATTTTAACGTAAAAAAAAAGTGCTTCGATTGATCAGAGTAGACATACTTTCAATGTGATTGGCTTTCAAATAAAAGAAAAAACTGTCCAAATTAAATAAATTATCTCAAGAACAAAAAAAACTTTTTACATTTTTATATCTTGTATTTTAAGGTATTGAAAAGTTATGTTATGTATTATGGACTTTTGCTAATTTATGCTTCTTCAAATTTATACACAATCTTTAACGCTGCCATATTTCACCTCACTCTAGAAATATACAATAAACTTCTTTTTTCCTAAAAAATTTGATTGATACCATATATAGACTTAATTAGGAGAATAAAAAAATCAACTTTTTTTACAAGTAAAAAAAAGATTGATAGTGTTCTCACGCCTCTAACCAATATTTAAGGATAAAGAATAATAATGAGACCACCGATAAAGTGACAAAAAATCCTGATCTTGAATTTTCAGTAATTAAATAGCCCTCTATTTAGAATATAGTCTATGTCATCACTTACAAAATACAAACTTTAAATCAAGTATGACTCAAACCCAAAATATAATAACAACAAAGACCTCAAATAGAAGGTCTTTAGTTTGCCACAATGCCGCTACCGCCAGTGGTTCATAACTTGTTGTCATACAATTTTGAACATTTTCCAAGTGGAATTTCGTGCCAATTATAAGCCATTAGCAACGGCCTAAGCCGCTCCCATATAACTTGCAGCCAAGCCAATGATCTTCTACAGTAATTGGCTAATTGATAAACATTAGCAGCCAATGACCTTGCCTCGTCAGCCTTACGATTGATGATATTTCCAGTTCTTTGACCCCTTGGGGATCAACAGCCAAGAAGCAAATCGGATTGCGCATGATAGTGCTTAATTGTCCACATTGGACGGTCCGGATCCATCTAAGCAAAAGAATCGTGGGTCCATCTTGATGTTAAAGTCCTTCTACGTGGGGATATTGATGATTAAGGAGTGGCTCCACCTCATCACTTTTATTCGAGCGTCGGTGACACCTCATCGCTCCACAAAAATCATGTCCATAATTTTTATTTGGAATCATAATATTGCCACGCACTCTAATATTGGTGATACAAACATTTAGGAACTCCTTTTTCATTAATGATAACCCGCAATATAGTTAATGACATTCACATAGTGTCTCTTTACAGGCTGAACAAAATTTAGGAAGATTTGTAGAAAAGATGTATTGACCCATTTGATCCATTGGTCTGAATTTGTATTGATTTGAATTAAAAAATTTCAAATGTGTGGTTTGAATTACAATTCTAACATGGCGTTTGAAAGTGCATATAGATGTGAACAAATAATAAAATTGGAATTTGTATTTGTATTTGGATTGGTGTGGAGAAGGGTGAATGAGTTATTACTATTCACATATGGCTTAAACTATCCAAAAGAAAGGATGAGATAAACTCTAAATTGGATAGTTTAAATTGAGTACAACTCAGGTTAAACTATCCAAATAGTACTGATTATTAACTGGCTAAATGTTAGTTCAAGCTGTCTTACCTTTTGAACTAAGTTGAACTGTTCAAACTGGTGAACCAAACGGGAAAGGAAGAGTCATAGTAGTAGGAAAAACCAAAGAAATCCTGTAAAAATACCAAACCAATCAAATGGTTAATTAATTATTTTCATAATTATATCTATCGTTTAATGATCACAAACTGTTATACGCGTGTGAAGTCTATAAAACATCATAGTATAATGTGACGGTGATTGTGGGATTGAATCACAGCTCATCAAATAATAATAATCAGCGTTAGTAACATAAAAGTAATCAATTTTACTAATAGTTTACAATCAAGTATGGCCTAGCGAGCAATGACGCACGCTATTGCATGAAAAACATGGGAGTTTTGCACTACACACGAAGTGGAGTGACTGTTTAGTGGTCAACAGCCATCACTTGAGCCAAATGAGACAGAGATTCCACCCTCTAAAGTTGATTAAGCGTACTAATAATCAATTATGCTTAATTATGAGGATACACATTAACTTCTAGAAAAACAACATTTGCACATATTTGCTGTATGAATTAATCATGCCACAATAACGTCCTGATTAGAAACAGCTAATTGTCATAATAGTACAGTCGTTAATTAGGCTAGGAGAAATCTTATTTATCTTTACGAGGTTATAACTTTGTTATTAATAAAACAGTTATATCAAGTTTAAAAAGTATACTACATAATAGATTAGGGTCCATAATTTTATAAATAGTGGGGTTTTAACCAAGATAAAAATGTTCTTTGTTTGGGTAATTAATTTGGTTTTGTTAATTTGATTTGCATGAGCTGGATTCATTTTACTTTAGTTTTGCACTGAGATAGTGGAATATTGGGAAAAGATGATCATTGTAACGCTAATCCTTAAAAATTTTCCATGCATGTTATAAGTGGGTACACAGCTGCCACTTTTTATCTTGTACCTCTCACAATGCCCCTATTGAATCCAATAAGGGTGCCAGAGACCCAAACTCTATAGGTTAATTTACATTTTCTATTAATGCTAAATGTGTGTATTATATATATACACACATAAATGATGATACATATGCACACACACATATATTATGAGTTCTTACCCAAAGGTGGATTGGTTTGAAACTTGTCATAACCTCCAATAGCACCCACCACCATACTTATATAGTTTTGCCTAAACTCAACATATTATTATAAGAAACTTATAACAAAGCTTTCTTTGATAAGTATGACCCACATGTTGATGTTTCCATTTTGTTAAGTTAATTGTTGTAGTAGGAGAAGAATGTAACGCCCCTATATGGGGGTTAACAGTTTTTAATGAGATAAAATAAAAATAAATAATAAAAGTAAAACCTTAAAGATTAAAATTTGCCCGGGACTTAAATGAAAACTCTCAACTCAAAAATAAAAATATAAACGACAAATAAACCACAGTTTTAATGTAGCACCTTAAATTTAATAATATAAACTGTTGTCATCATCATTTTAACCCTCAACACATTATAATACAGTCACAGAAAGTAACAATTGATGCTTACATTATCATGAAGAACATTCTCAACGATTGAAGCAGTCCCAATGTAATATAGTTACATCACTTCCTCAACTATATTTCTCGTAGCCACCTCACACTTAGTGAGTCCTGAAAAGATATAAACATAAGGGAATGAGCAACACTATGCTCAGTAGAGAAAGCCATTACTCACCTCTATCATTACCACATTAAAATCTGCATGGTTAGTAAGTTACATCATATTCCAGATTATGAGGTTTATTATGATCACATCTTATGGATACCGTAGTTAATCATTACCAAGTGTCATAATTACACATTTATACAAATATTACCAATCATCATTGTTCCTAGGTATCCATGTTAAATTGAGTATCACTCAACTCATCGAAACCCAAATGGGCGCACTTGATCACCCTATAAACATTCCAAGGGTGTTCCGGTGAGGGGACATCAAGCCCCGAGTCCTCACCAAATCGATTCCTGTACAGTGTGTTCTGGGACTTTCAACCCAAGGAAGCGTCATCGCCTTCCCCCTACTTTACCTTTTAGGGTATTCATGCCCAAGGACGTAACCGTCGCCCTTTTCATGTCTCACAATTTCTCTATATTAAATCATTATTAATAGAGTTAATTTTCCTAACCATGCTTCTCAATTTATAACATGTGTCAATTCATTATGTTCCTCGCCGTACAATACAAGACGAGTCCATGTCATAGTTTCATATGTGATACACATATAATATCAGTTCAACATAGATATATATATATTGCGGTAAAACAATCAATTTTAATTCTATAAAAACCTCACAAAAGATGAGTAATAGAATCCCTACCTTTCAAGCTTATCAACAGTCTCTTAATCATGGAATCAGTTAACGTTAGCTCCATACTCCCTTGATCCTAAGGCGTGCATAAGGACAATTAAAACTAAAGCACAACATACAACTACATTCATAAAATTTATTTTAATTTAATCTTAGAATTTCAAGAAATAACCACTGCCCATAGAGGTATTATAAAGTTTAACAATATAAATTTTCTGTCTAGGGCATATACACTTAGACTTCATACATATGCTCCAAAATAGCAACAAACATATACTTAGGTTTAAGAACGCAAATTTGAATAATCCTTTAGTATAAAAGAAAATTTATAAATGAAAGACTAAATTTGTTCATAAGATTCTAACCTCGGATTATGGTTAGTTGGAAGCTTGAAATGGCTTCAAAACAGGTTCCTTTACTTTGGTATGACTGAAATTCTTGCTCAAATGGAGGTGATCGTGGCTGATTTTTATGGCTGCCTTGAAGAAGTTCTCTAAGTATTTTGCTTCAGCAAAGAAATAAGAAGAAGAGTGTGGGAACCGTGGAAGAGAAAGGAAGAAAAGATGAAGTCTTTGAAGAGAAGTGATAGAAACAATTATAGAGGAGACATGTTGAAGCATGTCACGGAGGAAATAAAGAAAATGAGGGTCAAGAGTAGTTGGAAAAGATATCCTTATGTCTCATCTAAAGACTTTAACACACATAATGCCAATATGACATTTTTGAGATTTATTAGAAGTTCTAAGGCTTTTTAGTAATCATACTAAATAAATATAGGAGAATTTTAGAAAATTTAAAAATAAATAAAAATAAATATTATAAAATAAATTTAAATGAAGCAATTTTTTTTTATACATTAAAAATTAATTTAATTACCTCAATACCCGTTAGAAGAATAACGGGTGTCACAGCTCTACCCCCCTTAAAGAAATTTCGTCCTCGAAATTTCAATTCTAGCAATACTAGTAAAAATTATGATTCCATTATGATTCCAATTCTGAGTCTAAACCGTTAATGTTGTTTGTCCTCCAAATTTAAGTTATCGTATTCCACTTATTTACTTGCATAATAAATCTTACTCCTAAATCCCTCAATGAGAGTATTTCTGACAAGTTTCAACTTATAACACCGTATAATAGTCTAAGAATCTGATCAGGCCTACATATTGACCATACCATGATTCCAGTCCTTCATTGTCCATGGACTGTGATTTACAATCACATTTAAGGAGATTGCCAGAGAAATTTTATATACTTCATCTTTAGGTTCCTTTTCCTTTTTGAGTAAGGAAAAGTCAAATATATTTGATTTCATACCTCAACTAATAAACTAAAACATAATCATAAAACATATATCACAAACACTTTTATTCAAAACCATACATTAAACTTATTCATAGAGATATTAAACGGAATCTCAGAGTTGCAGACAAACCCGACATATTTTTCATTAAACAGCTATCCTCATGACACAAACATTCAACCCAAATAATATACTCATATTTCATATGGAATATCCCCATAACTGACTCTGGTACTTCCACATAATATTAACAGAATATTACACGTTACAAACATGATACGGATACGTTTCGAGAGTACAAGGCACTCCGTACCCAGCTATCCATATCATGCATGCTTAGAGGATACAAAAACATCGATAAACAAAAGATCGGACCTTAAGAAGGATGCGTTTCGAGAGCATCAAGTACTCCGTATCCAGCCATCCCGGCATTAGGCTCAATGAATCTAAAAGATTGAACAACGACGTACCACAAGAAACACAGAATACAAGGCAAACGGTTATTCGTAACACACGAAATACGGACATACATGCCTACATGCCAAAGATAAAACAAAAAGATTACAGATGGAGATTCAAATCAATTGGCCGCTCCCGGCTTTCCCTTTCCCATTCAAGCTTGGATGTTGCAGTGTCGGATTCTGGATGTATGATTTGCATTTTATCTATCAATTCCTCAGCTGTTGGAGCAGTGACAAAGATTTGTCTCTCCGATTCTGTAGTGATGTTTTCTTCCACAGCGTAATCTAGAAATTTCAAAAGACCGTCATAAAAACCCTTTACGTTCAGCAGTCCCAAAGGTTTGGAATAAAAGCCCAACAATTGCCCACAAGCAACTATAAATATTTCCTCAAGAGTACCTAGACCACCAGGTAATGCTATAAAAGCATCAGAATTATAGATTATGTCTTTAAAATTTTTAGGGATACTCCTGACTCCTTCTCCCTTACCTATGGCTTCCTTACAAAGGTTTCCTTCAACTGGAATATGAGGCCAAATTCTTACATCAGTAGCGTCGCTAGACCTAGCTGCTAGTGCCATATTTACCATCATTTTTATACTACCACCCCCATAGATTATGTTAATCTTCTTGCGTGCTAGGACTTGCCCTAAGTGATTTGCAGCTTCTAAATAAGCTTTATCTTTTCCAAGGCTGGAACCACAAAAGACACAGACATTCTTTATTTTCTTCGTGGACTGGGAGGTAGACATATTTGGTTTATAGAAGTGGTTGCTTAATGTCTGCTCCACTTAGACTTCGGGTTCTACATGAGATTTTAAAGATGAGAAATATACAAAAAGGGCTAAAGAGATAGACGAGTAGGTAATGAAAAGGTAATCCAAAGATTTAAACAAAATCTTGTGCGGATAAGAAAGTAAGATAAGGTGATTGATAGTTTACAGAAAATTTGATTCACTTTTTGAAAAAGATTAGACTCTAATTGTATAACTTTTGACAATTGAGAACAATTCGACAGAAGACTCTCATGACACAACTGTAGACTTTTTGACAAATATACACCAAGTCTAGAAATTTAATATAAACGACAAATACTGTAGAACTTTTGAAATTTGAGACACAAATCTTGAAATATCTGGATAAGCTTTTCAAAATTCAAACATATTACTGTACCGTATGTGACGTGTCTGATAAGATAATATATTTTATTATATATATATTTAAGAAAATCATAAATTAAATAAGATATTAACACTTACTGTATCAATCTAATAATCACAATTATTTCAAACACAAAAGCAAATATTTTGAGTAAAAGAAAAACACAAACTGTTGAACATCAGCTAAAACTGCTTCAAATAAGTAAAGACTAAATAACCTTTATAGAGCGAAGACTTATTCCCCATCCAGTTTTCTTATGGCTTGACAAACAGGATCTAGAAATACCATATTCCTGAGGCGTTGTCTTTCTGTATAAAATTTAGGCCAAAGTTTAAAAATAGCTCCTTGAACATATCCACTAGGGTGACCGTGAAGAGGAGGATGGATGCTATCCAAGTTCTCCTTTGAAAGTCCATTCCTACAAAACCTTATTTTATCCTCTCTATTCGTAGACATATAACCAGGTGAAGTACATTTACCGTTACAATTTTGTCTTCCACATTTGTTACAAGTGACCACGATGGCACGAGCTCTTCTTTTCATTGCACTACGACTGGTACCTGTTCCTGGTAAACCGACATCTTGACTAAAGTCACTCGGACGGATTTTCCCCTCTATTAACATTCTCACATCACAAGGGATGCCAAAACGCATAAGAATCCACAACCGAGTAATTCTAGCCTTGTATTTCTTTCTAAGAATCTTTTGGGAGAGTGATGGGAAATACTTTCTCAGGTGTTGGTACTTTGGGTCCATGATGAGATGAAAGAAGAGTAAATAGAAAGGAAAAATTAAGATAGTAAATTGCAGAATCCTAGAATTCCTTCTTCTTTTAGAGAAAAAGAAGAATTTTTAATGAAAAAGAAGAGGATTTGCGATTTAGAGAGAAAATAACAAATTAAGAGAGAAAAAGTGAACTCGGAGAAATAAGCTCCTATGCACAGTAAACGTATTTGTAAACATTAATTAAACCACTGTATATGACACGTATAGAGACCACGTGGGAGAGACAGTGTGAATCAAACTGATTTAGGATTTAAACTAGGCCCAAATGTTCTTAGTTGAAAATGGTCAGGTTGTTTCGGGCCTTAACACATTTAGAACGAGTTAAATAACAAACATAAAATTGAAAACCAATTTGTATAAATCTTAAACCCAATTTAAAGCCCACTATAGATAAAGTTAACTATGAACAACAAATCTAATTTAACGACAACAAGGATCTTCCTGAATGATATTTAAAATCATTTCATAACAACATAATCTTCCAGCAACTCAAATAATTTTGTTTTAATCAAAACCTTATTGAACAATGCATACACCCATATGTTATTCCTAATACTCAACATCTATCAATGGATTCATCATCATTACTACCAAGGGTTTAGAATGTGACTAACCTTGAAATCAATACGATTTACGTCTTTCAACGTAGACCATATCAACGAACAAAGACACTTGATGTTACTACTTAAGAACATCTACAATCCCCACAATTCTACTTATACAATATATAATTTCCTCATATAACAAAACTGTAGTTAACCAAAAGATTCACATCTAAACATCTAAAACTTAAACATTTTATTGTAATTATCCAAAATTATTATAAGTGCCTTAAGTATTATGATTTACTTAAGGAAACTCCTATTGATCATTTTTCTATTGCATCTATATATAAAGATTCACTGATACACTTAAATACAATGTACGTAACAAAATATTTCAATTTTGAGATTCATGCATTCTAGACTTTACACAGTCTCAACAGACCAAAAGTCTAACATTTATCTCTCTCAAGATTCAATACCATGATTCCCAACTTATATCATATTCCTCAAATAAATAGAACTTTCAAGAAAAGATATTGACACTTATGTGCTCCATCGAATCCACACATAATCATTACTTAGGTTTGAATCAATTACGAAAAATTTGGCATATCTATGTCAAACTTTAAAATCAATAAATCAAGCCTTATATTTCTCATTGTTTTTCACGAGACAAAAGGCTTTTAAATCCTCTTATCTATACGAATTTCTCATCGTTTATACGAATTAGATATGCTTATAGATCCAAATATTATACGAATCTCTCATAAGCAATCTACTTATAAACTCATTCCATATAATTATCATTCCCTTATAACTATTAATACTTTCCTTCTATATAATTATTGTACTCATATAACTATTGATATTTTCATTCTATGGCCTTTCCATGTTACATCCTTCTAGACTGTATAAATCAATGTGAAGGTTCATTTTGATGATGACAATGAA